>BPTQ01000007.1:192034502-192153859 GCA_019973895.1 Chrysanthemum seticuspe
CCAATCAATATTGGAAATCCAGTTTTCCATCTTCATAGTCCAAAGTTCATACTCTTCCCTCTTTAAATAAGGGAATTTACCATTGCTGTTTGTGAGACTGAGCTGTTGCATGGAAGTGGTGTTGGTGTTGTTTGTGTTGGTGACTTCATTTTCATTATCGGATCCAGGCATGGTGAATGAAAGTTTGGTTGTATGGGGGTGAGAATGGTTCTTAGTATCGTAGAGACTTTCCCGAGGCTCTGATACCACTTGTTAGAAACACACACAGACCTTGATAGATCTTAAGCACTCGGAGATCGTTAGTGTTGCCTATGTAATCACAAGCAAACTAATAGAAGATCTCTACAACTTGATATTGTAGCGGAAAATAAATACAAGTTATAATAACTAAGAACACTTTTGATCCTCTATGGATCTTTGATTATAGAAACTCTATGTTTCGGATAGAATACAAGACTTGAGAAACTTGAGAAAAACTTATCTATTACAATCTATCATGGTTTCTTATATAGGCAAGAAACCCTAATGAGCGTTGACAATTTACGCTCCTAAAACTAAACTAGACTAAGCATGCATCTAGACAAGCATGCAACTAATCATATTGTTTTGTTAATCATATTGTTTATTCTGATAAGCTCTACATAATACGGCGCCAACCTATTCATACGGCGCTGACTTTTACTCTTAACAGAGCTTATCTCTCCTACGTGGTTCCCACTTTCAGCAGCAACACAATGTCTGCTTTAACACTTCTGCTGAATTATAGCTTCGGCAGAATCCTTTCTTCTTCGGCAGAATCATTTCTTCTTCGGCAGAATCACTTCGGCAGATTCCGTAGATTACCTTAATTCCCAACAAATGTCGATGAGAATGGTCATAAACATGAAGATTTCTCTTCTTTTGAAGATAAAGTGCACTGAAGCATACACCTTTCTTTTCTTTGAGGAACGGGGCCTGAAGTGTTATCTGTAGACGCCATAGTGATGAAGAATGAGGCCTGAACTGATGTGAACAGACATCATAGCAGATTGAATATCAAGGTTGAGTTACTTGAACCCGTGAGTTATGAGATATCAATCCATTTGTTATCCATACTTTAAGCCAGTCCATGTAGTGAAGGATCGAAGTATCTGCAACTGAGTAGGGAATACCTGCACTAACATTACAAGCTTGATTTCATATATATTGGTTAGTGACATTAGTATCCAAACCCTTTGGGGTTTCACGGTCAACCTTGATTTTGCCATCAGTAAACAGCTTTCCGGTAGGTATCCACCTTAGTCCAACATCCTTAAACATTCTACCAGACGGCACCCACTTATGGCAAGGTTTAGGATTTGTGACATTCTTATGCACAGTGGAAGACTTATCGTTATTCCTAAACTCCAAGTATTTAGCAGTTGGGATCCATCTATGTGAAGTTTTGGGTTTGTTTTGCTTCATAACATGTTGAACCTTAGCCATAAAGGTAGTCTTAGTGGATTGTACCTTAGCATGTGAATTAGGAAAATGTTTCTTATTCGGAAAAGACTCAGAATTTCTAGTTTAATTTTCTACATGCTTAGCATTCTTCTTCATATAACTACTCTTAGATGCAAGCCAACCCCTAGTCTTTTGAGAGTTCCTAGGTAATGGTTTACTACTACTAGCAGTGCCTTGAAATCTCGTGGAATGCATCACCCTAGGTCTTGCACCTAAAATTCCATCTTTTCGAATCTGTGCCTTTTTCCTAGCTTCTTCTAGATAATAGTTCTTCCACAAGTCATTCATATCATATGAATTCTGGGTTTTAATGCTTGTTTTGACAATGTTTTCGAACTATTCTTACAGGTGCTGGGAGTAGGAGTAGCTACTTGTTGAGGGTTAATGGAGCTAGAAGCATTATTCTTAGGTAACTTAGGTGAAGTGACTGGTTTTGACAAAACTTGTATCGCATCAACTTGGGAGGCAAGCCTTGTCTTCAAAGATTTTTTTTCTTTCAGATATAAATGCAGTAGGCTGCCTAACAATGGACCGGTCTCTAGTGGGATGAGAAACTGGCTTCCCCAAGGTTGATGGTTTTGTAAACTTAGTGTTCACACTTTTCCCTACAGTTTTCCTAAGCTCATTTTTTAAGGCAACAATAGCGAAACTCTTTTCCTGAAGTTGAGCTTTGAGTTCATCAATTTTGCTATCAAATAATTTTTCTCCATTGACTTAGTTCTAGCTTCTTTGACAGAGTCACTTAGTTCTATGTGATGCTTTCTCAAAGACTCATTTTCCTTTAGTAATTTGGCCACACAAACTGCTAATTCATCATTTCTCATTTGAATATCATAAATAGCATTAACATCAGAATTAGTTGTAATCAAATTACTTTTCACATGCATACCAGAAATATGTTTCTTCAAATTATTGATAGTCGAGTTTTTGGCTTGAAGCTGAGCTTTTAAATCGTTTATTTCAAAAAATTCAGGAAATTCTGGATTTTTACATGGTTTCTTAGTTTGAAAACTTTCCTCCTTTCTTTGTATTGCAATTTCAAGAGAAATGCAATGTTTTTCAAGTTTTGAGAATTTGTTTGAAAGTTCATCAAAAGGCTTTTTATCAACCATATCATTTGTTTTGAATTTATTAGACTCAGCCTCAACCAAGGAAAATTTATTAGAATCATGTTCAGTATTAAGATCAGTTGGTTTAGGTACATTAGCAGATGCACTATGTTGAACAGTTAAGGGTACCCCATCACATGACACATGTTCATTTGTCGGTCTGATATTTGCATCCACATAATGTGTAACAAGAGTCACTGAACTACTGGCTGTTTCAAGCTTATCTGTTTATGAGCCTCTGTATTCAGTGTCAACTGATCCATCACCCGATGCCTTACTGGTCTCAACACTACAATTTATTGATTGTACCCTACATTCATTCACCTTTCTGATCACAACATCCACTTCTTGTGTGACAGGAGTTACTGAGCAGCTGGTTACATCATTTTTTGTTGTCTCTGACATTCTGCATTCAGCAACACCCGATTCTTCAACTGATACATTAACCAACTCATCACAACTTTCTGTCAACTGCACCAGAATCTGATCCATTTTTTCATCTTTATGAGTAACTTCCTCAATATACTTTTCCACATTATCCATGAGATGGATAAGTGTCTCTATGAACACGCAAATTTCCATTCCTTTGTGTCTCTTGAAAGACATTTCAGTCATGTCTTGATCATAATCTGATGTGAATTCCCTTCTAATGAATGAATGAAAATGTTTGTAGATCACTTGAAGTGCAGCACTGGAACTATCCTTTTGAACTTTCTCTTTGTCAAGTTGTAGCTCCAATTGCTCTAGGTTTAACAGCAAAGTTCCTGTTAATGTGGATAAGTCCTGACGGAAGAGGGCAATACATGTTCGTTCCGTTGATGTGGGTAGAAGTAACATGAGGTGAGAGTGAAGTTGTTGATAAGGTTCAATGTTTCTTTCCTTTTGCATGGCATTCTATAGCCTGAACAGGTGCGATTCTCTTTCTTCAAACTCAGAACACGAAGATCTCACATCCTCATTGAATGATTCAATCATCTTTAACCGTTCAGTGTAGCATACATTATCATTGATGTCCACAACATCATACAATTTAGTACTTCCGAAATCACAGAATCAGGAGTGTAAGACATGATGTTGTTGTGTACACGGGATTTTACAAGTCTGTGATTTAAACTGAGAAATAGAATCTTTCGTGGGATTTTACTAAAATCAAGACCAAACCGTTAAGCAATGACCAATGGAATGTGTTAAGATGAATGATGGATAGACAAAATGATAGACAATTGTGTGTTAGGACATATGATTGTTTGTAGGATTAGCAGAGATGTTGTTTGGTTGAGATTTGGATTGGTTTATGCCCGTTTTTACAAAGAAATTTTGGTCTAAAAACATAAAAACCTCAATAACTTCTGCTCGGAGCAGATTTAGGCCTCGAAGGTTGACCCCTATGAACTTTGGTTGATTTGTCCTGCCATTCTCCTCGTTCTCACGGTCGTTTTGATGGGTAGAACGCTGAAAACTGAGTTACGGTTCAAAAGTTATGGCCGTTTGAAGTTTTGTCGGGAAAAGTCAACAAAATGACCCCAAGACAACTCGC
Organism: Chrysanthemum seticuspe; assembly: GCA_019973895.1. Classification (NCBI taxonomy): domain Eukaryota; kingdom Viridiplantae; phylum Streptophyta; class Magnoliopsida; order Asterales; family Asteraceae; genus Chrysanthemum; species Chrysanthemum seticuspe. The sequence continues at coordinate 192,038,631 of BPTQ01000007.1, forward strand.
ACCCAAGACAACTCGCACCCCAGTCAACTCGCTTTTGGGACAACTCGCTTAATAGACAAGTCGCATGAAACACAACTCGCATAAACAGACAACTCGCTTAATAGACAAGTCGCATAAAACACAACTCGCATAAACAGACAACTCGCTTAATAAACAAGTCGCATAAAACACAACTCGCATAGGCAACTCGCTTAGGAAACTAGCTTAGGCTCAACTCGCATTAGATACGTTGAATCTGGACAATTCGCAGTCAAAACTATTAACTCGCATTGATGAAAATGACCACAACTCGCATCCAAGAAAAGCATAACGTGTCTCAACTCGCATCCAATAAACATTCAAAAAACACCACTTTTCAATCCAAAAACAACCCAACCATGATGAGTCAAGCCTTCCAAATCAAAACCTAAACACTTATAATGATTCTAAACACAAAAGTACAATCAAAATCCAAACTTTAACACTAAAAATGATCCAAATGATGAAAACTACTCTAAACTCATTCAAGCCCAAAAACCTTATGAAAACCACTAGAAATCCAAGAACATGAAAGATGAGTGATCAAACCATAGCTCTGATACCAATTGTAATATATTGGATTTCATAAACACATATCAAACACAAGTATGGATCGAATAGTATAGATAGTTTAGAGAGAGAAAGTAGAATGGGAGCATTTCTAGAGAGAGAGTAAACAAAAGAGAAAAGGTTAGATTAGAATGAAAGGTCCAACCCTCTACCTTGGGAGGTAGAGGGTATTTATAGTTACATACTACACGTCCTCCTTCGGACTGTGGATCAGACATACAGTGGGTAAAGACCCGTCCTTCCTCCACCGTGTTACACTAAACTAATCTACGCTACTCACTAACTAATTAACTACAAAACAACGTAAATAACTACAAGTCTACGAGCTAAAATATGCTAGACCATAATTGGGGTGACCGACACTTTCATATGGAATTTCCAATTTCTAACAACTTGCATTTTCAAATTTTTGTCAAAAGTTAAAAAGTGATTTTTAGCAGTTTTCTCTTGACTTTTTAAGTAATTTTAGTTGTTATAAAAATGTTTAAAAATTAAAAATAGCAAGTTCATAAGTGTGTTTTACTTTTCCCAAAAGGAAAAATATCAAAAAAATCGTTTACCTTGTCTGACAGTAGCTTGAAGTAGGTGGTTTGGAGAATTTCTGCCCTGAACCTATAAGCACTGTCCACAATAGTTAAGTTCATTGCTGATTCTTCTGCTTTTTCCCTTAATGATTTCACTTGATTCCTGTTTCCACTAGTAGATTAGGTAGTAAAGTTCACATGTTTAGGCCTTTTTAGCTTTTTTGAGCTTATTTGGATAGATTTATAAGCTGCATAAGTCCCTTTTAGTCTGCTGATACAGTAGAATTTATAAGTGCTTATCATCCTTTTGATTTAGCTTATTGCTCAGTTAAGTTGCTCATTTAGGACCACTCTTAGTTGCTTATTAGTATTACCAGCTTATTTTAGGAATCATGTAGCTTATTAAATGCTTTTCAGTTGCCTTTTGAGGACTGTTTGGCTTGTGGTTTTTAGTAGCTTGTTAAGTGCTTTGTAGTCTTTAGACTTGTTAAGTTTAGTTTTAGCTTATTGAAGCTCCTGGTAGCCTTTTAGTAGCTTATAGCTTATTTCCATATAGCTTTCCATAACAGTTTCATGCCCATTTGCTTAATCTGATTTCATTAGTTGTGTTTGATATTTTTCCTAGCTTCTCAGTATAATTTTAGACTTTTATGCAATTTTTCATAATTTTCCCTGTCCATTTACTATTTTTTCTGCATTTAATTTCAGTTTCTAGCATTTTTAATTAGCTTTTAATACAAATAATTCGGAAAATGGTCACAAAAATGCAATTTCAATTTTCGAATATTTTTCCAGTTTTTTCATTGTTCAAATAGTATTTTCTAGGAATTTAATTAGTTTTAAATAGTTTTAAATTCATAATATTTAGAGAAAAAGTCAGAAAAATGTAATTCCAGTTTTGAAAATTATTTTTAGTTAATTAAGATTTTTAAAATATAGTTTTGTAATTTTCTTGTCAATTTTCATATTTTTTAGTTTTTTAATTCTATTTTAAATATCCAAAATTAGTTTTTAATTCAAATAAAATCTAGAAAAACCAAAAAAAAAAAAGTTTTAAATTTCAAATAATTTTTAAATAACATTTTTAGCTGTAAAAATTAATAGTTCACTTTTAGAGGTTAAAATAGATTAGTTTACTTTTTTATTCACGTTTTATAATTACGTATTTTGCGTTTTTAGTTATAATTTGCATATTTAGTCATAATTCCTTGTTTACATTATAGATTCTGTAGTTTTAATTGCTTTCCTTTACTATTCCTTGCACCGTAGTTTAGAAATCATCAAAATTCTCTTTTACACATTCGAATCCCGAATCAAGCGACGTGAGTTGTTAAACTCCATTCATACCTCGCTAGGAACGATCTCGGTGCTCAAACCTAATACGTTTGAGTTACCCATATTCTACACACTTCTATTATTCATCTCTTCCCTAAGAATCAATTTTTGGCGCCGCTGCCGGGGAGGGCATGTAGTGAGTTTCCGATTCCGTCTCGATTCGCGTGTATTTGAAGATCCTTCCCCGAGTGAAGTTATCGTTGTTTTTGTATATATATCTTTTTCAAAAACCCATAAACATTTAAAAAACCAAAACATTCTTCCTAAAGTTTTTACAAAACCATAAAAATTAAAAAAACCAACAAAAGAAATCGAAATGTCAATTGTTACGTCGGCTCACCTTGAAGGTACAACCTATAGGGGTATAAGGAAGTCTTGACATTAAATTGCAGACTGAAGAAAGATCCACTCTTCTTTCCCGCTCCGCTGTGCGTACTTTTGAGAGCTACCGAGCACCGGTTGACACAACGGTTACCAAAAATATTGTGTTTTCAAAGTTTTCTTAAATATAAAAACCCAAAAAGATTTTCCCTTTTCAAAATTTGTTTTCCATTTATGTTTGATTTTATAAAAAGTCAAAAATAATCATCTTTATCCTCTGAACCGTCAATTCTTTATCCTTTAACCCTCTTTTCGTATAGTTCTTCGATGTCTTCGTCTTATCAACTCATTTGCATATGGTGCGGAGGACCCGAATATGGTGGAAATTGTCCCGGTTGTAGCAATGGAAATTCGGGAACCGAGTTTGTTTACAATCAAAATCCCTACAATGAGACAACCGATTTCATTAACCAACCTCCGTACCATGAGATGGAGACATACTATTGTGAGTACTGTGGAGGTCCTCACCAAGGTTTTCAATGTCAAGCTCAATATAACAATCAGAACTTTGGTTATGAACCTTATCCATATACTTCACCAAACTCGTCACAACAATCATATTGTTGTGAGTATTGTGGAGGTCCGCACTTTAATTCCGATTGCCAAATGCAGAACCCGCTTGTTTACGAGCAAGTTCCTTATAACAATTATGACTATCATTATAACCCACCTCCACAATACCAAGAAATTCAACCACAACCTCCGCAAATTCCTCAAGATAATCTCCAAAGATGTATTAATATACTCGAAGAATTTATGGATAAACATGGTATCAAAAAAGATCCTCATCAAAAAACTTATGGTGAATTACTTGCTGAAGATCAAACGTCTCGCAACAAAAGATCTATGCTAGAATTACTTGAAGAAGAAGAACGAGCAGCTCAGATTGAAAAATGTATTGAAGAAATACGAATCGAAGAACAAGCACTTGAAAGACGTGACCGATGGCTCGCGACTTACATTGACGATGATGATGATAGTTTTTCGGCTGAAACCACTCCCGTTTCTGAGCCTTTCATTTCCGACTCTTCCCCTTCACTCACTCCGGTTAAGAGAAGTGACGTTCTTTTGGAAGAGGTCGATGATTCTATTTCTTCGAAAATTGTTGAACCCGTTGACTCTCTCATAATGGGGGACAAGCATCTTAGTACTATTCTGGAAATGGTAGTTTCTAGTGCTGAGGTCCTTGTCCCAATCCCAAGAGAGTCCGAGGTTGTTTTTGATGATATTTGTGATGAGCCTTCTCTCGATATTTCAAACGATCAAGTTGAGATGTTCTCCGATTCCGATGATGATTCTTATGGAGACATCGATTTCGTCGACGATTTACCTTCTGAGCCCGTCTACATAGAAGAAGTAAATGATTTTGAGCCAGAAGATGTAGAGATTGAGGCCGATGATATTCAGATCGAGGATGAAGCATTACGTGAAACATTGTTGAATGTTAATCTTCTCATTTCCAAGAAGCCCTAAACGATAATTCAAGTTCGCCTCCTATCTCCGTTAAAGATAGCGACTTCTTACCCGAGCTTGAAACTTTCCGATTTGATGAAGAGTTTAGTGGTAGTCCCACTATGATAGATGTTTATCCTCCGATTCTTGAGCGATTCTACTTTGATGTTGATATGAGTAAAGTTTTGAACGAGATTTTCGATACTCCGACGAATGTGTAGCAACTCGTAAATTTTCATAAGGTAAAACGACTATTTTACCCTTTGACTTCTTAAAAGTTGACCTTGACTTTGACTTTTACCAAAATGTAAAAGCAAATATTGTAACTGGTAATTTCCCAAGTTAAATAATCCACTCTGTTTTGGATTATTACACTCTGAACATTTTTGTTCACCTTTGGCTATAAATAAGTATTTAAAGTTGTTACTTTATTAATTACGAAAGTTTAATCGTGTAAACTTTCCTCGCGGTCAACACAAGACTACGATAAGTCTAGGTGTTCAAAATACTCAAATATCACCAATAGTTATATTTTATATAAACTATTAGCACTTTGTTATTTTTACGTACATATTTTACTCTTTACGTAATATGCGTGTTCAAACCTAAATTATTAGGTTTTAACAACATAGACGCACCAAAATAGACTTATCATACCTTTAATATACATAGTTGGAGTATATTGATAAGTTTATACATTTTTGTAAGTATTATATTATTACCTTACCCGGTTTTAAGTTTCGTGACTTAAGGGCTTAACGTTAGTAATTACCGGGACCAAACTACACCCCGTGGCTCAATATTATCACAAAATAATACGAAAACTAACTAATCTATCCTACTCATTTCAATGTCTCACGCCAGCTGCTCAAAACGTGTCACATATTTGGACATGTGTACTCTAAATTTACACAACAATTAGTCATCCATTAACTTATTATATGTATATGAAAATCTAGTTAAATGTAAAGTTTACATCTTCTTTTGGTTTTCTCCTATCCCACCGTACACTTTAAACCATCAAACCACCATGATCTTGATTTTCTAGCTACAAGTTTATATACAAAAGATGAAGACCTAGGTGATCTTTACATGCTACAAGTATTATCTTGGTGATCAATTGGGTGAATCAAGAGTTATGTAAGGTGTTTAAGGGCTGAGATTAAGAGAACTCTTGGGAGGTTATAAAAGGTTTGAATCAAGTGGTGAAAAGATTCAAGACAAGGGTGAAGATTAGAAAGGGTTTAAGATTGATTATTCTTGTAACTTTCCAACCTAATCCTTGTAAGAATTGTGATACTCATCATTTTTATTGAATATGGTTATAATAATTTATATTCATTTGATGTAATTTGATATAATTAGTATATATAATATGGCTTGATTGATGTTGTACATGAAGTTTGTAACATGAAAAGAAGCTAGAACAAGCCTTAGGTAGGTTTTATGAACCTGAATTCTGCAACAGTCCCAAAGATTGATTAAAATGATCATCTCAGTAAACTTTGAGGTTAATTCAATAAGATAGGCTTGTAGAGCTATGTCTTATGGTCATTCACCGGGTGACGCACCTTATAACTCATCCCGATGAGTAAATGAGAGCCAAAATGGCAAAACATGTCAAAATCTGCACACCATATTTCATTTAAGAAAAGCCCTTGGTTCTGTTTATTTCTGTAAGTCAACTCAGTTTTATGAAATGTAGCCAAGACCTAAACTTGAAGTTTGGCGAAATCCGCGCGTCAAAACAAGTTGTAGAACTCAACTTATGGTCGTTTTGGCAGGACTGAATGTGCATCCAAACTTTCTGCAATGAAATATAGGTAATAACTTGTTATTAGACGATTGATATAAGTAAACTTTGGACTTTGGACTTGATTAAGCTTGAGAAGCTATTAGAGAAAGTAAAAACTAGAACTTGAGTATTTGAATCACTTAAAATGGACTTGTGGTTAAAAAGTTATGCCTAGTTAAGTGTTACTAAAAGGAAATATAGTGCTGAAACAAGAAAGCTTGCTGATACGATTTTAAAACAAGGTTTTGACCCTTTTCTGGTCCGAATTAGCAAAAGTGTAAAACACAAATGTTTCTCAGAATAACTCTTTCTACAAAAACTCGGGTGCACATAAGCAGAAAGTAAACGACAAATCCTTAAAACTACAAAAACTAACCGGATCTGTTGTATACCGGAAAACAACCATGGCTAAGAAACCTTAGTGTATTTTGATTCTTTGAGGTCAAAACAAAGCCAGGGTTAAGCCAAGGCTGATGTCTCAAGGTATTTTGACTTAAAAATAGCCATTCGGTATGGCCTTATTGTTGTCTCAAGTTGCTTAACCATAACTTAGCCGCACGGCTAGTTTGGGCTTAATGACCCGAAACTTGTTTTTAAACTTGGTTCATTGGGTTAGGCTTTGCTAGACTTTGACAAACTAAGAAAATGATCATATGACATGTTAAACTACTTCACGACACACAACTTATATCATCATATCTTCACATAAGTCAATCAATAGTCTTTGACGAAACACGACACATGTTTTATATAACATTTGTCTCGTCAAATACTTTACTTATAAATGAAAAGTACAATAATGGTAAGGAATTTCATTATCATAAGAGGCCTCTTCGGGGTGTCTTATCGACGAGTTGTGGATTTACGATTTAAAGTGTCCTGGCTCCTCATATGTTCACTACACGGCCTCTTGATTTTGATAGCCCGAACTGTGGTACGAGGTCATTTATAAAAAGGCTGTAAGCCAAACAAACACTTAAGGGATACCTTAACTTAATATCCATGTAAAACATCATAAGCCAACATACTACATATACTTGTACACTTATATCGTACACTATACTAAAACGCGAATACTATGCTTTCATAGGTAATCGTTAAAGATCGTGATCTTGTCATACTCTACCGTTGATAAACATTATATCGTTACACTCCGCTGCTGATCACTAAAGTGAGTTTCATAGCCCCAGCATTTGTTTAACTGTTTTATAAACTCTTTTGGGGGAGATACATGCTATTGCTTTTACTACATGCTAAAATGCTTTATTATGGACAATTACTTGCAAAATAAATGCTTTGACTGTATTATTGCATGCCTAAGTTATTTTTGCCAAAAGTCCCCAAAATCATTGACCACTAATCACTGGGAGTGAGCGCAAATATTGTGGATAGGCCTATCGGAATTGACGAACCCATCTATGTTATCGGAAATAACAAGGTGCACTATATTTGAGATTATCTAGGTATAGGGCAAAATACCTACCCGGGGCAAGTTATTTATATATATATATATATATATATATATATATATATATATATATATATATATATATATATATATATATATATATATATATATATATATATATATCGTCCGGTGATATATATACAACAGTCAGTCGTGAGTGCCATGAGCTTAGAGCAATAATAACTTTCAAGAAGATAATTGTACACATTGCAATTATACTACAAACTATATTGTGCACTACTGTTTTCAAACCTATGAGGTTTCTATCGTTTGTATTGACCGGTTAGGCAATCAAACCCACTATGGGCGTATAACAACGTAGCCCACTACTTTCATAAACTTGATATCTTGTGATCAACTGTTTTGCTTACAAACCTATGAACTCACTCAACCTTTGTGTTGACACTTTTTAGCATGTTATCTCAGGTTCGAAAGGAATTAGATGGCATGGCATGTGAAGGCGCACGAAAAACATTTTGAAGACAATGCATATATTATCATTCGAAAAACATTACAACTTTTGTGTTGTACTTTTTATGATATTACAAACTGGTGGGACCTCTGTTTGTAAACTCTGATATTTTAATCGAATGATAATTATTTCAAAACGTCTCCTTTAGAGTCATTTTCTGTAACTTGTGCTGTGAACTATGAAGTAATACCCCAGTGACATAATCTTCCGCTGTGATAATTTTGGGGGTGTTACAGATTGATATCAGAGCTTCAGTTATAAAGAACCAGGTTGCATTTAAACCTAGACTATAACTGCCTCTTATGTTTAAGCCGTGACACTCATTGCTGTATTCAAATTGACTAGACGTAACTGCGTATGCCTATTCCAAGGCATTATGGCACAAACAGATATCCCCGATCATGTAGATTTTGTGATCTGCGAAACTTTCTAAGACATTGTAGTTGGTACAATGGTCTCATTATTATTAAGACATTGTAAGTGCGCAATGGTCTTCCTTATATCTCAGACATTGTGAGATACACAATTGGCCTAAATATATCTCAGAAATTAAGAGACACACCATAGTTTTATCTATTTCTCAGACATTGAGAGATATATAATGGACTTATTTATTGTTTTCGACATTGTGAGTTGCACAATGGTCGCACTGGTATTTCTTAAACATTATGAGAAAAATATTTCATAACTATGAATTCACCAACTCTTTAGAACGCTATGTCGCCTTCTCTGATTATTTTACTCCTCGTCTTCAAGGATGAGTGTGAACATTCATTCAATACTCTCGCAACACTTACGATGTCTCATAATATATCACCTTATAACTCATCGATTAAGTATGAGTGTTGTGTCAGAAATTCTTAAGTAGGATGATTTGGAATGTCCTTATTTAAATAGACTAGGACGCCTTTTCATTTAAATAAAGATAATGTAAATCGCCGAACCATAAGTTTATGATTTCTTACTTACATAAATTGGGACGCTTCTTTATGTAAGTAATGAATCATAAATGAGTGGGCTTATTTGTATCCGATATGACATGAGTATGAACTCGAACTCGAGAATCACAAGTATTCTTACAAAAGATCTAGAAAACACGATAGTGTTTTACCACTCAGCAAAAATCTTAAGACCTCATTCGAGCAAGTAATTTCATTCTTAAGTTATCACTTTTGCTGTTACAAATCCTTACAAACATGAACCGTTTGTTGAGCTAACAAAATTGGTTAAATTCAATTGAAACCCGACCTGATAGAATCAGATGTTTCAAGAACATAATTAAAACCTTACCTAATAGAATCGGATGTTTCAAGAACATAATTGAAACCCGACCTGATAGAATCAGATGTTTCAAGAACATAATTCGGTTGCCACAAATTTGATTATGCACGAGGCGCATAAGTCAAAGTATTTCATATTGTTGAGCTAACGGACCTGTTACACACTGAGCGAATGGGCTTAGTTTAGTCTCGAACTAACAAATTGGGTACGATGCCCCATTATCCATCACATAAGCTCTCCAATGAGCTCCTCAGATTTGTTAGCCATTAATCTGGGGCCATAATTTCTCGAAAGGTTCTCACTTTCTACATCCCATCACCGTTTGTTACTATTGTCGTTACTATTGTTATTTTGCTATTGTTAGATCATTGAGCAGTCTAAGCTCGCACAACTTGATCCACTTGGTTACGAGACATCTGAATTGTTTCATCCAGTGTGAGTGATCAAACGAAGTTTCGTTCTCTTGAATATTGAGTGGAAGTTCTCAGATGAACTTTTCCCATAACTTCTCATTGGTTGAGACCGTCAGTGGGCACACTATTGCCAACGCTTGAAAGCGACGAATATAAGTAAATGATATCAACACCCATTGACAGCAAGGAAACTTCACATTCATTCCGTGAACCTCATTCCAAAGATAATACTTCTTGAATATAACTTCTTCAGCATAGTCCAAGGAATTTTGTAAGCATTCTCAATACTAATAGGTTGAGCAATAACATTTTACCCTGACAAAGCATTGTCCAGAAGCATGCTTGCGGCATATTTGACTTTAAAATCTTTACCACAGTTGCTGATTAGAATTTCTGAGCTTGCCGCTCAAGAAATCCTTGTAAGGAATCTAGTACAACATTCACTTACTGGCCTCGTAATATTAGGCCACACATTATCACCAGAAAGGTTACAAAGATGTAAGCGTTAACTTTCAAAAAAATTCATACTAGGATTAAGGTTTTGTTGAAAGCCTTATTGCTGTAAGGTATGATCCGTTTGGCGAAACTAGAAAAGCTAAACTTAAGATATATTGGACTTTATACGATATTAGCAAGAATTGTCCTGGTAGCTTACAGACTTGAGCTACCTCTCGAACTTAGCAGTGTACACGCCACCCTTCGTGTGTGCATTCTGAAGAAGTGTCATACTGATGAGACACTCACTATTTATCTGGAAGAGATCCAAATTGATTAACGTTTGAACTTTATCGGAGAATCTACTAAGATCACGAACCGTTAGGTCAAACGACTTAAGAAAAGTAACGTTCATATTCTCAAGGTTCGATGGAACTCTCGAAGAGGTCCTAAATTCATGTAGGAACGTGGAGATGAACCCAATTATACCGTTAGCAGATAACACTCACTGAACTTCGTGACGAAGTTCCATACAGAAGTACCCCTACCTCTTCTTAGGAACATCATTAACTCATAACACAAACTAAATCATGAGGACATGATTTCCGTAACTGGTGGAGGCTGTAGCAACTTGTAAATTTTCATAAGGTAAAACGACTATTTTACCCTTTGACTTCTTAAAAGTTTACATTGACTTTGACTTTTGACTATTTGACTTTTACCATAACGTAAAAGCAAATACTGTAACTGGTAATTTCCCAAGTTAAATAATCCACTCTGTTTTAGATTATTACACTCTGAACATTTTTGTTCACCTTTGGCTATAAATAATTATTTAAAGTTGTTACTTTATTAATTACGAAAGTTTAATCGTGTAAACTTTCCTCGCCGTCAACACAAGACTACGATAAGTCTAGGTGTTCAAAATACTCAAATATCACCAATAGTTATATTTTATATGAACTATTAGCACTTTGTTATTTTTACGTAAATATTTTACTCTTTACGTAATACGCGTGCTCAAACCTACATTATTTGGTTTTAACAACATAGCCTGTAAAACCCGAAAATCTAAAACATATATAAAGACGAAAATACCCTTGGAACCAAGAATCACAAAAATACGTAAAACACGTTTATAATAAATTAAGAAATTAAAAACCTAATAAATAAAACTTAACGAATATAATCACGTGAACGACTTTGGTAAGACAAGGACTTAAATGTTTTGTTAATAATGTTGGGCCGTTTATTTGTTGGACGGGCTCGTTGTTTTGTTTGTGTTGCGCCAAGCCGAGGACCAAGAGGAGCCCAAGAGGGGCGTTTGTTTTGTGTTCGTGAGACCAAGGGCCGAAGCCCATTGTGGGTGAGCTTGTGTGCTCGGTTGGACCAAGCCGACCCAAACCCAACTCTTCCTAAACCTAAACTAAATGCTACTACTATAAATATAATTCAAGAGCTCAAAAAGTGAAACCCTAGTTTTTGTTTTGCCTCTCTTCTCTCTTTGTTTTCATTCGGCCGAACCTCAAGAGACCTTTGGTGTCGAGTTTTTGCTTCAACAAGTTAAGGTATAACGTTTATTCGTCTTCCTTTAACGTACCTTGCATGTATATGTCAAGTTATATTTTGTTTAGTCGCGTTTTGTTCTCTTTTTCTTGTGGCCGAGAGGTGTAAACCGAAAACCAAGGCAAACCCTAATAATTGAACTTGATAAATATTAAAGACATGTAACGTAAGGTGTAATATTGAATCGGGTCATGTATATGTTGAGTTAATCTAGGCCGAACTATGCATAAGTTAGGACCGAACCATTTGTAATCTATTCGGCCTATGTAAAACATTATAACTTGAATATGTAACATGTTTAGATGAGCTAGGACTTTCGTATGACTTGCTAGCCGAAACCCTAGATGAACCGAATACATATATACATGAGTTTTGAACGTGTAATAAACGAGTAAGGGTCACGTAAACATAAACCCTAGTTTAATATGTAAAGCGCATAAAGTATACTAAACCCTAATAACTTGTGGTCACATGAAATCATAAACGTGCATGGTAAAGTGTAAAAGGAAAGATGGTTATCAATTACGTATTAGGTTAAGTAGCGAGTCATTAAGACGTAACATGTAAAGTAAATGCATATTAATGAGATATTAAAGAATAAGAAAACCCTAGAACATAAATGAGAGTCGATTAGGGTTTGAGCTAAATATAGTAATTCGTTATTTCATGTGTGAGTTATGACTTATAAACTATTTTTCACATTTAACCCTAGACTTTAATAAATGACATAACGAACCCTAATCTACAACATTAATTATAAAATACTTAAGACTCATTAATAAAACCCTAAAGTATGAAGATCATTAAGTATGAATACCAAATATTAAAAGATCATTTTGACGATTCTGGAATCATAAATAATTTGGACGACCGTTAATGTCTATAGGTTCTGTGAAGAGAGAGTAATCCTTTGCTTTTCGTCTTTCTGCTTTTTGATCATTTGCGTTGGAATAAGGTACAGATATTATGACCTTTTTGGTAGAGGTTTCCTCTTAACGTTTTCTTTCGTATTAGGGTTTCCTAAGCCTTTGCTATGAATCCCAATCTGATTTGTTTGAGCTATTGCTTATCTGAACTCTGATTTTTGAATTATGAAACATCTGATTTTGAATTATCTGATATGAAAACTATGATTTTGGAAATATGAATGATTTTCTGATAAAAGATGATCTGTGTCAGTTATGACATTCTGATTTGACCTAAGATAGTTTGACACCCGAGCCAAATATTTAACTAGTCATGGGGGTTCTATGTCCGTGTCAGTGATGCACCTCTGGTATGACTCTAGGGCAGTAGAGTGATGTTCTGCCACGTCTCTGGATGGTGAAGCATATTTGTGAATATGTAGGAAGGGGCGTATGGATGCATCCTAGATCTGTTATCTGTTATCTGTTATATGTTATCTGTTATCTGATGATTGATGTTGCGTGCATGCACGTCCTTCATAACTCTGGTAGGTCTCCCCTACAAATGTTGCCTTACGAGAAATGTTGCCTTATGTGAATATGAATATGATCTGATATGTTTCTGGGCTCGTGGTAGTTGACTATAAACTTTATTTTGAACATTATGATTTTATGCTTTGAAAATGATTATGATTTTGCTATCGCTCATTCACTTAATTTCGTATTCGATATCGTTTAGTATTCGCTTTTGCTTTCATATCTGTTCACTGGGCTTTTGAAGCTCAGCCGCACTTTTCTTTTCTTCCGCGGCAGGTATCTAAGCAGTGGAAGCTGGGTTGCTTTGGGATGAGTGCTTGAGTGGACTTACCTTAGAGATTTTAGCTTTGATTTCTTATGATGCCATTTAAGACTTATTTATTTCGGATATTATGTTTGAAGTTTATTATGCTTCCGCTGGGACCTATGTATTGAAGTCATTTGACTTGGATTATTTCCGCATTTATGTTAAGACTTCTTTTGGTTAATTGTGTTTTGCTTTGATATGACACCATTATTTGTGATTCCTTTACCCTTGGCGGGTCGGGGCGTTACAATTTATGGCATCAGAGCCCAGGTTTACGACTTGTAGTCAGGACCTGTGAACATAAGAACCTTAGGTTATCCCTTGGAGTTAGGATTTGACCTGTGAGGATTGGGTAGACTTAGGTTTCCTTCTGCGAACTTCCATTTCGTATCTCACCTTTGTTCTTTTGCTAATCGTTTGAATATCATTCAGATGGTTCGAACTCGTCAGAATTTGGATGGAGACGATGATGCTCCTAACATGGATGCTGCGATTGCGAATGCTCTCAACTCTCTTTTCCCTGGTTTGACTACACCTGAGATGATGGAACAGGTGATCAACAATATTCGTAATCAGACTGGTGAACCTTCGGGAAGCGGTGGAGGTGCTCAACCCATCGGCATACATACTTGGCTCGAGCGTTTCGGTAAGCTCAAGCCTCTTTCTTTTAGCACTGCTGCTACTCCCACTGAAGCTGAGGACTGGATCACTCATGTTGAGAAGCTGTTTGAAGTACTGGGTTGTGGAGATGGATTTAAGACTCGTTTGGCTGCGTTTAAGTTGGAAGGTGATGCTTTAAATTGGTGGAAAGCGTTGAAACAAGCACGAGGAGGAGATGCTTTCGCTGTTACTTGTACTTGGGCGGAGTTTCGGACTATCTTCTATAACCGTTACTTCCCTGATGCTGAACAGCAAAGGTATGAGAGGGATTATCAGGCGATCTACCAGTTTGATAATGAGAACTCCAATGAGTACATGAGTAGGTTTATGAGGTTGGTAAGCTTTGTTGGAGCGATTGCTGGAGATGGTAGGCGCCAAGCTAAGCATTTCAAATGGGGACTGAAGAAGTGGGTGTTGGACCGACTGCTTAACACTGAGTATGAGGATGTGTCGGCCTGCAATGATGCAGCTCGTAACATTGAGATCTTTCATGAGGGTTCGGGTTACAACAAGCGTAATCGCGATGGTGATCGGATTCAAGGTAGGACTCAAAGTAATGAGTATAAGGGAAATACTGGCAGGAGTTATGATTCAAGGGGACAAGTGGATAAGGGTTATGATCAGCGAGGTCAGTCGGGAAGGAATGTGGACTCTAGGCGCCCTGAGGCGAGGGGTCAGGATAGCAGAGTTGCTGGTAAGAATGGAAGTGATCGTCAGAATCAAGGTAACAATAACCAGCGTTACAACAAAGATCAGTCGGCTCGAGGATCGAATCAGGGTCGTGCTTCAGGATCTTCTGGTCAGCAAAGGACAGCTGAAGTTTTGCCTCCCCCACCTATCTGTACTACTTGTGGAAAGGCTCATCCGGGACCGTGTTTCAAGGCCACTGGTGGATGTTTCTCTTGTGGTTCCACTACTCACAAGATCAAGGATTGCCCTAAGAGGAACCCGACGATTCCTGGAAACTACACCAAGCCGCCACCTACTACTGGACGTGTTTATGCTACTACTCGGAATCAGGCGGAGCATACTTCAGGTACCATTACGGGCACTCTTTTCATTGATGATTATTCTGTCTTCGTTTTATTTGACACCGGTGCCACACACTCCATTATATCTGTCACATGTGCTAAGAAACTTAATATGAAGCCACAACCACTAACGAATCACTTATCGATATCTACGCCTATGAAAAACCACATGATCATTGATCATAAATACGTTAAGTGTCCTCTTCGTTTTGATGATCGTATTCGCCCGGCACATCTGTATCCTCTCGATATGGTCGACTTTGATATCATTCTAGGCATGGATTGGTTGGCTTATCATAGAGCTTCCATCGACTGCTATGCTAGAACTGTGATCTTTGGAGACGTAAAACATCCTGAATTCGTTTATTATGGTTCTAAACCACTCAAATCTGTTAAGTTCATTTCTGCTATGAAGGCACAGACCATGATTGCTCATGGGTGTCAAGGTTTTCTAGCATCTGTTAAGGACACATCTTTGGAGAGTCCTAACATTGAAAATCTTTTTGTTGTTTGTGAATTCACCGACGTTTTTCCCGATGAACTTCCTGGTATTCCTCCAGCTAGAGAAGTTGAGTTTAGCATTGAGTTAATTCCTGGTGCTAAACCGATTTCGAAAGCTCCATATCGTATGGCACCTGTAGAACTGAAGGAGTTGAAGGAACAGCTGCAAGAGATGATAGATAATGGATTCATTCGACCTAGTGTTTCTCCATGGGGTGCACCTGTTTTGTTTGTGAAGAAGAAGGATGGAAGTATGCGCTTATGTATCGACTACCGTGAACTCAACCGTATTACTATTCGAAACCGTTATCCTCTTCCGCGCATAGACGATTTGTTTGATCAACTGCAAGGAGCTAAGTTCTTTTCTAAGATTGATCTGAGGTCTGGTTATCATCAACTACGTGTGAAGGAGCAAGATGTTCCTAAGACCGCGTTTCGTACCAGATATGGTCATTATGAGTTTCTCGTTATGCCTTTTGGTTTGACGAATGCGCCTGCTGTGTTTATGGACCTAATGAATCGTGTTTTCCATGAGTTCCTCGACAAGTTCGTTATTGTTTTCATCGACGACATTTTAGTTTACTCCAAGTCTGAAGAAGAGCATGAACAACATCTCCGGATAGTTTTGGAGATTCTGAGGAAGAAGAAGTTGTACGCCAAATTCTCGAAGTGTGAATTTTGGTTAGGACAAGTCGCTTTCCTTGGTCATATCGTATCAGCTGATGGTATAACCATGGATCCGTCTAAGGTTGAGGCTATCACTAAGTGGCCAAGACCTACGACAGTGACTGAGGTTAGGAGTTTTCTAGGACTTGCTGGATACTATCGACGTTTTGTTGAAGGTTTCTCTCGTTTAGCTTTGCCTTTAACCCAATTGATGAGGAAAGGTGAAAAGTTCGTGTGGACGGATGAAAGAGAAAAGAGTTTTGAAGAGTTGAAACGGAGGTTGGTTTCCGCTCCTATTTTGACTCTTCCATCTGGTTCTGGAGGATATCAAATCTATAGCGATGCATCTAAGAAAGGATTGGGCTGTGTCTTGATGCAACATGGTAAGGTGATAGCTTACGCTTCAAGGCAACTGAAACCTTATGAGGAGAATTACCCAACTCATGACCTTGAGTTAGCTGCTGTGGTGTTCGCATTGAAGATCTGGAGACATTACTTGTATGGAGAGACGTGTGATATTTTCACCGACCATAAGAGCCTCAAGTATATTTTCACTCAAAAGGAACTCAATATGAGACAAAGAAGATGGTTAGAACTTCTTAAGGATTATGACACTAACATTCAGTACCATCCTGGTAAGGCTAATGTAGTTGCTGACGCACTTAGCCGGAAATCAGGTATGCTTGCAAGTATTGAGATTGAGCCTAGGATCATTCGTGATTTAGAGCGTTTGGATGTTGAGTTGTGCGTACGAGGTATTAGTGGATACTAGGCTAGTATGAAGGTGGAGTCGAACCTTATACTGCAAATTAAGGAAGCTCAGAAAGATGACGGCGAGTTGTGGGCCGTAGCTCAAAATGTTGAAGAAGGTAAACAGACGGAGTTTAAGGTTGATAACGACGGAATTGTATGGTATGAAGATAGGCTTTGCGTTCCCAATGATCAGGTACTTCATGAGAAAGTTATGACTGAAGCTCATAGTTCTCCTTTCACTATCCATCCTGGTTCTACCAAGATGTATAGGGATTTGAAACAGTATTTCTGGTGGAATGGCATGAAGCAAGATGTGGCGACGTTTGTGTCGAAGTGTATGATTTGTCAGCAAGTGAAGATCGAACATCAAAGAGCTAGTGGACTGTTACAACCATTGGATATTCCGACATGGAAGTGGGATAAGATATCTATGGACTTTGTGACTGGACTACCTCTTACTAAGAAGAAGCATGATGCGATTTGGGTGGTTGTTGATCGGCTAACCAAATCTGCTCATTTCTTACCAATTAGAAAGGATTATGGTATTGGTAGATTGGCAGAGATTTTTCAGCAAGAGATAGTTAGACTTCATGGTACTCCGACGGCTATTGTGTCAGATAGGGATCCGCGTTTTACTTCTCGTTTCTGGAAGGGTTTGCAAAAAGCTTGGGGTACTCGACTTAATTTTAGTACGGCTTTTCATCCTCAAATAGATGGTCAGTCAGAGAGGACTATTCAGACCTTAGAGGACATGCTAAGGGCTTGTGCTTTGGAATGGACTGGCAGCTGGGATGAATATTTGTGTTTGGTAGAGTTTGCATACAACAACAGTTGGCATGCTAGCATTAAGGCAGCACCGTTTGAACTTCTTTATGGAAGGAAATGTAGATCACCTACTTGTTGGGATGAAGTAGGTGAACGTCTAATCGAAGGTCCGGAAATGATTGAGATCACTAATGAGAAAGTAGCTGTTGCTAGAGAAAAGTTGAAGGAGGCTAGGTCTCGTCAGAAAAGTTATGCCGACAAGCATCGTCGTGATTTAGAGTTTCGAGTTGGTGATCGTGTGTTTTTGAAAGTCTCGCCGTTTAGGGGTGTGAAACGTTTTGGAATCAAGGGCAAGCTCAGTCCTCGATTCATTGGTCCGTTTGAAATTCTGGAGCGTATAGGAGAAGTTTCGTATCGATTAGCACTTCCGCCTTAGTTATCGCATGTTCATGATGTTTTCCATGTATCTCTTCTAAGGGGATACAACTATCATCCATTACACGTTGCTTCGTATCCGTTTGATCAGATTCGATCCGATATGTCTTTATCTGAAGAACCGGAAGCTATTTTAGAAAGACAAGAAAGGGTTATGAGAAGTAAAGTCATCCCGTTCGTTAAGATTCTTTGGAAAAATCACCCGGAGCGTGAGGCTACTTGGGAGACCAAAGAGTCGATGCGAGCTAGTTATCCTCATTTCTTTGAATAGTTCGGTATGTTCTCATCTCGTTTTCGTTTCGTTTCATTTCAATTTTCGAGGACGAAAATTTTTTTTTAGAGGGGAAGAGTTGTAAAACCCGAAAATCTAAAACATATATAAAGACGAAAATACCCTTGGAACCAAGAATCACAAAAATACGTAAAACACGTTTATAATAAATTACGAAATTAAAAACCTAATAAATAAAACTTAACGAATATAATCACGTGAACGACTTTGATACGACAAGGACTTAAATGTTTTGTTAATAATGTTGGGCCGTTTATTTATTGGACGGGCTCGTTGTTTTGTTTGTGTTGCGCCAAGCCGAGGACCAAGAGGAGCCCAAGAGGGGCGTTTGTTTTGTGTTCGTGAGACCAAGGGCCGAAGCCCATTGTGGGTGAGCTTGTGTGCTCGGTTGGACCAAGCCGACCCAAACCCAACTCTTCCTAAACCTAAACTAAATGCTACTACTATAAATATAATTCAAGAGCTCAAAAAGTGAAACCCTAGTTTTTGTTTTGCCTCTCTTCTCTCTTTGTTTTCATTCGGCCGAACCTCAAGAGACCTTTGGTGTCGAGTTTTTGCTTCAACAAGTTAAGGTATAACGTTTATTCATCTTCCTTTAACGTACCTTGCATGTATATGTCAAGTTATATTTTGTTTAGTCGCGTTTTGTTCTCTTTTTCTTGTGGCCGAGAGGTGTAAACCGAAAACCAAGGCAAACCCTAATAATTGAACTTGATAAATATTAAAGACATGTAACGTAAGGTGTAATATTGAATCGGGTCATGTATATGTTGAGTTAATCTAGGCCGAACTATGCATAAGTTAGGACCGAACCATTTGTAATCTATTCGGCCTATGTAAAACATTATAACTTGAATATGTAACATGTTTAGATGAGCTAGGACTTTCGTATGACTTGCTAGCCGAAACCCTAGATGAACCGAATACATATATACATGAGTTTTGAACGTGTAATAAACGAGTAAGGGTCACGTAAACATAAACCCTAGTTTAATATGTAAAGCGCATAAAGTATACTAAACCCTAATAACTTGTGGTCACATGAAATCATAAACGTGCATGGTAAAGTGTAAAAGGAAAGATGGTTATCAATTACGTATTAGGTTAAGTAGCGAGTCATTAAGACGTAACATGTAAAGTAAATGCATATTAATGAGATATTAAAGAATAAGAAAACCCTAGAACATAAATGAGAGTCGATTAGGGTTTGAGCTAAATATAGTAATTCGTTATTTCATGTGTGAGTTATGACTTATAAACTATTTTTCACATTTAACCCTATACTTTAATAAATGACATAACGAACCCTAATCTACAACATTAATTATAAAATACTTAAGACTCATTAATAAAACCCTAAAGTATGAAGATCATTAAGTATGAATACCAAATATTAAAAGATCATTTTGACGATTCTGGAATCATAAATAACTTGGACGACCGTTAATGTCTATAGGTTCTGTGAAGAGGGAGTAATCCTTTGCTTTTCGTCTTTCTGCTTTTTGATCATTTGCGTTGGAATAAGGTACAGATATTCTGACCTTTTTGGTAGAGGTTTCCTCTTAACGTTTTCTTTCGTATTAGGGTTTCCTAAGCCTTTGCTATGAATCCCAATCTGATTTGTTTGAGCTATTGCTTATCTGAACTCTGATTTTTGAATTATGAAACATCTGATTTTGAATTATCTGATATGAAAACTATGATTTTGGAAATATGAATGATTTTCTGATAAAAGATGATCTGTGTCAGTTATGACATTCTGATTTGACCTAAGATAGTTTGACACCCGAGCCAAATATTTAACTAGTCATGGGGGTTCCATGTCCGTATCAGTGATGCACCTCTGGTATGACTCTAGGGCAGTAGAGTGATGTTCTGCCACATCTCTGGATGGTGAAGCATATTTGTGAATATGTAGGAAGGGGCGTATGGATGCATCCTAGATCTGTTATCTGTTATCTGTTATATGTTATCTGTTATCTGATGATTGATGCTGCGTGCATGCACGTCTTTCATAACTCTGGTAGGTCTCCCCTACAAATGTTGCCTTACGAGAAATGTTGCCTTATGTGAATATGAATATGATCTGATATGTTTCTGGGCTCGTGGTAGTTGACTATAAACTTTATTTTGAACATTATGATTTTATGCTTTGAAAATGATTATGATTTTGCTATCGCTCATTCACTTAATTTCGTATTCGATATCGTTTAGTATTCGCTTTTGCTTTCATATCTGTTCACTGGGCTTTTGAAGCTCAGCCGCACTTTTCTTTTCTTCCGCGGCAGGTATCTAAGCAGTGGAAGCTGGGTTGCTTTGGGATGAGTGCTTGAGTGGACTTACCTTAGAGATTTTAGCTTTGATTTCTTATGATGCCATTTAAGACTTATTTATTTCGGATATTATGTTTGAAGTTTATTATGCTTCCGCTGGGACCTATGTATTGAAGTCATTTGACTTGGATTATTTCCGCATTTATGTTAAGACTTCTTTTGGTTAATTGTGTTTTGCTTTGATATGACACCATTATTTGTGATTCCTTTACCCTTGGCGGGTCGGGGCGTTACATAGACGCACCCAAATAGTCTTATCACACCTTTAATATACCAAGTTGGAGTATATTGATAAGTTTATACATTTTTGTAAGTATTATATTTTTACCTTACCCGGTTTTAAGTTTCGTGACTTAAGGGCTTAACGTTAATAATTACCGAGACCAAACTACACCCGTGGCTCAATATTATCACAAAATAATACAAAAACTAACTAATCTATCCTACTCATTTCAATGTCTCACGCCAGCTGCACAAAACGTGTCACATATTTGGACATGTGTACTCTATATTTACACAACAATTAGTCATCCATTAACTTATTATATGTATATGCAAATCTAGTTAAATATAAAGTTTACATCTTCTTTTGGTTTTCTCCTATCCCACCGTACACTTTAAACCATCAAACCACCATGATCTTGATTTTCTAGCTACAAGTTTATATACAAAAGATGAAGACCTAGGTGATCTTTACATGCTACAAGTATTATCTTGGTGATCAATTGGGTGAATCAAGAGTTATGTAAGGTGTTTAAGGTTTGAGATTAAGAGAACTCTTGGGAGGTTAATAAAGGTTTGAATCAAGTGGTGAAAAGATTCATGACAAGGGTGAAGATTAGAAAGGGTTTAAGATTGATTATTCTTGTAACTTTCCAACCTAATCCTTGTAAGAATTTTGATACTCTTCATTTTTATTGAATATGGTTATAATAATTTATATTCATTTGATGTAATTTGATATAAGTAGTATATATAATATGGCTTGATTGATGTTGTACATGAAGTTTGTAACATGAAAAGAAGCTAGAACAAGCCTTAGGTAGGTTTTATGAACCTGAATTCTGCAACAGTCCCAAAGATTGATTAAAATGATCATCTCAGTAAATTTTGAGGTTAATTCAATAAGATAGGCTTATAGAGCTATGTCTTATGGTCGTTCGCCGGGTGACGCACCTCATAACTCATCCCGATGAGTAAATGAGAGCCAAAATGGCAAAACATATTAAAATCTGCACACCATATTTCATTTTAGAAAATCCCTTGGTTCTGTTTATTTCTGGAAGTCGACTCAGTTTTATGAAATGTAGCCAAGACCTAAACTTGAAGTTTGGCGAAACTCGCGTGTCAAAACAAGTTGTGGAACTCAACTTATGGTCGTTTTGGCAGGACTGAATGTGCAACCAAACTTTCTGCAATGAAATATAAGTAATAACTTGTTATTAGACGATTGATATAAGTAAACTTTGGACTTTGGACTTGATTAAGCTTGAGAAGCTATTAGAGAAAGTAAAAAATAGAACTTGAGTATTTGAATCACTTAAAAAGGACTTGTGGTTAAAAAGTTATGCCTAGTTAAGTGTTACTAAAAGGAAATATAGTGCTGAAACAAGAAAGCTTGCTGATACGATTTTAAAACAAGGTTTTGACCCTTTTCTGGTCCGAATTAGCAAAAGTGTAAAACACAAAAGTTGATCAGAATAACTTTTTCTACAAAAACTCGGGAGCACATAAGCAGAAAGTAAACGACAAATCCTAAAAACTACAAAAACTAACCGGACCTGTTGTATACCGGAAAACAACCATGGCTAAGAAACCTTAGTGTATTTTGATTCTTTGAGGCCAAAACAAAGCCAGGGTTAAGCCAAGGCTGATGTCTCAAGGTATTTTGACTTAAAAATAGCCATTCGGTATGGCCTTATTGTTGTCTCAAGTTGCTTAACCATAACTTAGCCGCATGGCTAGTTTGGGCTTAATGACCCGAAACTTATTTTAAAACTTGGTTCAATGGGTTAGACTTTGCTAGACTTTGACAAACTAAGAAAATGATCATATGACATGTTAAACTACTACACGACACACAACTTATATTATCATATCGTCACATAAGTCAATCAATAGTCTTTGACGAAACACGACACATGTTTTATATAACATTTGTCTCGTCAAATACTTTACTTATAAATGACAAGTACAATAATGGTAAGGAATTTCATTATCATAAGAGGCCTCTTCGGGGTGTTGTATCGACGAGTTGTGGATTTTCGATTTAAAGTGTCCTGGCTCCTCATACGTTCACTACACGACCTCTTGATTTTGATAGCCCGAACACTGGTACGAGGTCATTTATAAAAGGCTGTAAGCGAAACAAACACTTAAGGGATACCTTAACTTAATATCCATGTACAACATCATAAGCCAACATACAACATATACTTGTACACTTATATCGTACACTACACTAAAACGCGAATACTATGCTTTCGTAGGTAATCGTTAAAGATCGTGATCTTTTCATACTCTACCGTTGATAAACATTATATCTTTACACTCCGCTGCTAATCACTACAGTGAGTTTCATAGCCCCAGCTTTTGTTTAACTGTTTTATAAACTCTTTTGGGAGAGATACATGCTATTGCTTTTACTACATGCTAAAATGCTTTATTATGGACAATTACTTGCAAAATGAATGCCTTGACTGTATTATTGCATGCCTAAGTTGTTTTTGCCAAAAGTCCCCAACATCATGGACCACTAATCACTGGGAGTGAGCTCAAATATTATGGATAGGCCTATCGGAATTGACGAACCCGTTTATGTTATCGGAAATAACAAGGCACACTATATTTGAGATTATCTAGGTATAGAGCAAAATACCTACCCGGGGCAAGTTATTTATATATATATATATATCGTCCGGTGATATATATACAACAGTCAGTCGTGAGTGCCATGAGCTTAGAGCAATAATAACTTTCAAGAAGATAATTGTACACATTGCAATTATACTACAAACTATATTGTCCATTACTGTTTTCAAACCTATGAGGTTTCTATCGTTTGTATTGACCGGTTAGGCAATCAAACGCACTATGGGCGTATAACAACGTAGCCTACTACTTTCATAAACTTGATATGTTGTGATCAACTGTTTTGCTTACAAACCTATGAACTCACTCAACCTTTGTGTTGACACTTTTTAGCATATTATATCAGGTTCGAAAGGAATTAGCTGGCATGGCATGTGAACGCGCACATAAAACATTTTGAAGACAATGCATATATTATCATTCGAAAAACATTACAACTTTTATGTTGTACTTTTTATGATATTACAAACTGGTGGGACCTCTGTTTGTAAACTCGGATATTTTAATCGAATGATAATTATTTCAAAACGTCTCATTTAGAGTCATTTTTGGTAACTTGTGCTGTGAACTATGAAGTAATACCCTAGTGACACAATCTTCCGCTGTGATAATTTTGGAGGTGTTACAGAATGACCCGATCATTGAGGATGCTATTGATGACTTGATACCACCGGGTATTGAGGATGCTGTGCATGATCCCGAGGGGGATATGTTGTTGATTGATGATATTTCTCCTCTCTCTGAT
Organism: Chrysanthemum seticuspe; assembly: GCA_019973895.1. Lineage (NCBI taxonomy): Eukaryota > Viridiplantae > Streptophyta > Magnoliopsida > Asterales > Asteraceae > Chrysanthemum > Chrysanthemum seticuspe. The sequence continues at coordinate 192,063,142 of BPTQ01000007.1, forward strand.
GAGTCCACCATCACTTATCCCGATGAACCCTCATGTGAAGAAAAAATCTTTAAACCAGAGATATTCATTGATGAGTTTTTTTGTTAAAAACGTTGTCTAAGATAAGGATCCTCCGGTGGATGACTTCATTATTGAGCTTTCACATCTTATCCCTTACCATGAGCTCCCGTCTTCTTTGGAGTCTTCTCTTATCTATCCATCATTCCTTCGTCCGCCCGCTAAGCCGCCGGATGATGGATCATTATTTCATGATATGCCTTATGTGCTGATGCCCGGAATTTTCTTCCCCACCCAACCCACCCAGTCTCATTCTTTAGGGAATGAAGACACCATTTTTGACCCTGGTATCTCTACCATTTTCTTCCCCAAGGACAAATGAATTCGGGGACGAGTCAGGCTAGCGACTAGTAGATCAAAAATAGTAGCGCTTCGTGGGAGGCACCCCATGCTTATCTCTATCTTCTTTTTATTTTCTAATAAGTGACGTGAAGGGGCTAGCCTCTTCGATTTCTTGTGTTTGGTTGTTTGTGATGTTTTTGTCCAGGATTTTCCCGATATGAAGACTCTCGTGCTCGAAGTTTGTCTTTTCTCTACTCGATTTTCATGATCGATGATGATGGAAATCTGATATCCGAAATCTTATCGACTAACGTTTATCTTTAAGCATACTTAATAAACGACTTTTAGATTTTCGTTGATACCCTTACCTTTAAACATTGAGGACAATGTTTCGTTTTAGTCTGGGGTGGGTAATCTTCGATTTGATTTGACCGCACTTGCTTATTCTCTGCCGTGTACTCTCGCAACCCCGTTTTTCCTTAGAAAATGAAAAAATTGTGCAAAAATGAGAAAATTAAAAATTTTTGTAAGATTTTGCTAGTTTTATGATTGAAAAGTCTTTGCGAGGTTCTTAGAAGATACTTTAAAAATGCATTTTCTTGAAAAAGCCTTTGCTAATTGCTTAGACAAGAGGCTATAAAATGCGATTCTAGCTCACAAGGCCAAGAATTTGCAAGCTTCCCTAAGTGATTTTAAATATGCGAAGCTTTGAAAGATTTTGCTAGTTTCTAATGAGTGACTTTAAAAATGCAAGACTTGAAATTATTTTACGAAGCATTAGCTAAGTTAATATATGTTTTGACACCTTGTTGACTTTCTGCTGGTGAGAGTAGGAATATAATTTTGACTTGACCGGGCGTGTTGAGCCCTAGCTTGTTCCCTTAACCATAGATAATTTAATTATCGGCTAAGCATCCGCGGATCTCATTATTTGGGATTTTAAATTTGCGGAGATCGAGAAATGATAGAGTTACTTATGAGTTTAGATGCTAAGCGTGGAGTGGATGGTTTTCTTTAGAGCTCATCGAAGGTACTTATGGCTTTTTGTTCCCACAAAATTGTCTTACCCCATATCTGTGAATAAATAATTAAAGATGTTAGGTTTTTGGCGATAGTTAGCTCTTTATCTTCTTTAGTGAATCCTTGTTTATGAGAGTTGGGTACACATCAAGGTACTGTCAGTGTTGCGGTGTAATAGACAACTGATTCTTGATAGTTTGCTGCTATTGTTATAAAAGCCGTGGGATTCAGAGTTTGGCACAAAAATTAACATGTAATAAAGCCCAAATGTATTAAAGTGAAAAATCCAAAGCCATAAAATTTTTCTATGTCCGACGGTACCCCCGTTGTCATGGACTTCAAAAAGGTTAAGGAAAATTCCAAAGTCATAATAAGACTTCTGATAAAACGGTAATCCCGTTGAATTAGTGGTTGAAAAGACCGAGGGCCTAATTGCAAAAAAAAAATGTGCTGAAATAAGTGTTAAGCCAAACTTTGATTCCGGGAGATATCTAAATAAAAGCTTATGTCTCTGGACTCGTAGATGAGTTGTTTCGGTCGTAATAAAAAGGATATCTCCCTAAATCGTGTTAAATTAGGACCTTGATGTGGACCTCATTCTTGTGTGCAACGGTTTTCGAGGGACGATGGAAAACTAATTAGCGTTTTAGCTTCATATCTTTATTGGATTAAAAATTATCAAAACGAGAAATCTTGAAGAAATTCATTTCTCACCAAAAATAAAATAAATAGAGGAAAATAGGAAAATAGGAAAATGGGAGCAAGAGGTAATTACACAAGTAACTTCCATGGGTAGTGTTAGCCTCTAAAGTCATATTTAACAATGATTTCGATTTTACGCTTAGTTTGGAGACTTGTGAAAAATCAGGGACGATGAATCTATCCATATGGTCACTCCTCGCTGAGTTGTGTTTCCTACTCCGTGATCCTAAAAATGTCGTTTCAAAAATGTTGGAGTTATTGATCGACATGAAAGTTCAACAAACCGTCACTCATAATCGGAATGTGCTTAATCATAATATCTATATGTGAATTAAAAGGTAAACGGGACATTTTTAGAATTAAGGGTTTTAAATCTCTTTTGAGGAATCTTTGCTACTTTTCATAGATTTAGTAGAAAGAGATTGAAATCCTTGGTTTTAGAAGCGTGAGTTGATTGCATTGCGTGAGGACACGACAATCGTCTAGTCTGGGGTATTTTGGTATGTGCAAAAACACATACCATTTCTTTACCAAAATAGACCCAAAATAACCAGAAAAGAGCCGTTTATGCCTAATATTTGTTGGTTTCTTGAGTTTATGCATGTGCAGGTACGGATATGACAAAAAAGACAAAAGAAAGCCCAAACCGAAGAAAACCGAGCACGAGAGAGAAAAGAGAGCAAAAGCTGATGCCGGGGATGCTATTTCAGGGACTTTGATGCTCAAAAAGTGCAAAATATGGAGTTCGGGACATGATTTGGGAGTTTTTACAACAAACCTTCACCTTTCCCAAAAGTACACTTTCAACCCCTCAAATTTCACAAATTGTCACAAATTACCCTTCACTTTCCCATTTTGCCTTTTATACCCTTATACACCTCACTTAACCATTTACCCAAAATTACCCCATCCAATTCATAAGTTACACCATTGGTCCCTATAATTATACATATTACATGAATGGTCCTTATTGAATTCGGATACCAAATTTAAAAGTCCAAGTCCAAAACTTAATACTACTATCCAAGCCCAAGATAATCCAACTACATATACCCTTGGCCCAATAGTAACCCAAGCCCGTATTCCTCAAACCACACCACACCCAAAGTCAAAAAATATATTAAATAAAACAGACGCGCCATTCCCCCCCCCCCCCCCCCCCCCCCGCCAAATATACCAGCCAAGAACCCTAACTATTACCCCACCCAAATTACTGCAATTAAGGGTAATATGGTACTTCTCCCTAACTTGTCAGAGCCACCCTGGCAATCCGTGTGCCAAGGAATGACACATAAGCAGAATGGAAGGCTCTGATTGGTGGAGACATGTCATGATATTGATCAAACGGTCAAGAATGATTTGGATGACAAGAATGATTGATCAAGGGATGAGAAAAGAGTTCTAGGAGCTTCTCAGAATCAAGACTCAAGCACAAGCATCGGCTATATAAAGCCTATTTCACCACAGATTTGATTTGTCCAATTTTCACGCATTAGAAATTTGTTACCATTTAAATTCTGTCGTTTTTAATTCCAGTAATAGTTGTAGTTTCAATTTCATTTTGTACTCTCACATTTTATTAATGAAGTTTTCCTTTTAAATTTTAAATACCATTTGTGATTCTAATCTGAGATCAAGCAGTATTTGAGTTTAGAGTTTTTAATTCTTATTCATGGAAGCCCACATAAGCTTATAAGAGCTTATGTGAGCTTATTAGTGGTTACTTGTGTCATTTTCAAGAAGTTATGCAGAAAGTCAAATAAAGTCAAAATGGTTTAGATTGATTTTTGTTCTTAATTTGTCAGATGAGTAAGTTTTTATGTTTAATTGTCCATTTCAATTCAGTTTAGATCAAGTTTATGGTAGTTTTGATAGTTTAATTTCATTTGTTCCATCTTAAAGAGTGTTTGGCACAACCGGATTTTTAGTCTAAAATTTATGTTTGGTCAGTTCAATTTCATCAGTTAGTCTCTTAATTTGTTATTAGAAGTTTTTAGTTCATTAAGTTCTCAGGTTTTTAAAGCTTTTCATTAAATACTTGAATTTTCAAATTTTTGTCAAAAGTTAAAAAGTGATTTTTAGCAGTTTTCTCTTGGCTTTTTATGTAATTTTAGTTGTTATGAAAATGTTTAAAAATTAAAAATAGCAAGTTCATAAGTGTGTTTTACTTTTCCCAAAAGGAAAAAAATCAAAAAAATCATTTACCTTGTCTGCCAGTAGCTTGAAGTGGGTGGTTTGGAGAATTTCTGCCCTGAACCAGTAAGTGCTGTCCACAATAGTTAAGTTCATTGCTGATTTTTCTGCTTTTTCCCTTAATGATTTCACTTAATTCCTGTTTCCACTAGTAGATTAGGTAGTAAAGTTCACATGTTTAGGCCTTTTTAGCTTTTTTGAGCTTATTTGGATAGATTTATAAGCTGCATAAGTCCCTTTTAGTCTGCTGATACAGTAGACTTTATAAGTGCTTATCATCCTTTTGATTTAGCTTATTGCTCAGTTAAGTTGCTCATTTAGGACCACTCTTAGTTGCTTATTAGTATTACCAGCTTATTTTAGGAATCATGTAGCTTATTAGGAGCTTTTCAGTTGCCTTTTGAGGACTGTTTGGCTTGTGGTTTTTAGTAGCTTGTTAAGTGCTTTGTAGTCTTTAGACTTGTGATTATTGGATTCAATTTAGTTGCAGTAGGATAATTTTAGCTAGTTAAGTTTAGTTTTAGCTTATTGAAGCTCTAGGTAGCCTTTTAGTAGCTTATTGCTTATTTTCAAATAGCTTTCCATAACAGTTTCATGCCCATTTGCTTAATCTGATTTCATTAGTTATGTTTGATATTTTTCCTAGCTTCTCAGTCTAAATTTAGACTTTTTTGCAATTTTTTTATAATTTTCCCTGTCCATTTACTTTTTTTTTATGCATTTAAATTCAGTTTCTAGCATTTTTAATTATCTTTTAATTCAAATAATTCAGAAAATGGTCACAAAAAAGAAAAATTTCAAATTTTTTAGGATTATAATATTCAAAAAGTCATAAAAAATATTTTTCCAGATTTTTCATAGTTCAAATAGTATTTTCTAGGAATTTAATTAGTTTTAAATAGTTTTAAATTCATAATAATTAGAGAAAAAGTTAGAAAAATGTAATTCCAGTTTTTAATACTAATTTTAGTTAGTTAAGATTTTTGAAATATAGTTTTGTAATTTTTTTTATCATTTTTCATAATTTTTAGCCTTTTAATTCTATTTTAAATATCCAAAATTAATTTTTAATTCAAATAAAATCTAGAAAAACCTAAAAAATTAGTTTTAAATTTCAAATAATTTTTAAATAACATTTTTAGCTGTAGAAAATTAATAGTTCACTTTTAGAGGTTAAAATAGACTAGTTTGCTTTTTTATTCACGTTTTATAATTGCGTATTTTGCGTTTTTAGTTATAATTTGCATATTTAGTCATAATTCCTTTTTTGCATTATAGATTCTGTAGTTTTAATTGCTTTCCTTTATTATTCCTTGCACCGTAGTTTAGAAATCATCAAAATTCTTTTTTACCCATTCGAATCCCGAATCACGCGACGTGACTTGTTAAACTCCATTCATCCCTCTCTAGGAACGATCCCGGTGCTCAAACCTAATACGTTTGAGTTACCCATATTCTACACACTTATATTATTGATCTCTTCCCTAAGAATCAATGGTCATGGGTTTCTTTCTTTGATTATACTCGGTTTTAGACTTGATTTCGTATATCTATTTGATTTGGACTCATTGTTTTATCATAAGTATTCGGATATAGGAATTAGTTGTTGCATCTTGTTTGTATTTTCCTATTGGTCTGTATCTGTGTTTGGTCCGTCAACGAACACCACCATTGTCGTGATTGGTTGGTTCGGTTTTATAAGTGGTACGAATGGGGTGTTCACAGATTGTGTTTGGAATTTGATTGCATTTGTTTTGGTTATTGAATTCGATGTTTAATTGTATAAGTGTATTACAATATTTGCATAAGGAATGTTGGTACAAACAAGATTGAAATGCATCATCAAAAGCATAGAAAATGAAACTAGTTTTGATAAAACCAAGTTTGCCAAGTGTTTTGATTAATACACTGACGAATACATATTATTTTTTATAGGCGCAATATGCCAAAATCCAATAAATTTAACTTTCGTTACTTCTCCTTTCATTCTGTTTAGTTCTTTCACAACTTCATAATGCAAAGTTATGCTCTACGTTCCTCATATGTATAAGTGAATTTTTGTGTGTGCATTTAGTTGGTCAAGCCCAAGTGGGCGTTTGGTTGGTTTTGTATTATTGGGCTAATGATCGCATGAGCTCAGAAAAGTGAGTGTGGTTATGTCAATGGGCTAACAAGCCCATAAGCCAAAAATGTTAAGTGCGTTTCTAGTAGGATTTTATAAATGCGATTTATCGGTTCTATTTAACTCGTTTACTCGTTACTAGTGTTAAAAACTTATCAGTTATTGAATATCGACTAATGAAATCTTAATTATTTGTTTGTGATCAATGGTATGTTTCAGATGCTTATTGGTATTACGCTTGATATGGATTTGGACTTGGATATTGTAACATAACCTATGCTTGGATGTATTTGATTCTGGATCATTACTGGATTTACGATATTGGACGTTGGACTTATTGGACATTTTGAGACTAGACGGTATAATATATTAAACTCAAATTGAATTTAATATAGTAAACACGAAATGGACACAAAATATTCAATAAACCCAAAACTAATAATTACGCGAATGATAACGAACCATAAAACTTATAAATATTGTAATTAAAATTTGGTTTATTCAAAAGTCACAATGACTTGGGAACGTGATATAAACGGACACATCATGCCTAAATTTATAAAACCTTTCCAAACTTAAATGATTATAAACTTGTAAATGTTACCACAATTTCTAAAAAGACATAGATAACTCGACTTCTTTCAAACTAAAATGGTTTCTATTTATTTGGGTCTGCGGGTAAACACCAAAACTGATCATTGACTAATTCCTTTCTTGTTCTTTATTTGATTATTTTATCCTTTCTTGTTGTCTTTTTGTTACTTCTCCAACTTTTATCATTTTGACGTGAGTTATGCTTTAAGTCTACACTTTCTTACCACCACACGAAACCTATTGACTAAACTTTTCTCACTAGTAATGATACTAAACTTTTTAAAATCATTGATACGAGTAATCTACGACAACTAAAACGCTTTGTCTTTTAGAAACTCATTTACCTTGCGAGATGTATTCTGAGATAAGTCGTATACAATTAGGTTATGCCAATGCCATACCGTTGTGCCTCTAATTCTTGATATCGTTATGACTTGCTTGTTGATTCTACTGTGTTTTGCTACTCGATGCTAGTTGTGATTATTACGTTGCTTCATATTGAGGTGAGTCCATAGCCCCACTTTTACTCTTGATACTTGCTTTACAAAACTTTGGGGTGAGATACATGCTACTTTCTTTCATAAACACAAGTGCTTTATAAAATGGTTGCTTACCTGATTGTTCTATTAGCACTAAGTACCACTATTGCCACAAAACATAGAGTCCCTTTTATCATGAACCATTAATCACTTGCGAGTGGGCGCGAATATAGTATATAGGCCTATAGGATTGACGCGTCCCGCTTGGTTGGCCGGAAAGGCAACCCGACGTACTATATTTGAGATTTCGTAGGTATATGGCAAAATACCTACTTGAGGGAAACTGTTGAAATTGTTGTATCAATTTCTATTGAAACTTGTCAACGCTTCGAGTGTCATGAGCTTAGTGCAATAATAATGGCTTGGAACTATGGGTGTAACAGCGGAATCTACTTTCTTTTAAACCTATAAATCTTGTGTTCAACTATTTCACTATTAAACCTATGGTTTCACTCAACTTTTGTGTCGACTTTTAGCATGTTTTTTCTCAAGTGTTTAATCTTTACTGCTGCGTAACTTAGGTTTGGAGGCGCTTGGAAAATGGCATGGCATGGTCATAGATTACTCTAATGTATATGTGGGATTGCTTTATTATAATGGGCTTGTATTCCGTAATAATTTTGAATAATGTAAACTTTATACCTTTATTAATGAAGTTTCTTAATATAAAACCGTTGTTCTATACTTTGTGTTGTGATACAAATTAGTAACACCCATGACTTTTATTCTTCCGCTTAGTTCCTAATTTGACGGTGTTACAGTTGGTCTCAGAGCCTAGGTTATAGAGAAATGGGTAAATTTCAAAACCTAGACTATAACCGATTTTTTTATGAAAACTTAACCCTATGACCGACACGTGCCTGCTTGCCAAGCTGATGCCTCACTTGTGACTTTGATTGTTGATATATTTGATGAGATGTGTGCCTTGTTATTGGATGAGTATATCCGTTTATTGTTTTTGCTATCTACTATAAGTATCTTCGACATACTTATGCTTACGTATAGTACTTGTTGTAGCGTTACGCCTCTTTCTCTATGCAATCTCATCTTTCGACATTGAGTTTGGACACTTGTTTTGATCTTTTGGGAATGGATTTTGGAAGTGAAGGACATGGTGCTAGCGTAATTAAGGCGAGTATTTCAAAATTCATTGAACCTCGGGCGAATATAAACCGATTGCCTATATTCAGCTAGAGATAGTGGGACATAGCCTGATCACCTATGTCCGTCTCAGAGGTGAATTTTGCGATACTAGGAGTAGTTATAATAGTTGATAAGGATTTATAACGTACAATTTTAAGGGGTCATTTAAGCCCTTAATCGACCACTTTTATATCCGTTACTGCTTAATTTCATTCCTTTTCACTTTTTAGGTCTCTTGGAGGCAAAATGCTGGAATGATGCATATTTAGACGAAAAGGAGTGAATACATGAAGAAAATGGCAATGTCAAGATCGAAGCCACTCAATCTGCTCAAATTGAACCTGACGGCGTCCCAATCAAAGGGCGACGCTGTCCCTCTATACTGACTTGATAAAAACATGAACCAGACGGCTCAGTGGAATTTTTGCTCATACAACCTAACGACGTCAGGATTTGAAGAAGAAGGGCATCACTCAGACTTATTATCTCAGACGGCCTAGATCCAGAATTAGACGACGTCCCATATAAAGACTGACGGTGTCACAACTCTAAGGTGACGCCGCCCCAACGATGACTTGGCCAAGACGAAAACCCTAATGACGGCGAGCTGACGACATCCCACATATAAGGTGACGCCGTCAAACTTGTAAATCTATATATAGAATTCGATTTTTCTGCATTTAGAGAGGTAGACTTGTGGAGTAAAAACCCTAAACGTTTGTAGTCCGACTTGGACAGTATCTTAGGGTCCCAAACCCTATTTTACACATCAAGATAAGTGTTTTAATCCAAAGTATCATTATGTCTTCCATTGATTGTGTGTATGCTTGCTTGTTTAACATGTCTAGCTAAATTTCTTGTGTGTTTGCTTAGATCTATGAAACCTAGTTATTAATTATTGATAGGTTGTCTCTTATCTTAATTGTAATTGGCTTAAGAGTGCAACTAGGCTTTCGTTGTGTTTAATGCTTGAGTAATCTTTGTGAAAGTTGGCTTATGAATGAATAGTTTAAGGACTTGCGGATTTTGTAGGCTAAACCCTAAGGTAACCTCAAAGAGTTAGGGCATAGGCACACCCTACGACCTTAGGAATACAACACGGTTAAGATAAGGTGTGACAATTCAACCGACCAATAAAAGATAACTAGGGAGTAATAGTATCTAGGTAAACACATTTTTAATCATCATACGAGCACACATCAAATAGAAATAGCTACCCATAGTAATAGATAATTAGATAGTAGAAGTAATCGGTAGAAGTAGCACCCCCAAACCTATTGCCCCGAGATATTTACCATTAGCTTTCTAAAAAACTAGTAAAAAGATAAAAAAGAATCATCCTCAACCCCCACCTTCGCGTAATAGATTTCTTGCTAGCATTCCTATTCCCCTAGAGAACGATATCAATCACCGAGTCTTACCCAATACTACACTACAACGATTAGGTTCACTGCCTAGGTGGTTGAAAAACTTGCTCGAAGAAAAGGAAGTTCCTTTTGGCGCCGCTGCCAAGGAATAGAATAGCTAGTTAGATTTCTATCTCATTTAGGTTCCCTTGCTTGATTCCTATCAAGTAAGCTTTTTTCTCATTTTTAGCTTCCTTGTAGTCTGTCCCCCTTCTTCGTGACTTTGTTAGTAATACCATCACTTTTCATCATGGAATGTGATAACCCATCACCAAATCAACCACTTCCCATCGACCCACCACCAACTGACCCGCCAAGAGGCCATAGTCTTGGTGAATACTCTAGACCGAGCCACCAAGGCTATAGGAACACCATTGAGCTCCCCGATCAAGCTCAAACTACGACCCTGCAATCCGACACCATCCAGTTGGTGCAAAACGGACGTGCATTCCATGAAATTCGTTCTGAAGATCCTAATAAGCATCTCAAGGACTTCCTTAGAATCGTTGATTCCATCGACCTTGATGCTACCACACGGGAGACCACGCGCTTGCGTCTCTTCCAATTCTCTCTACGGGACCAAGCTAGTAATTGGCTTGAGCGACTTCCAGCCGAATCCATCTCAACTTGGGATGATCTAACCACTCGTTTCTTCACCCACTTTTTCCCCCCTGGGAGAACTACCAAGCTTAGGAATGACATCTTGATGTTCCAACAACGTCAAGGCGAAACTCTCTATGAGGAGTGGACTCGATTCAAGGAATTACTCCATAAAGTCCCTCATCACGGCATCGATCTTTGGCTTCAAGTCCAAATCTTTTATGATCATGTCAATTTCTCAACTAGGCAAACCATCAACCAAGCGGCCGGTGGCAAACTTAGTGAACTCACCCCGGAGGAATCGTGGGGTACAATAAAGGACCTTTCCCTTTATGACAACGAAAGTTAGAATGACCCCCGTTAGTTGCCCAAAACCATCAAGGCAATCTCCTTGCCTCCAATTGACTTACAAACTTCCAATCGTAGGATGCTCGAACTTGAAGATCAAGTCAAATTCCTAATGAGCTCCTACGATAATCCTAAGTCTTCACACCAACTGAACAAAATCACTCTACCTTGTGAATTATGTAGTGGTCCCCATGACACTCGTGATTGCACAAGACTCCCAAACAAGCTTTTGCGGACTACGCCTTCGCGCGTACCGATGAAGCGGGAGAGATGTGGTACACTTTCAAGCCCGAGCAAAACAACTTAGGAAATTCCTACAACCCGTCATGGAGAAATCACCCTAACCTTAGGTGTAGCCAAAACTCAAACCCGCCCCAAAACTCATCTAGTCCACCCAATAGGTCCAACCCTCCAAATACCAGGAATTCCACTAGTCTCGAGGAAATGGTGTATAAGTTCATGTCATCTCAAGAAGCTCGATTGACTAAGCTTGTAACACCCCGAAAAATCAGGTTTTAGCAGAAGCATACAAGTCTTGGGTGCTACTAATTGGTATCACAACACAAGCATAGAATAACAGGTCTATCATATGAAAACTCATTTATTCAAAATAAATCAAAGTTTACAATAAAATTTGATGCGAAAAACATGACCATAATAAGTAAGCGGTCCCCAAGTACAAATATCAGAGTCATCTATGACCATGCCATGCCATTGCCCAAGCGCCTTCAAAAGTAGACTATCGCCTCAATACCTGAAAATACATGCTAAAAGTGTCAACACAAGGTTGGTGAGTTTATAGGTTTTCATAAAAGTGCTGCAAGTTCAAAAGATCCTTTCGATCATTGTGGCGCTCACAATGTCGTGAAAACAAGGTTTACCTTTAAGCAAAAGAATAGAAAGGTGGACCACAAGGTTTTCAAGTGCAAATCAATTCTCATAAACAAATCAAATTTAACAGAGGTATACCCTGCCTAGATCGCAGTGTTAAAATATGTATCAGCAAAAATAGTTCATAAACAACCACTTGGACCATATCAAAATCAAACACTACAACGAATATAGTGTCACGCAAGCTTAACTATTACGCAGGCTATGTCATGAAACCAACACTAGATAGCACACAAATAATTGACATGTTATACGTCCCCCACATGAGCCATGCGGGTCGGACGGAGTGGCCATTCCCAATAGATCTATTCATAAAGCTCGCACAATCCTAAGCCAGGATGTAACAATTCAATACGACGCTTGGGTTTCTAATCCTTACCTAGCACGTAATAGCTCACAAAACATTTCCTGGTCCAATCAAAATAGTTTTCAATCACTTCATCAAACCAAGTAACAATAGCTTATTCAAATAAATCAAGCATTTGCATTTAATAAAAACGAGCATGTATTCTCCCCCAAAATATTTTAAAAGCAAGTAAAAGTAGGGGCCATGAACTCACCTCGATACAAAGCAACGCAAGAATCACAACTGGCATCAGTGAGCAAAGCACAACAGTCTCACAAGAAAAGCACAACGATATCCAAATAAAGGAAAGCACAACGATACGACATCAGCACAACCTAATAGCAATTTGCTATCTCAGAATAAATCTAGCAAAGCAAATGAATTTCCGAAAGACAATGTGTCTTAGTTTTCGTGGATTATTCATGTCGTTACTTTCAAAAGTCCATTTATCAATATTTCGAAATTTTAGTTTTAACGTTTCGTGTGGTGGTAAGAAATCAAGACTCGACATACAACTCACGCCAAAAGTATACCAAAATGTAACTCACACCAAAGGTTATAACTCATGCCAAACATAACTCATACCAAGACATAATATATATCCCAATATATTATGAGAAAAATAAAGTTGACCAAGACTCAAATTGAGAAGACAATGACCAGAAGGATGCTAAGATAATAAAGACACATAATTACTTCAATAAATAAGTCAATTGGTAGTAGTTTCGGTATTTACCCTTAATCCCAAGTAGTTTGTATACAACAAACATGTTTTATAATAAAAGAGATTTTTGAACTAAAGTCTAAGTATAGACTTTTAAAATCAAGTAAAACCATACGTTTGATTTCTCGTCGGGTGTTATAATAATAAAAGCCCTTTTTGGAGTAAAGGTATAAGTTTAGGATGTTTTATAAATTTCGGCGTGACGCGCCATTTATACAACATTCCTAAGTCATCGTGATTTTAAATAACCCACGTTTGAAATTACAATGTTTATAAATTTTATTTCGTTATCATTCACTTAATTATTAGCGTTGAGTTTATTGAATAGTTTGTGTTAATACAAATAAGCCGTAAAAACATTTATTTATATTTTACGATCTTCTAATATTTTGTCGATAACAAACGTAAAATCATGTTAACGAAACAAATAAAATACGTAAATGGTTTGAACTAATAGTTTCTAACATATTCACATTTTCACATAAAACACTAAAACAAGTATAAGTAATTTTATGATTTAATATTACATATGTACAACAACTAGTGTTTACATATTTGGGTAAAATATACACATGACTAGTATGTAGTATATTGGGTAATATAAATGGGTAGAAACTTAAGTATCACAACCCATTGGGCAAATACATTGAATGTAGTTGGGTACAACCCAAAGCCCATGACCCATGGAGCTTGACCCATAACCCATTGCATGACATCATGCTTATATCATACATGGATAATATCCATACCCCATGGATCAACTCATACCTAAGTGACCAAGTGCATTGCACTCAAAAGATACATTGTATCTAGCTAAAGATCCATGGTTCAACCCATGACCCATAACCAAAATACCCATGGGTAAAAGGGAGCGTCCCATGGATCCCTAGCTTAACGCTAGACGAATCCCTTGTGGAAGGGATCCGTGGGATTCGGGGAATAGTAGATTTTTTCTTCTATAAATAGTGAGCCATTTCTTAATTGTTTCTCACCCCTTTCTAACACACTTTCTCCCTGAGTTAAAAACTCACTAACCTCAGATCCAAGAGATCCATGTTTGTAGTTTTGTTTTTGTGTGATTTTCTAGGTTCCTCTTAAAGGCAAGATCACCACCTTTGAAGACGAGCAAGCTCAAGTCCATGAGTTGCCATGCTTCCTCATCATCAAGACTACTGAAGTCTTCTTGTTGATGATTCCTTTCTTTCTTCTAAGAAGTGTAGAGTTGAAGACATTAGTGAAAGATGTTTCAAGTATCAAGACGAAGATATTAGTGAAGGGTATCTATCGTTCATATCATAAGCACTTGTAGTGGATGCTTAGAATTCAAGACTAGAAGCATTAGTGAAAGGTTCTTAGAAGTCAAGACACAAGACATTAGTGAAGGGTGTCTTGTAGATCTAGGCAAAGGCATTAGTGAAAGGTGCCTTAGATGTACATTCGATATGGTGTGTTTTGGATGTACAAGATAGACTAGCATTAGATCCAAGGATATTGATATCCTTGATGATGTTGTAAAGGAGTAGATCTCCTTTGGGATTAGTCATTGGTGTAGTGTGGTAGTAGTTCCTCCATTGCAATGGAACTAGGTGCTTAGCCTAGTACCTAATAAAGGGAAGGCGACGTTGTGTAGGTGTAGTTCACCTTGGAGTGAAAGAACTAGGTACCTAGCCTAGTACCTTATAAAGGGTAGGCGACGTTGTGTAGGTGTAGTTCACCTTGGAGTGAAAGAACCCGGTGGTTAGCCTAGCACCGGAAAAAGGGTAGGCGACGTTGTGAAGGCTTCTCCGCCATAAGGAGATTGATGTAGTGTTTACAAACTCTCGAGTAGGTGACTCGGGGAGTGGAGTAGGGCAAGGAAGGTATTCTTGTAGCCGAACCACTATAAATACTCGCGTTGTGGTTTTGTGCTTCTTACTCTTACCTTTTCACTACTTACCTTTATATGCTTGTTTATCAACATCCAATACACACATCCAAATAGATTGACATAATTCGATCTAAATAAATTAAAAGAAAGTTTTAATTGGCAAAACTATTCAACCCCCCATTCTAGTTTTCGACAATTGGTATCAGAGCTTCGTTACCAAGTTTCTTGAAGTGTATTGTAGTTTAAAAACTTGATACGATCCATGGTTAATTGAAAAATACAAAGAAGGTTTTTCATAAAAACAAACACCGTGCTTTTTTTTAAAACCATATGTTTGGATGTTGATTTGATAACAGCATTTTTTTATTTACTTTTTCCTTTAATCGCACAAATCTTCTTTGTCATGATGATTAGTCAAAGCTCATACCCACCAAGCTATAGGAATCGCTTGGTAACAAGAATACCTTCCTTAAGAAGGTATCTTAAATGCAAAGGAGCGGGAAACGTCTAAGAGACATTTGCTGTGTCATTTGTAAAGACATTCCTAAGTGCGCTAGAGGTATGATTTTCTTTTTATTTTTTCTTGATAATTAAGTATGCCTATTTAGGTATTTATATGATTATCCTTTGTGCATATATATGTTTTACATGAAGCTTCATTAGGAAGCCTTTTTCTCACATACGTGTTATTCTTCTCGTCTAAAGTCGTGGTATATAAAACTTGTGTTTTATTTCTTTTAATCCAATAATAAAACAAAACACAAATTTCAAAAATTTTCCTTCCCCATAAATAAACCACTCGACGCCCACCTTATCAAATCCTCACTTTTTCAAATCTTCGAATTTCAAAATTTCCCTCTCACTTAAAACTTCATCTTCCTCACCATTTCATCCCAACCGAAACCAAGAAGGATCATCTTCAACATGGTTTACATCGGCCTCGTGCTCATCGTCTTAACACTCATCGCACTTGTGTTCCCTATGATGAAGTTCACATACGGAGACATTTACTTTCTGTTGTTAATCTATATTGGGGTTATATACCCAATCCTTTGTATCATTCTAAGCATTGAGATGAAATATTATTAATAGTATAGTTTATCTAGGTTATTATTATCATAATGTGTTTGTCATTTCTTTTGTTTCATATGTTTCGTACTCTTTCGTGATACATTAGAAGTCATGTATGCATGCTAAAAGAAAATGTAGGCTAAAACACATATCTTGGGAATAAATTTGTAAAACCTATGTTTTTGTAAAATCTGCATCTGTGACTACAGATCTACGGATCCCTGAAGATATACTAGCCGGATCCGTTTTGTAAAGGAATCATGGGATCCGTCCCACTGGAAAACAGTTTTTCATGCAAAATGAAAACCACTCTCTCTCTAAAAGAAATATTCCACTAGAATGTCAAAACCATAAGTGAGTTAAGTGTCATTGTTGTTAAAAACCATTGTTAATAAAAATCTGGTAAAAACATTAGATAATCATAGGTTGAACACATACATCACTTTCTTTTAACTCTTCATTTCTATAGGTTCAACTATGACGCATGAATATGAGTTTGATTTTTCACTCACTAGCGTCTACTCTCCGAACATCTCCCTTGAACCCAACACTCCTGGCATTCATGTCCGTGGGTTCAATAACCTCGAAAACCGTCACTTCCACGAAGGACGTATTGTAGACACTTTTCTACAATTCGAAGAAGGTATCAATACCTCCTTCCGAGCCATAGGACTAGAATGTGTTCTTGAAATCAACGAGAAGATATGTCCAAGGTTCATAATGGAATTCTTCCGTCAAGTTGAACTCGTTCGTAACGAGGATCGCTCTCTATCTCTTTGGTTTTATATTAAAAACCAAAAGTTCACTTTAACCCTTGGGCAGTTTGCTCACATCCTCCGAATTCCAAATCATGGACAATGTGCCTTCACCGAAGATTGGTCACTTGATTCTCTCTTCAAATTTCGTGAAGAAAATAGTCCATATTGTTCTCACATACCCTCCCCAGAAGATTTACATCGCATAATATGCAAACCTCGACCATATTACTCCGATCCAAACATTATCTTCACACGAGACATCTGAGAAGAGTACAAGCCCCTTGCACTCATCCTACGTGAAAATGTTTGGAGTCTTAGGAGAAATCGAGAAATTCTTCCCGCTTGTTGTGCTCACATATTGTATTGTTTGCTAACATAACAACCATACAATCTCGCCTATTTCTTCGCAAGGCGAATTGTAAATCTTCAAGGCTCCAAGAATAAACTCATCCCTTATGGAATGTTCGTGACACGCCTCTATCATAACGTTATGCACTTTCATCCTCAATTTCAAAGTCCGTTGTACGTACTTGTGAACAAGATGATGGAACCGCTAAACATATCTCTCATGAAGACTTTCTTCATTCTTGATTCCACCAACACTCATCAACAACATGATGATCCTCCTAGCGAAAACACTCAAGGAACCTAGTAGTTTTTCAAATAAGATCAATCCTCTTGTACTCGTGCTTTATCAATGTAATCCTATTTCCTTCATGAAATAAAACATCTTACATTTGATATCTTAGTGTTAGAACCTCTTTAAACTAAACTTGGAATATAATGCATTATCAAGATCATTGCATACCTTTAGTATAGGTTCTGCTGAGCAGATGGACGGATCCCAAAGTTTGTGCTAGACGGATCCCTACAGTTAGGGAACCGTGGGATCCAGCAAACAGAAAATGCAATTGCAAGCATTGTATTTCAAACATATCCTTAGAACACCTCACACTAAGCCAAACATAGTGTCTCATGGCAAATTAAGTCCTTATCAAGTTAAGTAGATTCTTCCTACTCAAACTCAACTCACCTAGATCATACTCAAGACGCTTGTAGATCTATCGTTTTCACTTAAAACCATTACTCTTCCGCTCTCTAGATCCCTCACATGTAGTCTTAGAAATCTCTCGGTTATGGCAAAATTGATCATAAACCATTCTTACCTAAAAATTGATCAAAGTTGATCAAACTCTGGTTTTCCCATCTCAAAGATTCTAGGATATTTTCCAAAACACTATCCTAAGTCACAAACTAATCTCTAGGATCATTTAGCTTCAATTGACACTCTCATCTTTAGTGACATCCTTGCTCATCCATTGGTACTCATGAAAGTTCCAAGTCCTTTCATAAAAGACAATCATTAGCTACATCACTCATTACCTTCAAGTACTTAAGCACCCCTTCATTTAAGACACTTAGGAGGACTGAAAAACTCAAGATGATATAGATCCTAGATCTTAGAAACAT
The DNA here is from genome assembly GCA_019973895.1 of Chrysanthemum seticuspe. Lineage (NCBI taxonomy): Eukaryota > Viridiplantae > Streptophyta > Magnoliopsida > Asterales > Asteraceae > Chrysanthemum > Chrysanthemum seticuspe. The sequence continues at coordinate 192,081,275 of BPTQ01000007.1, forward strand.
CATTTCCACTCTTTCATAGCTGCTGATAGCCGGATCCCTAGGATTAGCCTGACGGATCCCTCTGATGAGGGAACCGTGGGATCCGGATGACAGTTTATGTCAAATCTTGCTAAAACAATCATTTCAATTCATCTTTCTAACTCAAACACTCAATCTCATCTTAAATGAGTTCCTAGATCAGTACAAACTCTGAAGTTGACTCTTGTGCATGTTAATCATCACATTCCAATGAATCTTAGTAGCTTAAGGATTAAATACACTTGCCAAATCTCTTGGTTTATAAACCACGTTGTTAGGACTTCCATAGTCATCACCTTCATCCTAACTTTCAGCACTATAGAAACCCTTACAAACCTCTTGAAGTCATCTTGTAGGATCGAATATTTATTGTGTTGATGATTCGGGTGGTCTTGGATGATCAAAATACATGTTTGCCATAGTTAGAGAGTTAGTAGAGAGAGAGAGGGTGTTCTTATTAGAGGTTAACACAAAGTATGGAATATTTGATTGAAAAGCACCACCCCTTCCATGGATGGAAGGGGTATTTATAGTTACATGAAATACGACCTCCTATCGGCCTGTGGATCAGGGATACAGTGGGTAAAGACCCGTCCTTCCTCCACGGTGTTGCACTAAACTATTTTACGCTACTGACTAACTAATTAACTACATAATAACGTAAACAACGACAAATCTACGAGCTAACATATGCTAGACCATTATTGGGGTGACCGACACTTTAACATGGAATTTTCAATTCCTAACAATCTCCCCCTAAGGGAGGTCACTCCATGAAATACATTTTGCTTCCTAGCATTCTATCTTTGACTTTAGTTCTTGAGCTCGTAGACTTGAATTCTTCACTTCCGCAAACTTTGTGCAATAGTAGCGATTCTTCAAAGTCCGCATTGATTAGTACTTTTAGTGGAGGCCTTTAACTGATCCACATCTTTGATGATCTTTGAGCTTTCATTGAGATCATTAGCCACAGTAAATCTCTGGATCACCCTTTATTGTGTTGCCATCATGTGATGTTGTGACTTTCGGACCGACATGCTCACACTTTTGAATCGTGACATCTTTCCATCAGAGTGGCGGAAGCCTTACTGGTTCATGATATTTGCAGCAGCGAAGTAGAAGCATAGTATGAAATATCAGAGCCAGGTTATGTAGATATGCACCAGTCATGATTTCTTCAAATTAAGTGTGGATGCTGTGAGCATGCGGCTTTGGATTGACTCCTCAATTCTGATCAGCTGCAACCGTCCAAATGTACCTGCAAACAACAGTTAGCAATAAAACACACGAAAGTGTCTTTGATCACTTTCGTTGAATTGAGGTACACGGCCCACGGTTCCCCGTTGATCAGTACAAGTACTGCCTGTGATCAGGTAGGATTCCTAAGAATCTCCTTGACAGGGTTTCGCAGCTGTTCTAGCTGTTCTCAAACTGGAATGTCTCAAAGAAGACAACACGGAGTGAGTGAGCCAGCGAATTGAGATTCACTGATTGATGAAAAATGATTTGAAAAACAATCGCGTATTACTTAGAAGAAAGAGTTTTGCAATACGACGAAGGTTTTATGAGAAAGATCAATTTTCAATCAAAAATACTTTTTGTATTTGAAAAGAGTACACATTCGACGTGCTAGCGAAAAGAAGAGATTCGCACATCGAACGGTTTTTCCAAAAGTATTTTTTTCAATCAGAGATACTTTTTGTATTTGAAATATGAATACACATTCGATGTGCTAGAGAAAAGAAGATTTGCACATCGAACGGTTTTTCCAAAAGTATTCGTCAATTCCATTCCTGGACCAAGGTTGATTCAAGATTGAATCTCCCCATCGTTTCTATCCAGTTGTCACAAGTTTGATCTTACGAGAAGATCTCACATGTCACCCACCAAGAGCTTGTTTGATGTTGGCTCTAGAAGGATTTCCATCTTCATTGTGAATATTTTTACATATCACTCTGATGTTCTGGCAATACCACAAGGATAATGAGTAGGAATCTTAATATATACTTACTTACCACATTGTGTGAAAAAGCAAGTCTTCAAGAATTTAGTGTCCTAACGAGATATTGTGGATGATCTCTTGGCTCTAGACTCAATAGTGCTCATTTGGTTCCTGTGCCGGAGACTAGGGAGAGGGTCTCCTTCTTCAATATCAACAATCTCTAAGAGAAAGTCGATAGATAATGTCGGTTCCCCGTGAGAATAAAACAAGTCCTTTTAAGAGGAACTTGAGTGGTTTGGGAAGTTGAAGTGCAGTGCGTCACTAGGTCCATGACGTCTTGTCTTCAATACCGATGTTACCTTAGTAAACACCAGTAGCATATGAATTTGAACCCGGTTACTGCCCTAAGGTTGAATTATTGGAGGGCTATTTCTTTTCACCCTTTTTCATATTCATTTCTTTTTCATTCTTCAACCCCTTCAGTGCTTACCGAGACTTCATTACTAGAACCTTGTTGGGTTTATTCCAGTACTAGCTCTGTCTCAGTCCGCACTCTTCCCATATTCTCTTTTTTCTCCTTTTTTTTTCCAATATACCTAAGGACTCTACACTATCTAGTGGATTGTCCCTGGGTAGATCCCTCCGGTTCTGGCGGATCGTGGGAACAAATACCTAACCTAACCATCCTTATAACTCCATACATAAAGTAAAATGGTCGGTCTTTTGGTACAGTTCATTCTTTCATGAAACCAATTGAAAAATCATTTGGAAAAACAATCAAGGTACTTGTGATACGAGATCAAAGCATTTTGTACCCTAATAGTTTTGATCATTTAGAAAACCTCCCCCTCAACATGTGTGTATGATTTAGAAATTGTTTAGCACAAGAAGGCAAGAGGACTTTGAAATATTTTCTTTGATCTCAATTTTCATACGAAAAAGCCATTTGATTTTCATGGTAAAATTCTCCCCCTCAATATGTGCATAGGATATTTGAAATCAGTTTTATCACATAGAGGAAAGAGTTCTTTTGAAGCACATCAACGATTACAAAAGCCATTAAGAAACCATTTAAAAACTCAATCAAGGTACTTTATAAATCACTTTAAAAAGCTTACGTACCTCGATAGTTTATTTGCTCCCCCTCAATATGTGCTTCAAGATTCGAAAGCGTTTAGCACATATGAGCGAGCAGCGTGCACAATTAAATCAAAACGATCACCTTTTATCAAATTTCATTATTAAATCACAAATTCTCCCCCGATCAAAAATATCAAACCCTTTGAGATTTTGGATCCCAAGTGATTTAATTAGGTTTAGAAAACATAGGAGAAAATGTGGCCAGGTTTAAATACTCATCTTGTTTTTGGATAAATGCTCCTCCTCAACATGTGCATTGTATATTTGAAATCGTTTGGCACATGGAGTCAGGAGTGCCTATAAAGGACTAAAACCAATTCCGTTAAAACAGATATGAGATTTAAATCACGATCTCTCACCCGATCAAAAATTTCAAACCTTTTGAGATTTGTGATCCCAATTGATTTAAATCATTTAAAAGAGTTTGGGGAAAGACGTGGCAAGATTTAATTTTTGAAAAATGACAGATAAGGACCAATTTAAGACATTAAAGATTGTTAGTGTCAGGTATGATAGTTTTTAAGAGATCTTTTAGTAAAATAAAACAATTTCACAATCAAACAAGAACAGAAAAAATTTCATTTTGAAAGACCTTGATTCTAAAGAAAAAATCATACCATGACATAACATTAAATCTTTAGATCACCACTTATATTGTACAAAGCGGAACTTTTGTGAAGAAATATCGTTTGAAAATATTTTATTTTAAATCACTCTCCCCCTCAATCCATGATCGTAGTCGATAATTGAGTGACTCAAGTTTTGATAAAATGAAGTCCGGTGATTTTCAAAAAAATTAGTCCAATATATTTTCAAAAAAATATTTTCCATTTTCAAAATAATTTAATCAAAATTATTTAAAAATGGTATCCTGCACAAAGATACGTTAGGTGGTTGAGAAGCTTCCTTTGTTGCTGTAGGGCTTGGAAGAAAACCGTCTGCATATGCAGTGAGACTTCTTCTTACGTTGCATTTTGAATGCCAACTGAGGTCAAATTAAGCTCCGTTTCTTCAATCACTTAGAAGAAAACCATCTGCTGATGCAGTGAGACCTCTTACGTTGCATTTATGCCAACTCTCCATTGAAGTCCAATTAAGCTCCGTTTCTTCATTTGTCAACCCAAGAGATAGTTACCCTTTCCTTTCGGCATCCAATCATCATCAATAGTGGGATCCGGATCAGGAACATCTTTATAACCAATATACCTGCATACGTTAGTGAACACACATACAGATATATGGTGGTCGACATCACCCATAACATCAATCGACTAATTAAAGTCAATTCAACATAACAATCAGATCATATAAGGCATGGGGTTTATGTGTTAATCAAACTCTAATCATCCAAACCTAACAATCATATCCTAAATTCCTAGTTCTTCGACACAGGCAAATATCATTTTTAATTAAGTACGTAGGATAATTAAGAAAGCTCGTTAGATGATATAGATTTGAAAACATTCTCCCCCTAAATCAATGACTCAATTTGTGAAAAGTTTAAGATTGTTGAAGTCATCGATTGAGTTTTTTCGAATTAATACGAAAACTCTGATCCTGATTGATTTTTCAAGCAACTCATTTTACCACCATTTTGAAATACAACAAATATTTTTCTGAAGAATTTTAGACGGAAAAACATTTGTGTAGGAACAGCAGTCCTTCGACATACTTTCCTCATTTGTTTTTAGGATAAGTGCACGAAATATTTGAAAAATTGGTTTAGCGCAGCACTTTCCTTTCTTTTGAAGAGCGGGTTGCTATCTGAAATAATAGCAAACCATTGTTTAAGCACGGGTTACAGTTAGAAGTAACTGCAAGCCATAGTTTTAAGCATGGGTTACAGTCTGAAATAACTGCAAGCCATTTTTGAAGCGCGGGTTACAGTCAGAAATAACTGTAAGCCATAATTTGAGACATGTTTGGAAAAAAAATATTTACACCTTCTGCTCGAACTTCATCTATGGTCCCGTGCCATTATTGAATGACATTTCTAAGACCGTATATGTTATCGATACAGAAGACATGTCTTGGAAAACATATTTTTGGACTTTTTCAAATTTTCTGATTTTTATGGCTTTTTGAAAAATTTATATTTTTCTATTTTCTTTTTGTTGGTTTTATATTTTTGTATTTTGTTTTCTGATAAATATATACAAAGATAGAGTAGATGATATAGTATAAGAAGATGATGAAACGAGTACCGAGATAAGGATATCGAGCAGCACGTCGTAGAAGATAGAATTCGTCATCTCTTAAACTTCCACCACCAAAGCTTCCGAGGCTCCAGAATAAAAGATGGAACATGAGCCTTTGAGAAAGAGAGAATTTGGCAGCTTCCCCCCAAACCGAAAATCCTTATGTTGAGCAGATTCGAAGCTCTATTTCAAGCTTGCTTTAGCCAGGTGCACAAAGAATCACACCATTATCATTGATCCAGCTGCTCCTTTTAAGAATAATCACCGTGATTCTTCGTTCGAGGCTATATCATCCAATAGAACAACAACAACGTATCATCCCACATTTAAATAGTCTTCTCAAAATTCCTTTTCCACTGAAGTCTGAAGCGATCCATTCCAAAAGGTGTCAAGAGAACAATTCCCCCAAGTAGATGAATTGATGTAGTCAGCCTCTTTGTATAATGCTCACGAACTCTCCCGAATACACATCATGAGGGGAATGAAAACACCTTCCCATGTTCACATTTTTCTTCCCAGATGATCGTATATGAAGCTCAAGAACCCGAAGTACACTAGTACCCAAGAGCTCTCCCGAATACACATCATGAGGGGAATGAAAACACCTCCCCATGTTCACATTTTTCTTCCCTGATGGTCGTGTATGAAGCTCAAGTATCCGAAGTATACCAATACCCAAGGAATGAATAACTGAAGACATTGAAGAAGCTGGCCAAGTCACTGATTATCTCTGCGGATGACAATCTCTGCGGATGTCAACTCCGGAATAAGTGATTATATCTCTGAATCACTGATTAAGCACTCAAGTGAAACAGCTGAGCATCCCCAATGTACACAATCTGTCTCCCCTGATCATTGCGATGCCATCGAAATCACCACACACTAGTGTACCTCTTTTATCTTCAGAAACTTTCTCTAACATCACTTCCCCCACGTAGATGAAATACTAACACTAAACGCCTTGATGAGTAAAACCTTGAGTTTCTCTGTGGTCATGACATTTGTTTTTCCCGGGATATCTTCAATCACTTAGAAGAATTAAGTTCGTCAAGTTTTACTCGTCATGAGTCAAACCTTGAGTTTCTCTACGGTAATAACATTTGTCTTCCCGGGGTATCTTCAATTACTTAGAAGTATTAAGTTCATCAAGTTTACTCGCGTTTAGGTGCTTATCTCCTTACTCCTTGCTGGTTTTTGACACTTCAGAATCAACAACTCTTTGTAAGTCCGTATACCAGAAATATTTTGAGAAGAACATCATTAGCTCAGATGTATCTGTGAGAGTCAACTTGCTGAAGAATAACGTGAGCAAGTCTAATTAGGGATTAAATTTGGCATTTCAAACTCCCCCAATTAGTGCTCTCCCCTAAACTGACAATCTGTTTGATAAATGCCCGGATTAAGAAGAAGTCTTTAGATCGTTAAATGCAACTCGTCTTTAGTCTTCTAACATGTAGCAGAAAATGCAGAACAGACTGTAGACTTGACCTTCTTCAAGATTGTGCAGTTGGGGAATAGATAGTTAACATCTTCAACTCACACCAAAAAGCATTCCACCAAAAAGCATCCCAATTAACTTACATTTTGCAAATCCCCTTAACTAAAATCCCTCCCAATCAAACAAGATCATAAAGATGTTCATCAAGGAAATCAGCAATCAGGCCACAACGAACACACAAGATGGTAACACCAAACTACCAATCACATCAAACAAGAACAGATAGATTGTTCGGAATCATCATGTTGCTGTATACGTGAAGCATTAACCGGAAGCACTTTGTCGATAAACTCATCAATCCGAGTGAAGATGTCAACCAACGGCTCTTAGAAGAGAAAAACTCCATGTGAAGATGACCCGATAAGAAGAAGCTCGGTTCTTACATGAGTTTAGAGCCGTATGACCATTTATATTCTCAAATGTCAATCAACAATGCAAAAAATTCACACTTCTTCTCCCCCTCAAGAATTGCATACGGAGATGCCATTCTTGACTAAATAAGTGAACATTATCCAAATGTAGTCTATTCACACTTCTCCCCCGCAAAATCAACACAAGATGTCGCCATCGTCATTATAGTTGAGAAAGTGGAATCAGAAAACAATCAACAGTAGCCCGGTTCACTTAATGACTGAAGCACATGGAAAAAGTATGAAGCATGTTGATGAGAATGGTCATAATAGAGAAGATTTCTCTTCTTCAGAAGATAAAGCGCACTGACACGTACACTTTTCTTTTCTTTAAGAACGAGGCCTGAACTGAAGTATTCAAACGTCATAAGAAGATTTCTCTTCTTTTTAAGATAAAGCGCACTGAAACGTACACTTTTCTTTTCTTTTGAGTACGAGGCATGAACTGTTGTGTTCATACGTCATAAGAAGATTTCTCTTCTTTTGAAGATAATGCGCACTGAAACGTACACATTTCTTTTCTTTGGAGAACGAGGCCTGAACTGATGTGATCAGACGTCATAATCTCTCTCTTTTCTGCTCTCTTAGCAAAACATGTAATCATCACCATTATCATTCAGTAGGCTCTTTGAAGTGACAGCTGATGGAGAAAACCCAATATGATGAATTTGACCCTGAAGTAAACTAACCCGAACTCGTGACTTAAGCTTGCACATATGAAACAAAGAGCGGTGCCGATTTCCATTAGCATCTCTAAGTACTCTCTATGTACTCTATACTCTTCAACCAACCAACCATCAAGTATAAGATGTACATTACCTCTTGAAAATCCACAATTGAATGTGACACTGAGCACTACAACGTAACTCCTTTAAGTGATAGTTATTTTGAGGTGATAAGAGCCCAATTCCCCCAAGTGGTAAAAGAAGAGGTAAAAGTCACTCAACAATAACTAGATTTCCAAGTCTTCGTTTTTGATAATAAGCTCGAACAAGGATCACGAAGAATCTTCATCCAACCATCCCCGATACCTTCAGATACTAAGTACACTCGCCCGTGATAATTCACTTCAACTTCAAATAAATAATAGTGAATTAACTCCGTTGTCACATCTTCTGGTTAAAAGCTCAAATCTAGCCTCCTTTGACGTTTGAAGTGAACTCTGATAATGGTTTTCATCCCGACCATGGTTAAAAGCACGTAACCCCGTAAAATCATGTAAAAACCAAACTGTCATGAAGACAACCCAAACACATACCCAATTCATGAAGTACACCCTTTTATCCCTTCTTCGAAGCAGAAACCGTAGCACCAGCATCAGGAAAATCCAGAATTACACTTTCTCTTCTCCAAGATGGTTCCATCATTACGGGATTTTACAATTCCATGGTTTAAACTGAGAAATAGATTCTTTCGCGGGATTTTACAAAACGAGGAATAAACCGTAAGATAGCTCCGGAAATGCACTTTACAATTACCAGGATGTTTCCATTGTCACGGGATTTTACAAGTCTATGATTTAAACCGAGAAATAGGTTCTTTCGCGGGATTTTACAAAATCGAGACAAAACCGTAAGCAATGTCAGTTCGTGTTCAGACAACATTGGTTTCATTGAACATTTGTTTTAGGGGAACATGCAGCGGTTCGTCAACGGTTCATTATCCAACATTATCCATATCATCAACCATCCAATCAACACTTTGGTAAACACATCATTCACGCATTCTATCGGCAATTGTAGTGACCACATTGAGAAGTAAACTCGATATGTCAAACTTGATCATGAAGTGAAAATCCCCTGATTTGTTACTTAAACTTGTACTAATCCTTGTGAAGAAGAAACAGTGTACCCAATGTACAAAACCTCTTGACATTCTCAACTGAGTGAGACACCGAAGTGATAGTTACGTTGTGGGTTAAACGAGAAAGAATCACAACAGTAATTAAATAGCCAAGTCTTTATCACCCTCTATAAACGCCCAAACAAGTCATCTTTGCGGAAGGGTAGAAAGAAAGAAGATGAAATAAGTAAACGCGCCCGGAGAAACTCACTTCAAATCCAAATAAGAAATACCGTACAACAACCCCGTGGTCAACATTGTCCAATAAACACTTCTAGCCGTGACATAATATTCTTTGTGAAACTGTATACCCCAAAGTATCAACTTGCACATCGCAACAAATCTTATCATTAACCCAAATCTCATCATCAAAATAACTCAAACTCGTTCCAACAACAAAATTAACCTCGATCCATCCTGAATATCTGGTCCAATTCAAGTTTATATTACATTAAGCCAATAATATCCGGATCTCATGACACACAAATTGCCTCAAAACCATCAAACGTACAACTTCACAATGAGGTTCAACTTCTCAATAGTTATATCACAATGATTTATGATAACTCATACTTTGATAAAAAAATCTTTTATGTGATAATCTATGATAACATTATTGTTATAAGATTTAAGACCCCATGTACTACGTTAATGTTCATGATACCAAGTCCTTAAAATTCACGAGGCCAAAAAAAAACTTACAACTCGTTAGGCCCAAATCAGAGTATCATATTACCAAGTTATCATATTCGGTTAATCATCACGAGCCCAAATCATTCTGATCCACAATGCCCAAATCAAATGACTGATTACAGCCCATGAGGAAACCAGATCAAATCAAATGATACGCTAATATCGTGGGGACATAAATTACAACATATCACACACTTTACCCTAAAATCTCTCAAACCAACCCTAATCTCTCACTTAACAAATCCGCCCCCATCTCATTCTAAGAGAAACACCTCCCTTCTCTGCTTCTTTCATCACAAATATAGAAAACAAAACATAACTAATATATCTCTAGATAAATCTCTCGACCTCCTTTGTTTACCAAGACGCATCAACAAAGATAATTAATCATCAAACACTAAACGGCATCCCTCAAGTCTCATGAACAAGCGTGAAGTCCTCGCCACAGGGATGGCATGAAGGACATGAATCATTTAAGCCACAGGGATGGTTTAAGGTTTGAAGATGGCTTCAAGGTAGGTATCACTTGTTGTGTTGAGTCATTAAACGAACCAAAAGAAATAGAGACTAACAAAATTGTTAATACTCTATTCTTTTTAATTCGAATATTAGCACAAGATGAGAGGTGAGATGATAACTTGATTTTCATAGTGATTACTTTCATTTAAGCGAACTTAGAGGTGAGATGACAGCAAATTTTTTGTTGTTTCATATCATTTTTGGTTCGAATAAACAAGGTGAAGGCAGTCTTCAACAATTTAATCAATGATGAGTCCCCCATTTTTTCATTCGAATAAAAACCTTAAAGGTTTTGATATGAGCGAAGATATAAGTTGCTATGAAGAAACATAACTGCTTCAGTATTGCCCTTATTGACCCAGTTAGACCACGAAAAGTGACCAGATTCATACAACCCATCTGAAGATACGAGTGTTTAGACCACAAAGACAGTTTAACCATTTGGAACACAAAAATAGTTTCTTGACCAGATGTAACACAAAGAGAACAGTTTCATAAAGTTGTGTTAAAAAACAGTTTAACCAAAGTTGTGTTAACAGACAGTTTAACCATAATAATAGACGGAAAACAAATAAACCGACCACCAACATACAAAAAAAACAGTTTCAAACACGAATCAAAACCACAAGAAAACATCAAAACACAACAACCTTGGCTCTGGTACCAATTGTAGGATCGAATATTTATTGTGTTGATGATTCGGGTGGTCTTGGATGATCAAAATACATGTTTGCCATAGTTAGAGAGTTAGTAGAGAGAGAGAGGGTGTTCTTGCTAGAGGTTAACACAAAGTATGGAATATTAGATTGAAAAGCACCACCCCTTCCATGGATGGAAGGGGTATTTATAGTTACATGAAATACGACCTCCTATCGGCCTGTGGATCAGGGATACAGTGGGTAAAGACCCGTCCTTCCTCCACGGTGTTGCACTAAACTATTTTACGCTACTGACTAACTAATTAACTACATAATAACGTAAACAACGACAAATCTACGAGCTAACATATGCTAGACCATTATTGGGGTGACCGACACTTTAACATGGAATTTTCAATTCCTAACACATCTCATCATGAGGAAAACTCCAAGTAGTAACCTATCCACCAAAGAACCACCCATGAAAAAGGCTAGTGTTATACACGATATCTCTTCAACCGAATCATCTCCGGTTAAGCCAACAAATGATAGGATCCTTCCTCAACCAATCAAACCAATTACTAAAAGGATAGTACCCACAAAACTACCTATGCCAAACACCACGATACCTCCTAGGCCAAACCATATTATCTCCACTAAACCATCACCATTGGTTCCTAGAGCTATTTCATTTATATCTCCACTATCATCACCACACCTCTACAATTTAGAGGATTTGCCTCCTAGGCCGTCTCATCCACCTCCGCCGACAACATTCTCCTCATTAGGAGGAATAATGGTACAAAATCAAGGTGTTGAGTCAACACTTGCTCCGGCTTCCTTTTCGCCATTTCCATCATATAATCCTATTTGGATTAAGAGAAATCATCATAGTCAACCACCCGACCATATGGAAGTTGATACCTCTCTACCACCACCATCATTCTTGGTCGAGCCATTCTCAAATGCGCCTCCACCAATCCCTCCATCGTTTGAAGCTCCACAAGCCGCTTCACTTGATCCTTCGCATCAAGCCATTTCATTTCTTCCACCACAACTACCTAGCCATGACAAAGTTGCTATCATTGTCAACATGTTGAAAGTTTGATACATGAAGTACGAGAAGACCAACGTTTCATGTTCTATCATCTCCTCAAACGTTTCGATGAGATTAAACCTAAACAAAACTTGAGCTAGAAGATTTTAGTGGTGTCCTAGCATCAAGCGATAGTTGGTCTAGAAATTCCTAGTCATGTATTTTCTTATTTTATTAGTTTTTAGAGTCATGTATATCATAACTCCAGTTTTATTAAATGAAATTACATGCTACTTGTTATATTTCTGAGCATATGATTACATTGTATTCATATCTCATTTTTGTGATAACATTACTTGTTATATCACCTTTGCTAAAATTAATCATCAGCTAATACGGATCCCTCATAATTGCCTAGACGGATCCCTACTAGGAGGGAACCGTGATCTCCGTGTGACAGATAACTATTTTCTACTAACTTGGACCACATTTGCAGGAAATTGTAAATTATACTTGTAATCTAACCTTTGTTTTGTAGTTATTCAATTTACACTTGAAGACTTTGACATCCTAAAGCTAGGGGGAGCTTTATGTCAACGAAATACATTGCAAATTAATTGCAATATTAGGTTTACATTCCGTGATATCCCCCTGCAAAATTGCAATCATCAAGGGGGAGCACATTCGTCACTTAGACGAAATCTTTTGCAAACTTACTTGCAAACAAACTAGATTAGTATCACTTTCTTGTCGCCCCTACATAGGGATGGACTCGTCAAGGGGTAGTAAAGACGAGATCCTTTCCCGTTACCTGCTCTCTATTTTTCTTTTTATATCTTTTCACATGTTTTTCTTAAAAAAAACAATGTGTTGCTTTCTTTCGAAGTTCTTTTTGTTTCGACAAAAAGGGGGAGAAGAAAGTAAAACTACAAATTCAAACTTTTACGAATTTTAGCTTTTCCTTAAAATAATTTTATGTTTTGTCATCAACAAAAAGGGGGAGATTGTTAATACAAATAAGCCATAAAAACGTTTATTTATATTTTACGATCTAATAATGTTTTGTCGATAACAAACGTAAAATCATGTTAACGAAACAAATAAAATACGTAAATGGTTTGAACTAATAGTTTCTAACATATTCACATTTTCACATAAAACACTAAAACAAGTATAAGTAATTTTATGATTTAATATTACATATGTACAACAACTAGTGTTTACATATTTGGGTAAAATATACACATAACTAGTATGTAGTATATTGGGTAATATAAATGGGTAGAAACTTAAGTATCACAACCCATTTTGCAAATACATTGAATGTAGTTGGGTACAACCCAAAGCCCATGACCCATGGAGCTTGACCCATAACCCATTGCATGACATCATGCTTATATCATACATGGATAATATCCATAACCCATGGATCAACTCATACCCAAGTAACCAAGTGCATTGCACTCAAAAGATACATTGTATCTAGCTAAAGATCCATGGTTCAACCCATGACCCATGACCCATAACCAAAATACCCATGGGTAAAAGGGAGCGTCCCACGGATCCCTAGCTTAACGCTAGATGGATCCCTTGTGGAAGGGATCCGTGGGATCCAGGGAACAGTAGATTTTTTCTTCTATAAATAGTGAGCCATTTCTTCATTGTTTCTCACTCCTTTCTAACACACTTTCTCCCTGAGTTAAAAACTCATTAACCTCAGATCCATGAGATCCATGTTTGTAGTTTTGTTTTTGTGTGATCTTCTAGGTTCCTCTTAAAGGCAATGTTGGGAATAATCTGTTACCACGGATAGTTGTGGTTTACACAGCTTGGATTACACTAGCAGTGGAAACGTATTACCACTGCTGGTACATTATTACCACTGCTATAGGAGAACGCGTCTAGATAAGTATAGAATAGATTTTTTGTATATTCTATATTGTTAGCTTTATACTTATCTTGTAAAGGACTCCTTGTTGTATAAAAGGAGGTCCTAGGTCATTGTCTTAGGTACTTGTCTAATTACCTACGTATTACTCATAAAGGCTTCAAGGTGTAACCCTAGTGATAAGCAAGATCACTCGTATTATTCATTAATAATATTGGAGCTTAAGTTTTGTGTTTAATCTGTGTTTACTTACATCATACAATCCGTCTTCTAAGTATTACTAAGTAAATTCCGCGTGCTTAATAATATTATACAAAATATCATTGACACAAGGTGTGTGTTCAGATCCATCAAGTGGTATCAGAGCGAAGGTTCTGATATTTTGTTTTAGAAGATCCAAGGAATAAGCTTAACCTACTCACTCAATTCAATGGAGATGGAAAACAACCAGTCCAACTCTTCTACACCAAGGCTACCTAAGCTCAAACTTAATGAGTTTGAGATGTGGAGGATACTGATTGAGCCATACTTTCTCATTCAGGACTATGCTCTATGGGAGATCATTCAAACTGGTGATTCTTTCAAGCCTGTGACTAGTACTCAGAAGGTTGGTGACACAGATGTTGTGAAAGTTTCTGTGCCTGAATCTAGTATTGAAAAAGCACTAAGGAAGAATGATCTTAAGGCTAGAAGTTTATTGCTGATGACTCTTCCTAGAGACCAGATCATTGCATTTAGCAAGTTCACAACTGCTAAGGAACTGTTTGAAGAGATTTGCTCTGTGTTTGGTGGTAATGATGCTACAAAGAAGACACAAAAGACATTGTTGAAGCAAAGTTATGAAAACTTCTCTGCTTCAAGCAATGACTCACTTGATAGCATCTTCACCAAACTCCAGAAGATTGTTACACAACTAACTGTGTTTGGCATTGAGGTAGAAAAGGAAGACCTCAATTTGAAGTTTCTAAGAAGTTTGCCTTCAGAGTTTCAAACTAATGTTACGGTCTGGGAAAACAAATCAGACATAGAAACAATGAAGCTCAATGACCTTTACAACAATTTCAAACTTATTGAGCAAAGGTTGAAGAAGGTAGGGAAACTTGGTACAAACCCTAGTAGTTTGGCATTGTTGTCAACCTCTATTGACAGTGATGATTCTGAAGATGACAGTGATGATGATGTTGCCACTGCTGGTTCTAAAGTTTCCACTGGTAATGTTAGTGTTACCACTGCAGGTTCAAAGAAGAAGGTTGCTAGTATTGGAGATCATACCTTTTATGCTTTCATCTCCACTCAAGTAAATGGCTCTGTCTTAACTCATGAAGACATAGAGCAAATTGATGAAGATGACTTGGAGGAGATGGATATAAAATTGCAGATAGCTCTTCTTAGCATGAGGGCTAGGAAATTCTACAAGAAGACTGGCAAGCCTATTCACATCAATGGTAGTGAAACTGCAGGCTTTGATAAGAAGAAAGTGGAGTGCTTTAACTGCCACAAGTTTGGACATTTTGCTAGAGAATGTAGAAGACCAAAGACCAAGGACAACAGGTCTACTTGGTACAAGCAAAAGAAGGAAACAACTATGGAAGAACCAAAGGCAATGTTGGCTATTGATGGTGTGAACTATGATTGGAGTTTCATGGCTGATGATCATGAGGAAGAACCTTCAGATGCTGCTCTTGTTGCTACTGAATTTGCTCTCATGGCTTTCTCTGACTCTGAGGTACAAAACTTTGAAAGTTGTTCTAAAACATGTAGGGCTGCTAGAGAAGTTGAAAGGCTTAATGATTTATATTCTAATGAAAGACACGAGTTGTATACTGCTAATAATACTGTGTCTAACCTTAGGAGAGCTATAGCAGTATTAGAGAAACAAATAGATCACTATAGAGAAAATGAGACAAAATATAATGATGATATGATTCTTCTTAGAAGAGAGGTAGAACTTACAACACTTGTGAATGAAGCATACCAAAAAGAGCTTGAAAAACTTAAAAAGATAAATTAGAATGTCAGTTTAACTGTAGACACCTGTTATTATCAGTCTAAGTCAATTGATAAAATCTGGAATGCTCAAATTCATAGTAAAGTCAAGTATGGTATTGGTTACAATATAGTGCCTCTACCTCTAAGGGGTATTCATTCACCTCCAGGTATAGATTTAGCTTATACAGGCTTAGAAGAGTTTCAGGATCTTGAACGTGAATATGGTCCTTTAAAGGACACAATGGTGAAAAGTGAGGTAGAGATTAAGCATGATAATGATGTTTTTGAGAGTGCTAGTGACTCATCTGTTGTTGATGAGAATGTTAAAAAGAATGTAGAGGCTTTTATCCCAAAAGTTGTTAATGTTGTTACAGAGGAACCTAGGAAACCAGTTAATAAACCTAGATCAACTATAAGGTATGCTGAGATGTATAGGAACAAACCTACAGCTCCTAGGGGTAACCAGAGGAGTTGGAATCATGTTAAATCTCAACAACTAGGTAGTGATTTTGTGATGTACAATAAGGCATGTTATATTTGTGGTAGTTTTTATCATTTACATGCTTATTGTGACTATCATAATGAGAGAAGGGAAGTCCATGGAAATAAAAGGGTAGAGACTAACAGGTTTCAAAAGAATGTACACCCTAATTCACATTGCAAAATGGTCCCAACAGCAGTTCAACTAAGAAGTGGTCTCAAAACTTTTTCCACTACAAAAACTGCTAACACTGCTCATCCTAAGTCACCCATTAAAAGTGCAAAGTCCAAAACAACTTTTTCCAAATCTGCACAAACAGGGAAAAGAACTTTTATGAATAATAAAGTTCATTATAACCAACAGTGGTTACCTAAAAACAAACCAGCTATTTCCACTGCTCATTCAAAAGTTACCACTGCAAGGGTAGTAAACAAGAAAAGGGGGGACATGGGCAATGCTGTGAAGGCCTCAGCACGTTGGGAATGGAAACCTAAAGGAACTACCTCTACAACCAATCCCAATGGTGTATCAATGACCTTTGATAGATTTAACTATATTGATACACGAGGTAGATCCAAGTCAATCATGGCTTGGGTGGAAACTAAATCTTTACTTTTATGTGCAGGAACATCCAAGGACAAAAGATCAGATCAAGGATATACAGATAGTGGGTGTTCAAGGCACATGACTGGCAACAAGTCCTATTTTCAGATTTTGAACATTATGATGAACAATATGTCAGTTTTGAAAATGGAGTTAATGGAACAACAAGTATGATGCAAGAAATCTAATGATAAGGGAAAACATGGATCATTATTATTATTTTACAAAACTGCAAACTGAGTGTAGTAGATACATCCATGGAATACAGATAACAAGCATCATTACATCAACTGAAAACAACTAAACAACATCCTACTCCAAACAAAAGCTTCACAACCCACCCCAACCATACTCCACTTAACCACCATCTACCATCTTTGGATTCTTTGGGAAGCCCCACTTTGGCATCACCTTAGGAGCTCCACGCATATCAATCCACTCATACAGTCTAGGGCATGCTAACCCCCTCACCACTTCTATGACTGGAGGAGAGGATGATGAAGGACCCGCTGGTGGTGGTGCTGCTCTCAAGGCTCTTGCACATGGTGCTTGGAGCTCTTCATTAGGGAGCATTGCAGCAAGGGGAGGCACACTCAAGGCTCTTGTGGAAGTCTCATCATCTGTGTGCTCATAGGGAGAAACATAAGAACTTATTTCTGAACTATCTCCCTTGGTCAAAGCATCCTGAGGTACTGGTTGCAGATTTGATGGACCAGAAAATCATGTGGTAATACTCATGGACATATGAGATCTTTTTCTGGATGACACTTCTTCAAACTCTTCTTTCTCTACTCTGCTTGGGTTATTCAACACAAAGTCATCCCATGCACTGTCAGAAAATGAACTGTCTGAGGAAAGATTGATTGGGTTTGAATTGCTCATGATGATTTTTGGTAAAGTTGTTATTGACAGAATTTAGGAGAGAGAAGTGTTGGTGTAATAGAAGGTTGTGGGTGCTTGGTTCTTTAATAAAAGTTTAAGCAGGATTCAGTAAGTTAGGGGAAGATTTAAGTAGTTGAGAAGTAAATGAAGTCTTTGACCTTGGTGACTGGATTAATAACTTGGAGTGGACTTGTTGACTGTGTGGTCTAACCACTGCATGCAAAATTGTTGCATATACTTCTAGTTAATTTGTCTAACCACTGTTAATATCAACAATGCTTTCAGTGTTTGGATTCTGTGTGTGATATGCAGGATTGAAGGAGTATTTATTTAAATCAAAATGTGGCTGTTTAGTGCTTGTATTTATGTTTGACCACTCACTTTTATACTGAAAATAAGCCTAACAGTGGGAACTATAATGCAAGCAGTTGTAATAAGTCATTCTCAAACGGGAAAAAGGAAAACAGAGAGATTGCATTCATATAAAAGAGTCATTACATCCAAGTGAGAGAGTCAACAACGACAATCAAAACACAAAAGATAACTTCCTACATTCCTACACCCTACATTCCTACATCAGCTACTCAACTGGCTTCTTGCCTTTGCCCACATAGTCATGCTTGTTTTTCTGTGCTCTCTTTCTTTTGTTCTCAAAGTTGGATTGCATTCTTGGACAAGGAAGACCAAGAACTTGTGGAGGAGGCTTTGGGAGCATTGCAGGTTTCGTTGGTATGGATATCTGCTTCATATTGGATATAGCTGTTTCCAGTGCTTTTGTAAGAGCTCTTGGCAATTCTTTGGCCATGGAATAGGTCTCATCATTCGTCTCATCATCATCTGATGAGCTGGAGTAAAACTTAATAGATGGTGCAGGTTTTGCAGAAGGTACACGCTTGGCAGTCTCTTTAGTGTACTTCTTGGATGAAGTGCTTCCAGCCCATGCTGGGAAGTATCCAGCCCATCCTGATGCCTTTGAGGAAGTCTCTGACTCGATCACATATTCTTCTTCTGAATCAAAGGAGATGTCAATGGTGTTGGAAGGATTGCTCATGATTATTTTTAAGGATTTTGTTTGTTTGAATGTGCTTTGATGAAGATTACAATAAGCCAAGCCTCCTTATATAAACAAAGTCGGTTGAAAGGGTTAATTAATGAGTATATTTACTTTTTCCTATTTTGGTAGGTTAAGGAGTAAATATAGATATTATCGGGTTTGACTTTGGAAGATATTCTTCTTGGGTAATGGTTTGGTTAAAAGTAACTTTCGTTAAGAACAAGTTGATTACTCATATCACATACAGATACATAATGTTTATGCAGCATTGATGGGAGTTGATCGTAAAAAGTGTATAACTGAGATACACAACAAATGGTTATTGATTCACCATGTCTAATCCACATAAGAATCAACTAGTCCAGAGCAAACGACTACTGGTAAAGACTTGACAAATCCGTTTATGGTTGATAGTTTACCAAAAACTATATGGTTATCAACTCACCATATTCTTTATGTAACATATTGGATTTCACAAACACATCAAACCATAAACACAGAGAGGCGTATAAGATGATGTTTTAGAGAAATAAAGAGTTAGATGTTGGGAACTTTAGTGAGAGAAAGAAAAATCTTATTATGAGCTCCAACTCTCTACCTTGGGAGGTAGAGAGTATTTATAGTTCTTACATAAATCGCCACCTACAGGCTGTGGATCAGGCATACAGTGGGTAAAGACCCGTTCGTCCTCTACGGTATTACTTAACTAAATACTACTAAACATTAACTAATCTACGACTACGAGCTTTCTAACGATTACATATACTTGAGGCGACCGACTCTTTAATAACTGAATTTACTAAATCCTAAAAATCTCGCCCTAAGGGAGGTCACCTCAAAAATATATAGAATACAAACATATATTTCAATTAGATTGTTCTTGGTTTCTTGTTAATGTTCTTTGCTCTGTAGCTCGTAGTCATTGATTCTTCATTATTGAATGTTTGGATAATCAATGTGGAGGTCTTTAACTGATCCACATGATAATGAGTTTTGAGCCAGCTTTAAGATCATCAGCAAACATAAATCTCTGACGCTTCCATTGTGGTGTTGGTATTATGTGATGTTGTGACATTTGGACCGACATGGTTTGTATGCTTGGCACTAGGCATAGAACAAGGCATCACAGCTTTTCCTTTTGCACATAAGGATTTAGGACATGTTGCTATTAAACATTCTAGCAGTTCTTGAGATCGTTTGGCTTGAATGCACGAAAACCTAATTTCACTGTCCAGAGGCTTATTTATAAAATCCTCTTCCACAATCTCACGGAGACATTCTAACTATCCTTAAGGTGAGCACAATAGTTGTGAAACACAGGCTCATTATTCCTAAGATGAGAAGAAATGTATTTAATAGTCACAGTATATTTGCAGTCTGAGGATGACTTTGATGCAACATTCTCATTAAAAATAAGTGGCAGTTTCCCTGTTTCCTGACTCCTCAGATTCCCAATTTCCTTTTTGTAATATATTGGATTTCACAAATACATTAAATCATAATCTAAATGGGGCGTTCAAGTAAGTTTAGAAAGAGAGAGAGGGAAATGTTCTAGTAATAGAAAACTTATGGAAGGTTAGATTCCAAGTGAACATCCAACCCTGTACCTTGCAAGGTAGAGGGTATTTATAGGTTACATACAAAACGACCTCCTGACGGCCTGTGGATCAGGTATACAGTGGGTAAAGAACCGTCCTTCCTCCACGGTGTTGCACTAGACTAAAACTAAGCTAATAACATACTAACTATAAACATAATAATTGATAAGTCTATGAGCTAACTTAAGCTAGATTATACTTGGGGTGACCGATGCTTCTCAATAGAATTTCCAATTCCTAACAATCTCCCCCTAAGGGAGGTTACCCCATGAATTACATAGTAAATCCTAGAATTCTAATAGATCTTCAGTCTTGAGCTCGTAGACTTCTCACTATAAAAGTAATCACACTATGTTCTTCTGTGGAGATTTCATCATTAATTAACAATGATGTATGTTTCGTGGAGGTTATTGAGCTGATCCATATTGATGACCTTTGAGCATAACAAGAGATCATCAGCTACATTAAATCTCAGCATCACCCATTGTTGTGTTGCCAGCATATGATGTTGTGACATTTGGACCGACATGCTCACATTCTGGATCATGATTTCTTCTTATCAGAGAAGTGGAAGCTTTCGTTGATTCATGATATTGGCAGCAGCGTAGCAGAAGCATGGAGTGAAAATATCAGAGTCATTGATGCACTAATCATGATTTCTTTTAGAGATGAATGTGATGTGTGAGCATGCGGCTATGGATTGACCGCTTCATTCTGATCAGCTTCAAACGTAGGGAGTACCTGCATACAACAATTAGCAATAAAGCGCAAGAAAGTGTCTTTGATCACTTTCGATGAATTGAGGTACACGGCCCACGGTTCCCCGTTGATCAGTACAAGTACTGCCTGTGATCATGTATAATTCCGAAGAATTTCCTTGACAGGGTTTCGCAGCTGCTCTAGCTGTTCTCAAACCGGAACATCTCAAAGAAGACAACACGGAGTGAGTGAACCAGCGAAACGAGATTCACTAATTGATGAAAAGAGATTTAAAAAAAAACATTCGTGTATTGCTCAATAGAAATTGTTTTTGCAATACAACGAAGGTTTTAATGAAAATCAATTATTAATCATAAAACACCCTTGATTTGAAATATTCGTACACGGTCGATGTGCTAAAGAAAAGAGTTTTTAAGCACAATGACCGGTTTTTCAAAGGTATCCGTCAATCCATGACCTGAACCAGGATTGATTCAAAAGATTGAATCGCCCCATTGTTTCTGTTCAGTTGTCACATGATTGATCGATTGAATAGATCTCACATGCCACCTACCAGGAGCTTGTTAGATGTTGGCTCTAGAAGGCTTTCCATCTTCATTGTGAATATTTTTGCATATCACTCGGATGTTCTGGCAATACCACAAGGATAATGCGAAGGACTCAAGATATAATCTCTCTTTCCACATTGTGTGAAACAGAGAGTCTTCATTGAAAGTGTCCTAATGAGATTTATTGATGATCTCGAGGCTCTAGACTCAATTTGTGCATATTTGGTTCCTGTGCTGGAGACTAGGGAGAGGGTCTCCTTCTTCAATATCAACAATATCTAAGAGAAAGTCGATAGATTATGTAGGTTCCCCATGAGAATGAAACAAGCCCTTATAAGAGGAACTTGAGTGGTTTGGGAAGTTGTAGTGCAGAGCGTCACTGGGTCCATGACGTCTTGTCTTCAATACCGATGTTACCATCAGTAGCATATGAATTGAACCCGGTTTCTGCCCTAAGATTGAATTGTTGGAGGGATATTTCTTTTCACCCTTTTTACATTCCATTCTTTTTGATTCTTCAACCCCTTCAGTGCTTACCGAGACTTCATAGCTAGAACCTTGTTGGGTTTATTCCAGTACTAGCTCTGTCTCAGTCCGCACTCTTCCCATATCTCATTTTTCTCCTTTTATCATCATACCTAAGGACTTCTACACTAACTAGTGGATTGTCCCTGGGTAGATCCCTCCGGTTCTGGCAGATCATGGGACCATAACCTAACCTTATCGTCCTTATATCACCATGCATAAAGTAGGATTGGTCGGTCTTTTGGTATAGTTCTTCCGCCTTGAAACCAAATGAAAGCCATTTGAAAATCAATCAAGATACTTGTGATATAAAATCAAAGCATTTTGTATCTCAATTGTTTTGATAATTTTAGAAATGCTCCCCCTCAACATATGCATATACTTCAGAAATTGTTTTAGCATATGGAGGCAAGAGATCTTTGAAATCATTAGATTAAGAATGATAGGTCCAATCTTTTGATTAACATTTTCTAAAATGATCATCATCACTTCCCAATCAATTTACTTTAGATAAAACATTCTGAGGAAGGATGAGGTTTTCAAAGGTTTGCTCCCCCTTAATATGTGCCTAGAAATTTAAAAAAGTTTTGCACATATTAGACAGAAGATCTTTGAAGTACAACCATGATTACCAAGCATTTAGAAACCATTTATCACTCAATCAGGGTACCTTACGTAAAAGCAAGGAAAACTTTGTACCCTGAAGGTTTAAAATTGTTTTGAAATACTCCCCCTTGATATATGCTTCGAGATTCGAAAATTGTTTAGCATATATTTAGAGAGCAGTATACACTTTGAGATAAAAATGGTCATCTTTTATCATCTTTCATATTTATATCACATTTTCTCCCCCGATCAAAAATTTCAAATCCTTTGAGACTTTGGATCTCAAGTGATTTAAATGTGTATGAGACAAAACATTTGTTGGAGAAAAATGTGTCCAGTTTTATATGATTAGAAGCGGACAACACTGAAGTTCCCTTTATAGACACAAAGGGAAACCACAGTACATAACCTAACACTATTACATGCATTAGATTTGTTCATAGTTTGTACACCACATATTACACATAAATAAAGCGAAACAGAAAGTACTTCTGGAAGCTATCTTCATTCAGTCCTTTGAAGCAGTTTGTAATGACCATTGCGAAGTCTACCACCCACAAAGCTTTCAAGACTGCGATAGATCATTCTAGTCTTCAATCTTCATCTGATTGCAGAAAGGAACACTTCAGACCTCTTCATGTCCTCGTCAGTCCAATATATCATTTTGTTCCGCGGCTTCAAATCAATTCTTATTTCTTTCACTCTAGAGTTTAATTCCTCTTCGACCATCTTGAGTGTGCCATCACTGAAGTTGAATAGCTCACACAATCTCATTAACATTCTAGTTCCGTATCTGTCCGTGAAGATGACTGCTCTGGGGGTGTCGATCACAATATATTCATGACGAAATTCATGTCCTTTGACATCCCATTGTGGTCTTATAAGGTTGACCCGAGTCTGATAACTTTTGATTCCCAATTGAAGGTCCTCAACTCTTAGTTGAATGACCAAGCCTCTAATCCAGAGATTGACAGCAGCCGAAAGAGCCTTCTTCTCGCGAGCAGGAAGATGGTCAAGGTGTCCTTGGAGATTCAGAGGGTAGAGGTCTTCAAAGTCGTTAGGCATCAGATTTTTGAAGTCGTTTTCTTCTATAGTGTACTCTTTTGAGTCTGCTCTTCGAAGGACAATCTTCTTCTGGTAATTATACCCGCAGATTGAGAAGATCTCAACACTAATAACACTTAGAATACCCAGTTCGGATCGAACAGCTCTGCGTCTCTTCTTGGCACTATGTCTTTCGATGTAGAATTGTTTCTTCTTGAACCACCAATGAGAAATCCCATATGAAGCGACAATGTTATATTGTTGCTCTTTGTCTGCCCATAATTGATCTGGAACCATTTGTTCAAGACCTTGATCAGTGTAGGTAGCTGCTTTCATCTTAGAAATTGAAAGAGTAGGTCTTCTTTCAGATGTACGACCACATAGATAGTCCAGATCATGGTTAAAGAAAAATTCTGACTGGATAGACATAAATCCAGGTTCACCGCCGAGAGGAAGAGGGTTGTTTACATCAAACATATTGATCTGCTCACCAACTTAATCATTCAGCATTCTATAGCATTCCTCCATTTGATATTGAAGTTGATTAGCATCCGAGTGGAAGACTTTAACTAATTCATATGCAGGGCCTTCAAGATCTTTAGGGGTGATAGATGTAATTTGCTTCTTTTCAAAAAACCACTTTATAAAACTTCCCATATCACATGTGACGTGAAGAAGAGAATCTTCTCCCAGAGCTTCATAGTTGGACATGATAGTTGAAGCCCAATTGTTTACTGGATTTGTTGAATCAGATTCGGGAATGAACCAAGAAGGCTCAGGAGTTTGAGGTTTATCTTAGGTAAGCCAACTTTGAGTAACATCCTTAGAAGGTGTAGCTCTAGCAGATTTAATTCGTCTTCCCTTAATATAAGCATCCAACCACTCCTCATCTTCTGTAATATTGGGGATGTGCTTAGTAAAAACGTCATCATCTTCTGATTCAGATTCTTGAGGAACAAAAGATTCTTCGTTTATTATTTGCTCTTCTGGAATAGTAGGGATGGTTGGTGTAAACTGGGAGTCGACAGTGGTTCATGCAGTAGACATCTTTTGAGATTTTTGACCACTTGAAGTACTTGTTTGTTTTTGAGTTGTTGGTGGTGGTGAAGGTGACCTTGCTTTGTGAGATGTGGTTGTTCCAGAGGATCCTCCAACTCCTGAAGTGCCAGTGCCACCCGTAGGAGGTGGTGGTGGTGACTTTGGACCTCCAGACATATCCTTTGAGTCCATTGGAGCTGATCTTCTTTTCTTCTTGGCATCTCTTTCACGAATATCGATCACAAACTGCTCATGATTATCATGCCTCATGGATTCCTCAAGCGCCTCGTATAATTTCTTATGTACACTATGCTCGTCCTCTCCTGCCTCAAACATTCTTTCTGATAATGCAGATCTCATGTCAGAGATTGGAAAATCTTTGAATCTCTGAAGTAATGGAGCCCTCATTGCCCATTCGATGGCATCTTTAATGTCTGCTTCTATTGCCCTTGTTACGACTTCATTGGGGTTAAAAGTCTCCAATTTCTTGATACGACTATAGGAAAATGTTTCTCAATAGTTGCAATGCGTGACATGGCCTCTTCAAGCAATTCCTCAGTAGTCTTAACAGGAGGGGATGAGGCATGAGGTGGTGAGACAGGAGGAGTGACAGGATCACTAATAGAGACAACTTGTGGTGGATCATTAGTGGATTTGGGTGATGAAAGTGTAGTAGTCTTAGCAGGATCGAGAGTTGTGTGATTGAAGGAGTTGCAGCGAAGACCTTTGGAGCTGACATCGGGGGAACTGTTGAAGAGTCTTGTTGAATAGTGACCGACAACATGGACTGAACTTCCTCCTTTTCATTTGTTTGCTTTTCTGATTCGATGTCAGATGGGCCGTGTTTTAAGAATTGGTCTCCGTACGTGAAGTCAGCATCAAGATTCTTAAGAGAGGAAAGAGATCCTGTAGATAATTTTGATTCTTCAAGATGCTTGTGTTCTTCAGATTCTTGCTCAAGATTCACCTGTGGGTCTTTAACCGGCTCAATTTTATCACCTACTGATTCAGGTACTGGGATCTCTGCAGAGGAAGGAGTCTCCTGATTATATTCTTGTGTGTTACTGGGCACGGGGATTTCAACTAATCTGTCTCCCAAATCAATATGCATCCCAGATTGTTCTTGTGTAGAGGATGATATAGCATCTCTTTTCTTGATAATGAACCTGGTAGTGGTTTTGGGAGGTGGAGAAGAGATATTCAGTAGCATGTGTGCTGCTTGTTCTACTTCTCCTCCAGCAATTCCTTTACCTTTGTCATGGGTGGCAGTATTGATTTGTTGAGGAGTTGACTCTGGCTCTCTTATCGTGACCCCTCCCACTGGTGGTCTTTGAGTCTCGATCATACTATCAAGGCTTTGCTGTATTCCTTGTTGGAGTGCAGCTTCGTCGTCATCAATCAACTTTGCTCCACCTCCTGGTACCTTAGATCCCTCATCATTTCCATTATCAGCTTCTCTTTTTCTCCTCTTTTGCTTTTCTGAGGGAGAGACATTAGATACAGAAGTATCAGGTCTCTTCATTTTCTTAGGTAGGCTTGAGTAGGTGGGTGAAGACATGTGTGTGTCATCAGCTATTGAGGCGGAGGCTTTCTTTACATAGCTCTCGAAGTAATAAGAATTCTTGATTCTATCACTAAGCAAAGCTTCAGGAACTGGCATAGCAAAAATCTCCTTGTCATGACCTCTGGCACTATATTTAAGATTTCCAAGAACGAATTCATCACCGGCTTCCTGCCGTGCAAACTCGCTACGTGAATTGATCTGGTGAGTTTGTAGCAGATGATGGATAATGAGTTTTGAGAATCTGATGCTGGGAATCACTCTTTTACCAAGACTCTTTCTTCCTTTGACTTTATTTTCAAAGTTAATTCTGTCAGAGATAAATGTGTCCAAAGACAAGGTGAATTCTTCCCAGATAAGTTCAGCAAATTCAATAATTTTCCCTTTGACAATTCCCCACAAAATCTGCATAATGGGAGCTCGAACTCTGTCAGTCCCTGATGTTTTACCTGTTAGGCATAGATTGAGGATTGTGACGATTGATCTCCATGGTTGATGTAATTCTGCATTAATGAGAGATGAAATCTTGGTTATTCTTTCTGGGTATCCCAATTCATCGACAAAGTTTAAGATATCATGAATGGAGGGTGGAGAGATGAATTTGTTGGAAGGGTTTCTTGGTGTGATCTGAAGAGCATTCCTGAGTGTTTCAACCGAGATGTCATACCATTTATCATCGAGCTTACACGAGTATGATGCAGAAATCTTATCCAAAGTAACAGTTTTCCAGAATTGTTTCAGATAGATGGATGGGATAGTGCAACGCTTGGTTAGTGCATTAAAGAAGTTGGTGTCCTTTAAGATATCGATAGCCAGACGGTAAGTAGGATTATGTTGCCCTTTATCAACATCTAAGAAGCAGTTGCTCTTAGCAATTGACACCCATTCCGCACGAGGAAGTAATTATTCATCAGTCAGAGTGACAGTTGGTGCAGAGGCAGTTGGAACATCAGAGGTTGGGATGTCAGCCATTGAGATCTGAAGGATATACAAACAACACACACCATATCCCGGAAAATTGTTAGGTTAAGTCACTAATGCACATTAAGACCACTTCTATAACTCATCATTTTGAGTTTCAGAGAGAAGGATATGACATATATGGAGACATAGGATGCAACACACAAAAAGAGATGTGATTAGTATGCAGAAACATATGAGTGTAGGATACTATTTTGGAGAAGACATCAAAGTAGATAATACCAAAAGCTGAATTATATGTTAAATTACACACTGTAACTAGTTTTGGATCATTAATTTGAGCAACTCACATACCACATTACACATAAGTAATAGTTGGTAATAAACATGCATACACAAGAAATATGAGATACTAAGCATATGGCAACTCGCATCCAACACCTCACTTAGGCTACAGAGTAACTCGCATACATTCAATATCACATTCAACTCGCATACGTTACAAAGTGTAAATGAAGTCGCATATGGCAACTATCATGAATCAACTCGCCTTGGTCAAACAAGGGATGGTCAGCATATATATATATGCTAACTCGCATCATAGACACGAAGCAAGTCACATGTGGCAACTCGCATATGATGAAAGGTAACACGCATAGTCAACTCGCATACATTACAAAGTATGAAGCAAGTCGCATATGGCAACTCGCATGCATCAACTCGCTTTGGTCAAACAATGGATGGTCAACATATATATGCTAACTCACATTATAGATATGAAGCAAGTCGCATATGGCAACTCGCATGTGATAAATGATAACACGCATAGTCAACTCGCATGTGCAACTCGCATAAGATACATTGAATCTAGACATCTCGCATAGGCAATAGGCAACACGCATATATGATAGTGCAACTCGCATATAGCAACTCGTTTTAAAAGAACATTCAACACCAACACGCATATAAGAACATCTTTAACAAGCCATCAGAACAACTCGCATCCAAGAACATCTATCCAACTCTCTAACAAGAACTTGCCAAGATAAACCCTCTTAAACACTCGAAAACAAGAATACATATTCAAAACATAGTCACAGACAAGTAAAATAGCAATACCAAACAACCCACTCAAACTCAATAGCAATATCTTAACCCTACCCATTCGACACCTACTCAATCCGCATAATCAAAGAATCTATCAGACATTAACTAAGTATGTCAACTCATTAACTGAATGTATCTAAGCTACAATCAACAACAATTCATTAGAAACATACAAACCTAAGGTCCAAACAATTGATATAGATCAGAATCGAGGGGACAAGATCTGCAAAGGGATTAAGAACAAGATGGTTTAAGTACAAATCATTTTAATATGTTAAGATAAACATGATCAGATAACATAAACAGCCTACCACACAGTCTCCAATATGTAACTCGCTTATATGAGAGTTGAGAGAGAATATTTTATGCGTGTTTTGACCAAGAAGTGGAAGTGATTTTACCGTAACACACAACACGCATACATAGGAAATGCTAGTAGCGAGTTGACACTATTAGTCCCTCTACTTGTCAACGCAACTCGCATATAGACAAAACATAGCAACACGCATACAACTATAAAGCAATTCGCATGTTATACCATTACGCAAAAAAAACAACTCGCATAATATAAGGATTGGAGTAAAATATCATCACATATCACACCATTCTCAAATTAACACCACATAGAATGCAACAGCCAACTCTCTCAAATTAAAGCATGCAAATGTACTGATTCAGCTACAGGTGCACAATTCTCACCCTCAATCAATGATACGAGGAAGAGAGAAATCATAGATTGATATAGTATTATGAGATAACTACAGCAAGAGTACGAGTGAAATAAATAAAAAGGTTATTACTACTCTGTTCGAACTTCATCTAAAATCCCGTGACATTGTTGAATGACATTTCTAGAACCGTAAATGTTATCGAGGACAGAAACTAGAGTAAAAATGAGTGAAATAATAAATAATAGAAAGTGTGAAATTAGAAATTTGAAGTTTTGAAAATAAGTGAAATTTAAATTTTTTTTTATTTATTTTTTATTTTATTTATTTATTTTTTTATTTATTTTTTATTTTTTTAAAGGAACCTAATAAGTACGAGTCCTGAATAGAGGTGATCAGGAGTCAAAGTACGAGGTGTATTAATTCTGACAGGCTACCATTCTGGAGTGAGCATTCTTCAGTTCTGATGGAAACCAGGTCATGAAGTTCACGAACGAATTGAGCATAATACCTGAAACATATTGAGGACACTTTGCACTAATAGCACATGCAGTATTGCAAATGGGTGGGTTAGTGACAGGTATATTCTCAATTTTTTATGTAATACGGTCAGGTTTTGTATCCTTAATGGACATCTCTTTAAGTTCAACATTCTTGAAGGTTTTTCCTGTGGGAATCCATCTGAGGCAACTTCTAGGTAAGTAAGTCTGTTTGGTACCTGTAAACTTAAAGAGTCTACCAGTAGGAACCCACTTAAAACACCTGCTAACAAAGTTAAATGAGGCTAGATTCCTGTTCTGACCATTGGTCCTTTTGCATTCAAATTGCTTCTTAGTGGATTGGTCTGTCATTTGACTCCTTAAGTTCCTAATATTGGATTTTTGAGCCATCTGCTGGAAATTGTCATTCCTATGGTTGGAATGAATTAGCGAAGTGACTGGATTCTACAAAACCTTATAATTTTCAACCTGGGGGGCAAGCTTAGATTTTGATCCTTTAAATCTTTTTGTCTTAAATGCATTGGGTTGCCTAGTTACAGGGCGTTTAGTGGCATTATGAACAGTTGATTTCTCCAAGGTTGATGGCTTTGTGAGCTTAGTATTCACTCTATTTCCCGTATTTTTTCTAAGCTCATTTCTTAAAGCAACGATAGTGAAACTCTTATCCTGAACTTGGTTTTTAAGAGCATCTATGTCAGATGTCATGGAGTTGATTTTATCAATCTGTTTGGTCCTATACTCCACAAGATTCTTCTTTAAGGATTCATTATCTCTTAGCAATTTTGCAACACATATGGCTAGTTCCTCATTTCTAGACTTGGTTGCATCACAAGAATCATAATTAGTATCCGCATTCATGTTCAATTGAATGTCTGATATTTGTTTTTTCAGGTTACAAATGGTTGAGTCTTTGTCTAGAATCTGTGTTTTTAACTGATTAATTTCAAAAAATTCACGGAATTCTAGATTTGTGCATGCATTTGAGACAGGAGAATTTTCTTCCTTTTGTTGTAGTGCAATTTCCAAAGAAATGCAGTGTTCTTCAAGAATTGAATATTGGTAAGAAAGTTCCTCAAATGCCCTTTTTGAAACCATATTATTAGTTTCAAGGATTTTAGATTCAGAATCAACCAAGACACATTTATCGATATCATTATCAAAGATAGGGTCAGTTAAGATTACCTCAATGCATGACACTTGTTCATTTGTTGGTATGAAATCTGTGGTTACCTTATGCACAACGGGATATACTGTCATGAAAGCAGTTTTAAGTTTTTCCGACTCTGAGCCTTTGTGTTCAGTACAACCAATTACATCATTCATTTTAGTTGTTAGGAATTAGAAAAAATCCGTAATGAAGTATCGGTCACCCCAAATACTATCTCGCATAAGTTAGCTCGTAGACATTATGTTTTTTACTATATTATTAGTTAGCTATTTAGTTTAGTGCAATACCGTGGAGGAAGGACGGGTCTTTACCCATTGTATACCTGATCCACAGGCCGTCAAGAGGTCGTTTAGTTTGTAACCTATAAATACCCTCTACCTTGCAAGGTAGAGGGTTGTATGTTCTTTGGTAATCTAATATTCCACAAGTTTCTCTTTCTAGAATATCCCACTTTCTCTCTCTCTAAAATCATCTATACGCCTAAAGCGTTAATGTTATGATGTGTATGTGAAATCCAATAGATTACAATTGGTATCAGAGCCATGGTTAGATCATCTCTTACATATCTTTGGATTTCTAGTGGTTTTTAGGTGGTTTTTGAGTTTGAAAAAGTTTAGTGGTTTTTGCATCATTTGGTTGATTTCTAGTGTTAAAGTTTGGATTTTGATAGTACTTTTGGGTTTAGAATCATCACAAGTGTTTAGGTTTTGACTTTGAAGGCTTGAATCATTGTGGTTGGGTTGTTTTTTTTGGATTGAAAGGTGGTGTTTTTGTGATTTTCTAGTTATCGACTTGGCTCTCGGTGTGATATTCATCATATCGACTTGCTTCGTAAAAAGTTAGCGAGTTGGAGTGGTATTTGGTAGCGATTTGGTCCTAGCGACTTGTCTATTGAGACAAGCCGACAAAAAGTACACGTAGTGGATTCTCCACTACACGTAGCGACTTGGTGTAAGTTAGCGACTTGTACTTTATATTGTTAGCGACTTGGTGTTAGCGAGTTGGTACCTAGCGAGTTGCTATTTAGCGACTTGACAAATTAGCGACTTGGTGCTTAGCGAATTGTTGTCAAAATTTTGCTAGCGACTTGGATTGTAGCGAGTTATTATATAACGACTTGGCACTTAGCGACTTGGTTTAAGGTCTCCTAGCGACTTGAGTGATTTCTTGTTTTAATACGGTTTTCTCTTGATTCAGTAAAATCCCGTGAAAGAATCTATTTCCCG
The DNA here is from genome assembly GCA_019973895.1 of Chrysanthemum seticuspe. Lineage (NCBI taxonomy): Eukaryota > Viridiplantae > Streptophyta > Magnoliopsida > Asterales > Asteraceae > Chrysanthemum > Chrysanthemum seticuspe. The sequence goes on from BPTQ01000007.1 coordinate 192,113,336, forward strand.
GTTTAATCAGAGAGCTATAAAATCCCGTGTAATCTGTTAACATGTCTACCAATATTCCTACTATCATCTCCATTATTGCCGAGGACGTTCATCCAGCAGATACTCCTCCACCCACAATGTCCTACATCACTGACCCGTTTATTTCCAAAGTGCTTGAACTCTATGATACCTCACTGAACAATGAAATTGGTTGCATTTTCGAATGTCCAACCTAGATTGATTCATCAAAGTGTGATCAAAACTCCTCACCTTCTGAGTCAAACCTCAACGAGCCACATCTGTCAATGTACTATGATGCAAAGCAAATGGAATACATCATTGAGCCCTTTCAACTACTTCATCAACATCTCAAACTACTTTTATCTACAACTATGGATCGAACAAGCAGTGCTATCCTTCGTCAGGATTTTCCCACGTTGACAAGAACTGTGTTACTAAACTTAGGAAAACTGAGGTTTCAAATTACCAAAGAAAAGTTCTCAACTGATGAATCTAATGCAGCTCTTCAAGTAATCTTCAATCAATTTCAGCCACTTATCCGGGAGGAATATTCCTCAGATTTTGATGATGACATGACTGGAATCTCATTCAAGAAACACACTAGAATGGAAATTCATGAGTTCAGAAACAACTTTATTCAACTTATGGGCAATATGGAAATATACATTAAGGAAGCTGCTAAAGATAATGACAAGCTGAATGAAATGAATGAATGTCAAGTGATGCTATGGGAAGATTGTGACAGGTCATGCAATAGACCAGTTGAACCAATGAATGATACCGAATGCAGAATTTCAGTTGCAATAAAAGAGGATGAAGACAACTGTAATGATCTCAATGATTCAGAGTTAGAAAAGGTTTCAGGTGATGAGGTACACTTAACTGATCATAGTAATTCATATGTTAATGTACCTGACTCTAACTCTGAACATAACACTAGGAAATCGATCTTGGTTGAGCCTGAATCTAAAACTATTAAAGCTAAAGACATGATTGAAAAAGGGGTATATGATGAACTTTCAAAAAAATACTCAATTCTTGAAAAACATTGTATTTCATTAGAAATTGAAATACAACAAAAGGATGAAAGCTTTTATGCAAAAAAATCGTGTATTAATCAGGAATTTCCAGAATTTCGAGAATTTTTTGAAATTAATCAATTGAAAACCCAAATTCAGGACAAAGATTCAACCATATGCACTCTGAAATCACTCATCTCAAATGTGCAGAAATATGATTGTCATGAGATGAGTGATACACTTGAATCTAGAAATGCCGAACTAGCTCTGTGTGTGTCCAACCTATTAAGAGAAAATGAGTCATTAAGAAAGAACATAGAGGAGACCAATTCCAAGTTGATCAATCAATCTAACATCTTGTTGAAAGACATTGATGACCTCAAAGCCCAAATTCAGGATAAGAGCTTCAATATTGTTGCTTTAAAAAATGAGCTTACGAAATCTATTGGAAATAGGATGAATACTAAGTTTGCAAAACCATCAACCTTGGGAAAGTCAACTGTTCAGAACAAATCTAAACGTACAATTGTTAAGCAGCCTAATGCCTTTAGAACTGAAAGAATTAAACCATCGAAATATAGGCTTGCCTCCCAAGTTGATGAGAATGTTGTTTTGACAAAACCAGTCACTTCATTGCGTCATTCTGATATGATGAATCTCAAAACCTAGGTAAATGTTCAAAGCTCAAAGTTTAGAAATACTAGAAGTATGACTAGTTCTAATAAGAAACATCATTTGGCTGATCAATCCCCTAAGAAACACTCTAATCACAAAAGGACAAATAGTCAAAACAGGGAAGTGCACACATACAAATCTACTAGTAGCTTCTTCAAATGGATTCCCACTGGTAGATTATTTAAGTTCACAGAATCCAAACGGACTTACATACCTAGATCTTGCCTTAAGTGGATGCCCACAGGAAAACTCTTCAAGTTTATTGAGCCTAAAAGGATGTCTAATAATGATACGTCTATATTAAACTGTGTTACATCCAATAGTGAGATTATTCATGTCACTAACCCATCCTGTTGCAATTCTACATGTGCTTCTAGTACAATGTGCTCTCAGTCTCTTTCAAGTACAATGCTCAACTCAATCAGGAACCTCATGACTTGGTTTCCATCAGAAATGAATATAGCTCAGTCAGGAGCTATAGCATGCCAGAATTGATGTACCTCTTACTTTGACTCCTATTCATTTTGAATTTGGACTCGCTCTTTCAAATCTGAGTACTAATCAAGTTTAAAAAAAATTGTATATTTCATTCTTTTCTACATTTTATAATTTTAGTCATTTACATCTATCTAATAAAGGATATATTCGTTGTTATCGATAACATCTACGATCCTAGAAATGTCATTCAATAATGATACGGGTTCATAGATGAAGTTCGAACAACTGATATATTCTTATTTTTAAAACGGGTGGGTTAAAGTCAATCAATGGTCTTTGTTGACATTGATTGAGGGGGAGATTTTTTTCAAGATATCTTGTATATATCTGCTTCAGTGCTGGTTATGATGTGTACTCAGTTGCAGGTTGTTGTCTTGTCTTGCCTTTTTGTGGTGATCCTTGTGTACTCATGTATTGAATGTTTATTTGTTTCATGGTGATCATTTGTGATAGTGTGCTTATCTGTGTTAGTTTGCTATCTGATAAGTCTGTTAAGTCCATGGATTATAAATGTCTACTATACATAATATGATAAGATAGCAACTTTCCATGTCTATGTTAGCAACTTGCTTTGAAAAACATTAGTGACTTATTAAAATCCTTTGATAGCGAGTTGCTATGCAAATCACTAAACCACAGGGACCAAAAGTGACAACTTGGTTTTTCTTGATTATTCTCCTCTACTTACCCTAGCGACTTACCATTTTTTGTTTTACAAAAACTTAAAAACCTTTCTTTCTCTCTTTCTCTCTCAAAGTTCTTCGTAGCGACTTGCGTGTGGTATGGCTATATTAACTTGTTTCTTGACCTCAGAATACGATGAATATATGCGTTTCCTAACTCCTTTTTCCTTAACAGATCCCGCAGAACTTGATCCTCAACGTTTGATTACCTCGTATAGGTTTGTCGTTGGAAGTTTTGAATGGAATTAATTGTGATATATGTGTTTATAGATTAAGGGCTGTTTGGATGCTCTAGGGTTGTTGTATTCGTCACGAAGTTGTGTATTAATGAATTTATGAGCGTCGTCTTTATGATTCGAGTTAGATTGTGTGTCTGTAATCGTTTGTGTGTATGGATTAACTTAATGGGCTGGGTTGTGTTTCTAAAACATTCTGATGGTCTGATTATGTTGAATGGTTTGCAATGTTATTTGAATGATATTGATTGAGTTCTTGGTGGCGAGTTATCTGCTGTGATAATGTTCTTGGTAGCGAGTTAGTGTTCAATTTCTTCGTGGCGAGTTGTTTCTTTTTAGTGCTCTCAAGTTAGCGACTTAGCGTATTAAATTGTAGCGACTTAGCAACATTACTGTTGATGGCGACTTGTCTTTACAAGTTAGAGACTTAGTAATTGTAGCGAATTTGGTGAACTGATTTGTAGCGACTTGGCTGAGTTACTGTGGATGGAGACTTGTCTTTACAAGTTAGCGACTTAGTAATTGTAGCGACTTAGTGAACTGATTTGTAGCGACTTGGCTGAGTTACTGTTGATGGCGACTTGTCTTTACAATTTAGCGACATAGTATGTTTTTCAGGTAGCGACTTAGCCTTGTTTAGCGACTTGTCCATCTATGATTAGCGACTTAATTGATTTATGTTGGGATATGAAAGTGCTGAAGATATGAAAGTACTGAAGATATGAAAAGTACTGTAAGCTGCAAAGTACTGGAAAAAGTCAAAGAGTCAAAGTACTGCTAAAGACAAAGTCGAAGTACTGCACTATGAAGTCAAAGTACTGCAAGAACAAAGAACTGTTATATTCGTTTATGGAAAGTATTGTATTATATGTTTAGATTACTTGTCGTACAAGAATACAAATTGTAAACCGACTAGGATATCCTTGAGCCTATAAAAGGACTCCTAGATTGGCATTAGAGGTACGAGTCTATGAGTTTTAGAGTTTAGGAATTCACAAGTTATTTAGTGTTTTAGAGAAAAGTTCGATAATCTTAGAGTTGTTTAGAGTATCTGCATAATAAGCAGATTTGGAGTTTATAATAAAAGTTATTCTTCTTAGCTTTGTTAAGTAAATTCCGCGTACTTAATAAAGATTGCTCAGTGTTTCTTTGTTAATAACTTAGGATTTATCCGGGGTTATTAAACCTTAACAAGCTAGTTAAAGTTAGTTTGATTAAAGTATATCGATCCAACAAGTGGTATCAGAGCTTGTGTGGAAACTCTGACTAGGAAGAAACCCTACTTCAACAATATTCAAGATGTCGACTCAAGCTGTTCCACCACCCTCAATCACCTCACTTAGAATCCTAATAATCAAGAAGGGAGAATATGATCTCTGGTGCATGAAAATGAGGCAGTATATTGCCATTACAGACCATGCTTTATGGAATGTAATTGTCAATGGCAATGAAGTAGTTCCAGAACCTATTAATATTCCTGGACAACCTATAGCACCAAAGGCAGTCTTACTAGCAGAAACCCTAAGGAATCAAGAAAAGGCACTAAACATTCTCTTATCTGCCATTCCAGATGGTCATCTTCTCAAATTTCATGATGCTAAAGATGCTAAGCAGCTCTGGGCTGCTCTCAAGACCAGATTTGGAGGGAATGAAGCCTCTAAGAAGATGCACAGAAATTTGCTGAAGCAACAGTTTGAAACTTTCACAGTACGTGAAAGAGAGAGTCTTGATGCTGCATATGATAGGTTTCAAAATCTCCTCAACATGTTGGAGTTATACAAGGCAGAAGTGTCAGTTGAGGATGCTAATTTGAAGTTTCTAAGGAGTTTGCCATCTACATGGCATGTGATTGCTACAATGATCAGAGGACAACAAGGTTTGGATGTCATGGACTTTGATGATCTCTATCATCAACTAAAGGTGTATGAGCATGAGATGAGTGGTCAAACAAATTCTAAGTCTCACAGTATAGCTTTTCTATCATCTGAAAAGAAGGGCAGTACTTCTGTCAAAAGTACTGCTTCTCCTCAAAGTACTGTTTCTCAAAGCACTGCTGTTTACAACCCCCCTTCATATGCTCAGCAGGCCCCACCATCTACCACTTTGCACTCAGATGAAGTTGTGTGCTCCTTCTTTGCACAACAAGCCAGTTTACCTGTCACTTATGAAGAGGATCTAGCACAGATTGAAGAAGATGCACTTGAAGAAATTGATATCAGGTGGCAAGTTGCTATGATTACTGCAAGGATCAAAAAATACATGAAGAAGACAGGCAAAAGTATAGATTTCAAACCAAAACAAGGAATAACTTTTGACAAATCCCAAATTGAATGCTTCAATTGTCAAAAGACTGGTCACTTTGCAAGGGAGTGCAGGTTTGCTAAGTATCAAGAAAACAGAACATCTGAGAAGCCAAAACTTGAGCTCAAAGAAATTCCAATTACTGAAACAAAGGCTTTGGTTGCTCAAGAGAAGTTATCAGACGTTGACTGGAGTGAAGAGTTTGATGATGAACCAGTGACTTACTGTATGGTAGCAGTGGAAGATGCAGTTGAAGACACAGTGGATGCATTGGACTGGAGCACTGCTTTTGATGAAGAACCTGAACATGCTGCTTTGGAATCTGATGATGGCTTTGGAGGATTTTATTGGAGCAAAGAAAGTGAAGATGATCCTGTTCTTCTTGCTATGGTGGCTACTTCACCAAATCAGTCTCCTATCTCTGAGGTATGCTCAAACTGTTATGATTTTTATAAAAAATTACTTAACAGTTATGTGATTGAAAGAGATAATTGTGTTAGGGCTAGGTCTGAGGTAGCAGGTTATCAAATTACTTTAGAGTCTATGGAAGCTAAAATTATAACACATGAAAATAATGAAATGGCTTGGGCTGAAAAGTATGAACAACAGGATTACCGGTTAAAACTTAGTGAATGGAAACTAAACTGTAAAATTGCTGAAATTGAGAAATTAACTAAGGAGAGAGATGATCTGTTAGAAAAGTTTGCTGCCTGGAATGAATCTGGTCTGTCCCATGTTACTTATGTTGAAAAACAAAGAAGAGCATACATTAGAACTGGGTTAGGTTTTGGTATGAACTTTGATAACATATAAGAAAAATAGCCTAGTGATCAGGATGTAGGTGATTTTGAGGACATAACCACTAGTGATGATGAACTCATTAACTATGTAGACACATCTAGTAATGAGGGATCAATAAGTGAACCACCTCCTGAGTATAAGAAATACAAGGGATATAATGCTGTCCCACATCCCATTAGTCATCAACCCATAAGGCCTGATGTTTCTCGATTTGGAGTAGACAGTCTAGAGTTTAGGAAGAAGCTTGTTGCTCAATCTAGATCTGAAAAACCCAAAGAAGCTGTTGAAAATAATGTTCAAAATCAAGCAGTACCTTCAAATCAAAGTACTGCTCCACAAGCAGTACCTTCTGCAAAGTCTTTTCAAAACCGTACTGCTAAACCTTTTTGGGATAACTTTGGTCAAAACAGTTTTAATCATTCACCTAGAAGGCAAAATAATTTTGGGCATAGACATAGAAGAAATCACTTTGGACATATGGGTCAAAAACTGTGTTTTGTGTGTTATAGTCCTAATCACTTAATCAAAGATTGTGATCGACACTCAGAATACCTTAGCAAATTTCCAAAGAACAGATCTGCCAACCACAAACCTAGAGAGCACAAACCAGTTTGGAATAATTCAAATAGGATTAATCACAGAAACTTCACACCAAATCACAGATACCCACATCAGAGAAGACCTTTTTCAAAATCTTCAGTATCTCACAGTACTTTCCAAAGTACTGCTCAGAAACAAGGTACTGATCACACTACTTGGAATAGGAATCCTAGGAGATCTCACTATCAACCTAGAAGGTATTACAATTCACATAGGGGATCTAGATCACAGGAACCACATGTTAAACCAGAATGGGTTAAGAGGGAAGGTACTGCTGAGGGACAAACAGTACTTTCGACAAAAAGTGAATCTGATGTTTTTGTGACACATGAAAAAGCTAATAATCATGTAAAAGAGATATATGTTGAAAAACCAGAAAGTTTTGAAAATCCACATGCTAAAGATCAAAAGATAATTTTGGATCATCATTTGAAAGATAGTGGGAATTACATACTCAAAGAATTTGAGTTTGTAACTCCACAAGGGGAACACAAGTCAGTAATGGCTTGGGTTCCTAAAAATCACTAACTCTTTTCTTTGTGTGCAAGGCAACCCAGAAGAGGAGCTTAAAGATTATCTAATTGTGGATAGTGGTTGCTCTGGAAGTATGACAGGAGACAAAGAGATTCTGTCTGATTTTAGAAATATTAGTGGAGGAAGAGTTGCATTTGGGAATGATCCCAATGGAGGAAAGATTACTGGCAAAGGAACTATCAAAGCAGGGCTTATTGACTTTGAGAATGTTAGATATGTGAAGGAGCTTAAATTCAACTTGCTCTCAGTCTCTCAAATTTGTAATAAAAAGCATCCTTTGTTATTCACTGACCCAGAATGTCTCATCCTTTCCTCTGATTTTAAACCTGTTGATGATGACATGGTAGTACTTAGAGTACCAAGGACAAATGATGTGTATAGTTTAGACATGAAGAGTCTACATTCTTATGGAAGAGCCACATGTGTGGTGGCTAAAGCAACATCTAAAGAGGCACATCAATGGCATAGAAGATTGGGCCATGTTAATTTAAAGAATATCAACAAACTGGTCAAAGGCAATCTAGTTAGAGGTTTACCTTCAAAGACTTACAGGAATGATCAATCATGCTTGGCATGCAAAAAGGGTAAGCAACACAAAGCTTCCTGCAAGAAGCTTGAGGAAAGAACTATTAGAGAACCATTGGAGCTGCTACATATGGATTTGTTTGGACCTGTCTCTGTGACAAGTTTAAACAAGAGAAAATACTGTTTGGTTGTTACAGATGACTACAGTAGATTCAGTTGGGTTTTCTTTTTGGGTTTTAAAGATGATACCTTTGATGCTATTCAGACACTGATTATAGCACTTGAAAACCAATTAAGACTCAAGGTTAGAGGTATTAGATGTGATAATGGGACTGAATTCAAGAACAAGCTTATGGATGAATTTTGTGCCAACAAAGGCATAAAGAGGGAGTTTAGTATTGCAAGAACACCACAGCAAAATGGTGTTGCATAGAGGAAGAATAGGACTTTGATTGAAGCAGCAAGAACAATGCTAGCAGATTCCCATCTACCTATTCAATTATGGGCAGAAGCTGTAAGTACTGCATGCTATGTACTTAACAGAGTCTCTGTCACCAAACCACAGATGAAGACACCCTATGAACTGCTGATGGGCAATAAACCCAACATTCGTTTTATGAAGCCTTTTGGATGTCCTCTCACTATTTTAAACACCATTGATAATCTGGGAAAGTTTGATGGCAAGTCTGAAGAAGGATACTTATTGGGTTATTGCACTAACAGTAAAGGCTTTCGAGTGTACAACAGAGTTACTAAGAAGATTCAAGATTGTCTTCATGTTGAGTTTTTAGAAGATCAAGACAATGAGAAAGGTAAAGGTCCTGATTGGATGTTTGATCTTGAGGTCTTAACTCCTTCAATGAATTATGTACCTGTTAGAGAAGAAAATCAACCTGTGCACAATGGAGAAGATTTACAATATGTTGTTCATGGAGTTCATATTAGACCTGATGTTGTTGCTGATGAAGATCCTGTAAGTCCAAAACAAAGTACTGATGTTCCCAAGCAAAGTACTGATTCTCCAAACCAAAGTACTGTTGCACCACAATCCTCATTATCTGCTGAGGATCAATCTATTCAAGAGGAACTTAATCAGATGCTTCTTCAAGATGTATTAGCATATTCTTACATTGATGAACAACGGAGAGCTTATGAAGAGGCAAAGAAGAAGAATAAGACTGCAGAGTACTCTCACAGTACTTTGGACAGTACTTTCGACCAAAGTACTGCTGCACCTATTGACAGTACTTTAGATGATTTGGATGATCCTACCATGCCTGGATTAGAAGAAACTGATGATGAGCTTGAAGATGAAGGTATTTTCTCAGATTCCAATGAAGGTGCTGATTATACTAATTTGGATGATGCATATGGAGTTCCACAGTCTCCAATCTTACGGATTCATAAGAATCATCGAACTGATCAAATCATTGGTCCATCTACTTCTGGAGTTATGACAAGACACAAAGCTAAGAGTTTCACAAAACCTCAAAATGCTTTACTTAGCTTTGTCTACAAACAAAACAGGCTGAATCATAAGGACCATCAAACATGCCTATTTACTTGTTTTATCTCTCAAGAGGAACCCAAGAACATTGCTCAAGCCTTGACTAAAGAAAGCTGGGTTGAAGCTATGCAGGAGGAACTTCTTCAATTTAAACTTCAAGAATTTTGGGTTTTATGTGATCTTCCAGATGGGAAGAGAGTTATTGGAACCAGATGGGTCTTCAGAGTGAAAAGAGATGAAAGAGGCAATGTTATCAAAAACAAGGCAAGGTTAGTAGCTCAAGGCTACAGACAAGAAGAAGGTGTAGATTATGATGAAGTATTTGCTCCTGTCGCAAGGATTGAGGCCATTAGAATATTTCTTGCTTTTGCTTCATACATGGGTTTTCAGGTTTACCAAATGGATGTCAAGAGTGCCTTTCTCTATGGCATTATTACAGAAGAGGTGTATGTGAAACAACTTCCAGGTTTTGAAGATCCTAAACACCTAAACAAAGTCTACAAGGTGGTTAAGGCTCTTTATGGCCTTCATCAGGCACTTAGAGCTTGGTATGAGAGGCTCTCTACATTCTTATTACAACATGGATACAGGAGGGGAGCTATAGATAAGACTTTGTTTATCAAGAGAGACAAGAAGGATATCATGTTAGTTCAAGTCTATGTTGATGATATCATCTTTGGGGCTACCAAACAGTCCATGGTTAAGGAGTTTGAGCAGCTGATGCAGAAGGAATTTCAAATGAGTTCAATGGGAGAGTTAACCTTCTTTTTGGGACTTCAGGTTAAGCAGTCAAAGGAAGGAATTTTTATCAGTCAAGACAAGTATGTTACTGACATACTTAAGAAGTTTAATTTTGATGATATGAAGGTTGTTACTACACCTATTAAATCTATCAATTCATTGGGCAAAGATGAAGATGGACAGCCTGTTGAAGTCAAGTTATAAAGATCAATGATTGGCTCTTTTATGTATCTTACTGCATCAAGGCCTGATATCATGTTTGCAGTTTGTTTATGTGCAAGATATCAAGTCTCACCAAAGATCTCTCACATGAATGCAGAAAAGAGAATCTTCTGTTATTTAAAACAACAACCAAAGTTAGGGTTGTGGTATCCAAAAGAGTCACCTTTTCACTTAGAAGCTTTTTCAGATAGTGATTATGCAGGTGATAATTATGATAGAAGATCAACAACTGGTGGATGCCAATATCTTGGAAGAAGGTTAGTCTCCTGGCAATGCAAGAAGCAGACAATTGCAGCAACATCATCTACTGAAGCTGAATATGTAGCTGCTGCAAGCTGTTGTGGACAAGTTTTGTGGATGCAGAATCAACTCTTGGACTATGGGTTCAATTTCAAAAATACTCCTATCAATATTGATAATGAGAGTACCATTTGTATTGTGAAGAATCCTTTGTATCATTCCAAGACCAAGCACATTCAGATTAGGCATCACTTTATCAGAGATTGTTATGAGCACAGGCTCATTAATGTTGTTAAGGTTCACACAGATGACAATGTAGCTGATTTACTCACCAAAGGCTTTGATGTTTCAAGATTCAATCACTTGGTGGTGAGTATTGACATGATTAACTACTAAGCTACATTTGAGGGGAGGACTATAAGGTGTTAGTATAGTCCTGTGTATTGCTTGAGGGGAGGATAATTGTGTATACTTAGTTTCTATGGAGGAATTTGGCAAAGTACTGTTTTTCCTGAAAGTACTGCTTGGAAAGTACTGCTTTGGGAAAGTACTGCATACGTGGAAAGTACTGTTTGTCGTATTAAAGTACTGTTCCAACGGTTATATTGAGGGGTAATTAATGCTAACGGTTGTTTTATTTTGGGCAGTGATTTTTTCAAATCTCACCTATAAATAACTACTTTCCGATTTTCCCTCTTATATTCTATTTCTCTCATTCTTATTCGATTTAAATTCTTATTGTGCTTACATACTCACCCATGGCGAATCGACCTACTGTTTCAAAGCACAATATGGTAGCCAATTTAGACAAGACTGAAGATAATGAGGCGCTTCATGATATTATTGATTATCTAACTGGGTCGCCCATCAGTTATGCTCTTCTAGGGGAGCCGGATATTATTGAGCCTTGGATTCAAGAATTTTGGGCTACTGCAAGAGAAAAGATGGAGAATGAAGAATTTTATATTAGGGCTACAGTTGTTGGAAGAACTGTGAAGATTACTGAAGCATCTATTAGAGAAGATTTTTTGTTTAATGATAATGATGGTGCTATTCGTTTTGCCAAGGAATTGATTTGGGAAACTTTTGGGCATATTGGTTATGAAGGTTCTTTAACAGAACAAACATTCAGAAAACAGTTGTTTTGTCCTCAATGGAAGTTTTTAATACATGTATTGTTACATTGTATTAGTGCTAAAAGTACTTCTTGGGAGCAGTTTGGGTCTAATATAGCATCTGCTATGGTGGGATTAGCTACAGATCGTGTTTTTAATTTTTCAAGGCTAATTCTTGATGGTATGCTTTCTCACATCAATCATGGATCAAAATGGTTAATGTATCCCAGGTTTGTACAAGTTTTTCTGAACAAACAACTTGCTGATGTACCTAAGCCTATAGACTTATTGCCTGTTATTGTTCAACAATCCAAGATTTTAATTTTATGGCTAGAAGAAGTGATCTATTTAGCGGTCCCGATACACCATTAACTACTTCTATGATGGAAGTTATTCAGGTTGTTAGAGCAGATGATGAAGATGATGCAGCAAGTGAAAGTACTGCATCTGAAGGAACTCCAACTGCAGGTACTGCATCTGAAGGTACTGCATCTGCAAGTACTGCTTCTCATGAAGGTACTGCATCTCCACAGGGTACTGTTTCTCCAAGCCCTGAGGTTCAAGAAGAAGTTGTAAGATCACCTTCTCCATCTCCACCACGATCTGTTCTTGTTTCTCAATCAGAGGAACATTCACATATTCAGGGTGAAGATCCACATACTATACCTCATGAAGGTTTATCTTTAGATAATTATGCTTTGACAAGGGAGATAGTTAAGTTGCAAAAGACTACTAAGGTTCAAGCTAAACAGATAAAGAAATTGAAGATAAAATTTAAAAGGCTAAAAACTTTTGTCTGGCCTTTGATTATAGAATTTCGTATCTGGGTCAAATCAAAGAAGAAAGCACAAAGACAGTCCAAGACAAGTAAACACCAAAAGGTTCATAAACCATCTTCTGTCAACTTGGGGAGGAATCTAGAAGAACAGAACTTGAAAGAAGATATAGTTAAAGAGAATGAACCTGAAAGTTCTAAAAAGTCTGAAGAAAAGATCAATCAAGATACTGATGAGCATGTTCAAGTCCAAAGTACTGCTAATGATCAAGGTACTGAACAACAAAGTACTGGTTTTCAAAGTACTTTCAGACAAGAAGTAATTAGTCCAAGAGTGTTAAATTTTGAAGAGGAAGCTGGACCTTCTACAACAGTTATACAAGAGAAGGAAGCTATTCTCAAACCTATTCATTCTGCAAGTGATGATGAGCTCATTCCTACAATTTTTGGAGATTTATCACAACCAAGAGGAGGAGTTACTATTCGAGAAGTACAAGAAGAAGAACAACAAAGAACTTCTCAACCTGCAATTGATCCTAAGGATAAAGGAAAGAGTGTTTTGGTAGAAGTTAAGAAGAAGAAACCAACTTTAGCACAGTTAAGAGCTGCTCAAGATGCTTTGAATGAACAAGCAGCTAGAAAGATTCAAGAAGAGTTAAATGCTAAAGATAGAGAAGCTCAGGAAGCTCAAGAAGCTCAGAATAGAGAAGTAGCTCAAAAGGTACAAGATGAATTAGATGTTGAAGCTGCTGAACCATTACAGTCACCTGTTCCTATTAGATTTATGTCAAGAAGACTTAATAAAGCTAAAGACAGAAATGCTATGATGGCTTATCTGAAAAGTCAAGGGTATAAAGGATTGCAGAAGTTTAATTATTTTGAGATGAAAAGATTATATGATGCTGCTAGGGAGGATTATAAGAAGGATGTTGCAGGCATCAAAGATTTTAGAGAAGAAGCTACTTGGACTGAAGCTGAAAGAAAGAAGAGTTTGAAAAGAAAAAGGAAAAATGAAGTTACAGATGTTCAGTTCTCAAAGAAAGAAAAAGTTGAATTAAGATCTGAGACTAGTGATGAATTAAGGAATTATCTCAGAGTAGTAGATTTTGATTATTCAAAAGAAGATTATGACATGAAGATGAACAGATCAAAGATTAGTGCTTTTGAAGTTCTGAAATCTAAGAATGGAGATTATATGATCTTTCATAAAGAAGATGAAAGCTTCAAAGTTTTCAAAAGGCTATGGGACTTACTGCACATTATAGATAGAGTAGACATATTCTATTTATATCATGTGGTGAAAGCTTACTTTGAACATAATCCATTAGAAGGGATTGGTTTAGTTTTACATGGTGATCTCATAACTGCATGGGAAACTGAAGAAGAGAGCACTGATGATGTTTGGAAGAATCAAGAAAGCTGGGAAATTGTTTGTTGGAGATTCTTTGAAGAGTCTGGAGTTCATGTTTTAGAGCTGGAAAATGGAACAATGATACACATGTTTGCATAAAGAAGATATCCTCTCACAATCGAGCTTATGAGAAGGATGCTAGAGCATGGAATGGAAGTAGAAGAGGATAATGAAACTGCTTGCATGGTTATCAACTTGTTTATCAACTAGACTACTATTACTAAGGATGATCAATAACTGGTATGAATTTTATTTGAATAAATACTTTTTGATATATCAGTACTTTTATTCAAAGTACTGTTGATCAGACAGTACTTTCATCAAAGTACTGTTTGCAGAAATAAACCAGTTAAAAGAATTTGAAAAGAAACCTTTTGCTAAGTAATAAATTTTTTAAAGGTTGAATAAATGGTTTTTGTGATGATAACATCAATAGGTTATCAATCCACCATGGTTACAAAAGGATTGGCTAATCCATGAGTAAACGGCTCTGGTAAAGATATATCAAATCCGTTTTTAGTTGACAACTTGCTAATAAGTTGGATGGTAATCAACTTACCATATCAGTAATGTGAAGAGTCGGCTAGCCCACAAGAAAATGGCTTGTGGTAAAGGCTGTGGAAAAACCATTATATGGTAATTAGTTCACCATTAGATAGAAGAACTAACTAGTACAGAAGGGTACAACTTTTGGTAAAGACAAAACAAATCTGTTGATAGCTGGTGGTTTGCTAAAAATCATATGGTTATCAGTGTACCATGGTCTTACACACCAAAACATTCGGCTACTCCAAAGTTCATGGCTTTGGTAAAGAGACTAAAATCCATTAATTTTCAATGATTCACCTCTCACAGGAGTTAACACACCTGGAAGTGATGAGAATAGTATGCAACTTAAACTGAATTAATGTACAAAATTGTCATATGTTGTTGTGTTGCTGAAAAGATGGAGCTTGATGGATGTTGCTGTAAAAGAATAATTCTAAGAGATACTTTGACAAGCACAGATACTACAAAGATACAATCCAAAGACTAAGAAACAATTTGTTCTTAAAGATGAAGTTGTTAAAGATATATTCACAAAAAGTACTTGAAGTCAAGCAAGTAGAATTCAAGTTAGGGGAGGATTGTTGGGATATGAAAGTGCTGAAGATATGAAAGTACTGAAGATATGAAAAGTACTGTAAGCTGCAAAGTACTGGAAAAAGTCAAAGAGTCAAAGTACTGCTAAAGACAAAGTCAAAGTACTGCACTATGAAGTCAAAGTACTGCAAGAACAAAGAACTGTTATATTCGTTTATGGAAAGTATTGTATTCTATGTTTAGATTACTTGTCGTACATGAATACAAATTGTAAACCGACTAGGATATCCTTGAGCCTATAAAAGGACTCCTAGATTGGCATTAGAGGTATGAGTCTATGAGTTTTAGAGTTTACGAATTCACAAGTTATTTAGTGTTTTAGAGAAAAGTTCGATAATCTTAGAGTTGTTTAGAGTATCTGCAAAATAAGCAGATTTAGAGTTTATAATAAAAGTTATTCTTCTTAGCTTTGTTAAGTAAATTCCGCGTACTTAATAAAGATTGCTCAGTGTTTCTTTGTTAATAACTTAGGATTTATCCGAGGTTATTAAACCTTAACAAGCTAGTTAAAGTTAGTTTGATTAAAGTATATCGATCCAACAATTTATTTTCCATATGGCGACTAGGGTTATTAAAATGTTTTAAGGCAACTTGCTAGGATAATCTCATGCTTACAATCTTGATTCAGGATTTCCTGTAATTACTTGTATTGACAACTTACTCTTTGTGACCTGCTATAACATTTCTGCTTGAACAAGTTGTACTTGGATTCCCTTGTGGCAACTTATTGTTACAACTTGCTTCATTCAATCTGTTATATCATTTCTACATTAGTATCTTGTTTCATGACTTTACTTCTTTACAAATTTGCGTTTTAACCTTTTAATTCCAAAACAACTCGTCTCGTGAAATCTTTATCCTTAATGTCTCGCTAATGCCACTCAATCCTTCTCTATATGCTTATAGTCTGTGCTTATAAGTCTGAGTGATTATATCATAAGGGTGTACTCTATGCTGTCTGACTAACCATTTATAATCTAACTCGTTCCCAATCATTGCTGTTGGTTGAATTTATCTTCAGATCTTCAATGGCAAGCACAATCTCAGCTGAGAACGTTACTTCTTCTGCACCACCCAATGTTCTCTCAGACGAAGACATCCTTCCTAAAAGTCAATGGGCAGAAATTGGAAAAAGTAAATGTTATGTGGACTTTCAAAAGTTGCAACAAATCCTATACTCAAAGTGTCTATAGATATCCTCAAAAACACAAACTTCTTCGATGCCATTACCAAGCAATGCACAATTCCCACCATTTACATACAACAATTCTGGAACACCATTCAATGGGAAAAAATCTCAGCTCAATACTCCTGCAAACTGGATGATAGGGAAATTGTGATAGATTCTGACATTCTTAGCAAGGCTCTAGGAATCATTCCCTGTAACTCCAACATACGATCTGAACCTCCACCTGGTGCTGACGATCTAATTGTCTTCCTGATTGGTTTGGGATATCAGACTAGCATTACAAGGGCTTCTGATATCATTACCGGACACATGTATCAACCCTCGAGAGCAATGACAACAATTCTCAACTTGTGCTTATCTTGCAAAACATCAGGGTTCGATAAAGTGAGAATTCCCATCTTGCGAATCCTATGGGGTATCGTCAATGGGGTAAATGTGAATGTCTCAAAACGGATTTTGGAAGAATTCTCATTATCAATGAACACATTCATATCTGATAGAACTAACTTTCAGAATAAAGCTCAGGGTTGAAAGAAACTGAACAAGCTTGTGATTCCTAGCATCAGATTTTTAAAGCTTGTTATCCAGTACTTGCAACAGACTCACAACTTCAACCCCAGGATAGAATCAGCTCTACATAATGCAGAAGATGAATTTGTTTTAGGAAATATTAAATATGTTCCTAGAGGTATGGATAAAGAAATCTTTGGATTGCCAATTCCTGATATTCTACTCACGGACGATATCAAGAAGACGGATTACTTCAAACAGTACAAGAAAAAATCTGCCAGATCTTCTGACAATGTCACACCCACTCCACCACAACCCAAAGATCCCAAGTCCACTTCAGCCTCACAAGCGTCTTATGCATCTCTTCCTAAAAAGAGACGTGAAAGGTCACAACATTCAGACACCACATCTAAGAAGCAGAAAGGTAAGAAGAAGAAAGTGGAAAAGGAAACTGTTGAAGAAACTGAGGTTTCAAGGGGTAATACAAGGTTAATTGATGAAGATGATGCTGCACTCCAACTTGGAATCCAGCAAAGCCTAGAAAGTCAGAATGTGAGAGCACCAGTTGGAGGAGTAGTGATAAGAGAGACTGATCAATTGCCTCAACAAACAACACCAATCACACAAGACAAGGGAAAAGGGATTGTTGGCGAAGAACAAGCTGCTCACACACTCCTTACCTTCTCTTCTTCACCATCAAGAACCACCACTCAATTCGAACTGAGGAAAAGAAGTGTTGAATCTTCATCAACTCAGGAGCCATCTGGATTGGAAAAGGAAACATCTGTAGCTCATGAAGAAAATCTTGTGTCACGTGATACTCAGTATGACCATAATGTTGATGAAATAGTGCATAAAGACTCACAGGAGAATCCTGAGTCAAAATCTGATGAGACTATGCCCTTGGAAGAACCAAATCTGTCTACCGGTTCTCTATCGTCATTTAATAACCTTGATACAGACTTCACTTTCGCTGACCAATTCTTAAACGACAAACCCATTGATACTGAATCTTCCAAGCAAGATAATGACAAGGAGGATGCACAATCCATGTTTACTGTCATTATTCAACAAGACTCATCAACCATTCCACCCATGTCAGAATCCTCTCTTGCAACCGCACTTCTACCTCCCAAACATGCTCAAGTAACCGCACTTTCACCACCTGAATCTGCAAAGAATCTATCCATTGAACCAGTGGTTACAGTTGCTGATATGGAAACTCCACCTGCCTCACCACCTCTAATTCTTACTTCAGATCAACTGCTTGACAAAGCAGTAAAAAGAATTGAAGCTCTTGAAAGGAAACTACCGAAATCTGTTGAGTCCCTTGAGGATCGTGTATATAGGTTGGAGCACCTCAACTTTGATGAAGGGGTTGCAGACGCAATTGAAGGCGAAGTTAAGGATGCTGTGGAATGGGCAATGGAAGCTCCACTTCTTAGACGGTTCAAGGATCTACCTATTGCAGATATGAGAGCTGCACTTTCAGATAAGATGTATGATGCTGACGAGCATAAGCATGAGGTCCACAAGAAGCTAGATGAGGCTCTCGAAGAATCAATTAAGTTCGACAATCATGAACAGTTCTTGATTGACATCAGAGAAAAGGATGCTAAGAAGAAAAGGAGGACCATAGTGTTGGAAACATTGCGTAAAGGTCCTAAAGATCCTCCTCCACCTCCACCTCCAACTGGGGGTGCTGGAACTTCTAGAGCTAGTGGATCTTCTAAGACAACCTCTAAACCTCCACCACCTCCACCTTCATCACCACCAAAACCTTCCAATCAATCTAGTCCTACCAAAGAACAGGGAACTCAGAAGAATTCTGCTGCCTGGACGAAGGTTGATTCAAGGTTCACACCTACAATCTCTTCAATTCCTGAGGATCAAATGGTTCATGAAGAGTCGTATGTCATGGCAGAGTCAGAATCTAATGAAGATGACGCATCCACCAAGCATATTCCTAAGCCATCAGAAGAAGATTGGTTTGATGCATACTTGGCAGGTTAACGCACTAGCACATCCAGAGTTGCACCTTCAAGGGACACAATTCAAAGCTGTATTATTGAGGAGAGACCTCTTACTCCAGAACCTTCATGGTCCATCCCAGAGTCTAAAACGATTATTCCGGACAACAATTGGGTATCAACTATCACCAATGATTATGAAGTTACAGCTAAAGACTCTCTTCTGCACTTCACTGGTGATATGGGAAGCTTCATTAAGTGGTACTGTGAACGGAAGAATATCTCATCCATCGCTCCAAGAGATCTTGAAGGACAAGCTTATGAAATTGTTAAAGTTTTTCACTCAGATGCCAACCAACTCCAATACCAGATGGAAGAATGCCATAAGATGCTGAATGATCAAGTCAGTGAGCATATCTGTCGTTTCAATGTGAACAAGCCTCTTCCTCTAGGTGGTGAACCTGGACAGATGACCATTCAGGCTGAATTCTTCTTTAATCATGACTCGGATTATCTGTGTGCTCGTTCTACAGAAAGAAGATCAGCTCTTTCGATCTCAAAAATGAAAGCTGCAACCTACTCTGATCAGGGAGTTGAACAAATGGTTCCTGATCAATTATGGGCTGTCGTAGAACAAAAGTATGACATTGCAGCTTCATATGGTATTTCTCACTGGTGGTTCAAAAAGAAGAATTTCTACATCGAAAGACATGGTGCTGATAAAAGACGCAAAGATGTTCGATCCGAGCTGCGAATCTTAAGTGTCGTACGAGTAGAAATCTTCCCAATCTATGGATATGAGTACTTGAAGAAAATCGTTCTTAAAAGAGCAGACTTAAAGGAGTATGTCATTGAAGAAAACGACTTCAAACACCTGCTGCCAAATGACTTCAAAGATCTCTATCTGTTGAATCTCCAAGGATACCTTGAACATTTGCCTATCCGTGAGAAAAAGGCTCTCTATGCTGCTGTCAATCTTTGGATCAGGGGCTTAGTCATTCGAAAAAGGGTTGAGGACTTTCAGCTTGGAGTGGAAAGCTACCAGACCCAGTTCAACCTTACTAGTCCACAATGGAATGCAACGGGGCATGAAATTCGTCACGAATATAGAGTTATTGACACTCCTAGAGCCGTCATCTTCACCGACAGATACGGGACTTGCATGCTTATGAGACTTTGTGTCACGAATTTAGTGATGGTATACTCAAAATGGTCGAAGAAGAATTACACTCTAGAGTGAATGAATTTAGAGTTGATCTGAAGCGGTGGGAGAAGACTAAATTCTGGACTGATGATGATTTAAAGAGGTGTGACAACTTCATTGCTGCAATCAGGCGAAGACTTAAGACTCGAAGAATCTTCCGCAGCCTTGAAAGCTTTGTTGGTGGCAGACTCCGTGAAGGCCATTACAAACTGCTTCAAAGAACTGAATGATGATATCCCCCTGAAGTAGTGTATGATCTATATTTTGATGTGTAATATGTGGTGTAATGACAATTAAGCAACTATAATGTATGTAATAGTGCTAGGTTGTGTGTTGTGGTTTCCCTTATATATTAAAAGGGAACCTCAGTCTTGTCCACTTAAATCTTATAAACCAGACACATTTTTCTCCAAAAAATATTTTGTTTCATACATATTTAAATCACTTGAGATCCAAAATCTCAAAGGATTTTTAATTTTTGATCGGGGGAAAAATGTGATATAAATATGAAAGATAATAAAAGATGACCTTTTCAATGTGCATACTGCTCTCCCATATATGCTAAATTATTGACATATCTCGAAGCATATATTAAGGGGGAGTATTTATAAACAAATTCAAACCTTCAGGGTACAAAGTTTTCCATGTTTTACATAAGGTACCTTGATTGCGTGTTAAATGGCTTCTAAATGTTTGATGATCATGGTTGTACTTCAAAGTACTTCCTTCTTATATGTGCAAAAACTCTTTCAAACCTCGAGGAACATATTGAGGGGGAGAAAACTTTTGAAAATCTCATCCTTCCAATATGCTTTATCTACTTAATCTGATAAGGGAAGTGATGTTGATATTTTTTAGAAAATGGTAATCAAAGAAGTTAATTCTTTCTCTTGCCTCCGTGTGCAAAACGATTTCAAACACTTGATGCACATGTTGAGAGGGAGCTCTTGTTCTAAAAATATCAAAAACAATTCAGGTACAAAATGCTTTGATAATATATCACAAGTATCTTGATTGATTTTCAAATGGTTTTCAATTGATTCCAATGGCAGATGAACAATACCAAATAGACCGACCAACTTTAATTTATGTATGGTGATATAAGGATGATAAGTGTGACAACCCGAACTTTCAGGTCATTTCTCGAAACAATTTATGCCTCACTATTTCAACATTTATCGTAAACTTGGTTTACGTGTTTCAAATTCGCGTAACCTTAAAGGTTTAGCGGCGAATTCATGATCATAACATCACGTACATTTCATATGGACTAGGATTAGTCTACATTTCATTCACATCATTTGCATCATATTAGTTCATTCACGACATTTCATTTCACATTAAACGCGTAATTTTTTTTATATTAAATAAACGTTATCGCGTGAGTTATTATTTTGAATATTTGATCCGTTACTTTCAAAAATGATCCCGACATATTTTTATACTTACCTTGGTTTATAAAAACTATATTTTGAGTTTTCCTAGTGTTTTGAATTTATTTCGTATATAAATCGTTAAAGTTATATTATTACGACGTTTTTCTTAAAAAACTATACGATAATTATTTTATCACTCAAATTTCACAAGGAATGTATTTTTACAATTTTTATTATCTCATTACATTCTATTTTGATTTATTAAAAATTTACTTGCACCAAAAATTACCATTTACTCTACAAGTTAATAATATCTACACTTTACTTACACTTTTGGTCAAATAATTACACAAATTATATATACACAATTATTAAAAAGAAAAAAAAAATAAAATTGAGAAACACAATCCCCCATATCCGGCCCTATGGGGGATGTATCATAAAATTTGTACTCAAAGTCTTACTTGTATATATTTACACTCAAACTTCATTCATTATATTCACTATCCAATAATTCAAGATACTCAAAATTTCTTTTCTCTCTTCTTGTTACTCTCCATAACCGGTTCTATCAAGAGCTACAAGGGATCATCTTCAAAAATTTTCTCAAGTGTTTATACAATCTAGTTTATACTCTTTATTAGGTTTTGAAATAAAAACCAAGAGTATTTAGGCTTAACCTTGTTACTTGCACCTCATCATATTCACTTGTAAGCATGTTTCTATCATTTTTCATGTTTCCTTTTCATTTCATATGTATCTTTTCATTTTTGGAGCAACATGCAAGACATATGTGATTTATACCATTTTTCATGATTTTAGAGTGTATATATATATATATATTTGGTCATCCTATAATTATCCCCATGGTATTCTTTGGTCTTGATGGTGATTAGGAACCCATGACACCCTAAGAAGGTGTATGGTAGGATTAGATTAGCTTTGGAGTTGATTTGAAGGGATTAGAATAGGTTTTGTCCGAGAAAAACTATTTTCGATAACTATAAAAAGTGGTCTGTCCTTGTTTTGATTTTCTGGAAAAACCGACAGTAGGCACGACATTTTGGCCTTGATATTTAGAAAATATACTTTAAAACGAATCCGTGGCCGCTTGAACGGATTAAAACGGAGTTATAACGAAGAAGTTATGGATTTTACAAGTTTGACGACGAAAAATATAGTTTTCTGAAATTTCAGCTTGCTGTTTTTATTTTGTCCGGGTCAAAAACGAGCCTTAAGCTTCACAAATTATTTCGACTTGTTAAAAATATATTAGTATACTTTGATACGAAGCTAAGGACATATTATACGTAGAAAACGGATTTGAAACGACAAAGATATGCACGTTTTCATAAACTTGCCGTAACTATTATTTTCTGAAAAACTATATTATTTTTACGATACAAGTGTTACATTAGCTGTAACGACCATGTTTGAGGCTGTTTTTAACCATGATGTGAAACTTTTTGCAACGAAATGTCTTCTAGTAAAATTAAGATCACCGGGCATATTTTTCAAAACGACAAGCTGTTTGTAAAGCGGAGTAGTAGTAAATTAATTACGGATGTTTAAACTTGGCCGAAACTCACTTTTTGCACTACAATTAGCCAAAATCACTATCTTTAACCCTTATTATCTTTATGTTCGAGACCTTTATGACGAAAACTCCTGAACTGAAACTTCTAGATTTCGATACAAACTTTCCAAAACAGTCGAGTTCGTTCTCTAACGATCGACGTACACCGTTTTACGACTAGTTTTTCAGAGCCATTTTTGTTAATTTCAAGAAATTTCCGACAACATTGTTTTGCGACGAAAAGTGATAATTTCACCATAAATCATTATAAAACCATTGTAGGATGACATTTTGACGTAAATACTTGTAAAGTGATTTTTGAATGGTCAAGACGTCAAAAGAGTATTTTCGACGAGAAGTAATATTTTTTCAAAACTCGCAAATGGTATAAATAACATACGAAATGCATGCATAACATTACATTGCAACTCATTACATATCATATCATTCGTAATAGGTCCAGATTGAAACATCACGCTATACCTCAGTGTACTCACTCTTATCATCACACCAGTCTACCAAGTGAGTTCATAGCCCCACTTTTACTCTTTTAACTGTTTTACAAACACTTGGGGGAGATACATGCTACATTTTTAATCGAACACAACTGCTTTGAACTGTATGCTATATCCGAATGTTTTATTGTCACTAAGTATTTGCCATGTTCGAAGTCCCTACATCATGAACCATTAGTCACTTGCGAGTGAGCGCGAATATTGTGAATAGGCCTATTGGAATTAACACTCCCGCTCCTATTGACCCATTTAGGGGAAATCGAGCGCACTATATTTGAATCATTAAGGTAAATTGGCAAATTACCTATTAGGGCGGCGATGAAACGATGATTACCAACTTTTATTGGTGCGATGTTTACGCTTTGGTGTCATGAACTTAGTGAAATAAATACGATTTTGTTTTTAACGATGAGTGTGAAACCATTTAACTCACACTACGATTATTGTGTTCAAACGAATTACTTAAACCTATGGATTTCACTCAACCTTTGTGTTGACCTTTTTAGCATGTTTATTCTCAGGTATCTAAGGCATTATCATCATGGCATGGTTAAGGAACCACCTTTTGAGTCGCGGCGTCGACTTACATCATTGTACATTATGGCACTTCCTTTTAAAACCATCGTTTGGACTTGTAATATATTTATATTTCCGCAAACTTTGTAAACTTTTGGGACCTATGTTGTAACTCTGATTATTTTATTAAATCAAACGATGTATTTTCCAAACGACACTTTAGGTCGTTCAATATAACTGTGATTGTGATGCTATGACAGTCAATCCCCAGGAATTCCATTCCGCTGCAAAACAGGTAATTTGGGGGTGTGACAATAAGATTAGGTATTTGTTCCTATGATCCGCCAGAACCAGAGGGATCTACCCAGGGACAATCCACTAGTTAGTGTAGAAGTCCTTAGGTATGATGATAAAAGGAGAAAAATGAGATATGGGAAGAGTGCGGACTGAGACAGAGCAAGTACTGGAATAAACCCAACAAGGTTCTTGCTATGAAGTCTCGGTAAGCACTGAAGGGGTTGAAGAATGAAAAAGAATTGAATGAGAAAAGGGTGAAAAGAAATAGCCCTCCATATTTTCAACGTTAGGGCAGTAACCGGGTTCAATACATATGCTACTGGTGGTTACTAAGGTAACACTGGTATTGAAGACAAGACGTCATGGACCCAGTGACGCACTGCACTACAACTTCCCAAACCACTCAAGTTCCTCTTAAAAGGGCTTGTCTCATTCTCACGGGGAACCGACATTATCTATCGACTTTCTCTTAGATATTGTTGATATTGAAGAAGGAGACCCTCTCCCTAGTCTCCGATACAGGATCCAAATATGCACAAAATGAGACTAGAGCCACGAGATCATCCATAAATCTCATTAGGACACTTTCAATGAAGACTCTCTGGTTCACACAATGTGGAAAGAGAGATTATATCTTGAGTCCTACGCATTATCCTTGTGGTATTGCCAGAACATCCGAGTGATATGCATACATATTCACAATGAAGATGGAAAGCCTTCTGGAGCCAACATCAAACTATTCAATAGATCAACCATGTGACAACTGAACAGAAACAATGGAGCAATTCAATCTTTTGAATCAATCCTGGTTCAGGTTATGGATTGACGGATACCTTTGAAAAACCGGTCATTGTGCTTAAAAACTCTTTTCTTTAGCACATCGACAGTGTACGAATATTTCAAATCAAAAGGTGTTTATGATTGATAATTGATTTTCATTAAAACCTTCGTTGTATTGCAAAAACAATTTCTATTGAGCAATACACGATTGTTTTTCAAATCTCTTTTCATCAATCAGTGAATTTCTATTCGCTGGTTCACTCACTCTGTGTTGTCTTTTTTAAGACATTCCGGTTTGAGAACAGCTAGAGCAGCTGCGAAACCCTGTCAAGGAAATTCTTCGGAATTATACCTGATCACAGGCAGTACTTGTATTGATCAACGGGGAACCGTGGGCCGTGTACCTCAATTCAACGAAAGTGATCAAAGACACTTTCGTGCTCTTTATTGCTAACTGTTGTATGCAGGTACACCTGACGTTTGCAGCTGATCAGAATGAAGCGGTCAATCCATAGCCGCATACTCACACAATACATTCATTTCTCAAGAAATCATGATAAAGTGCATCAATGACTCTGATATTTTCACTCCATGCTTCTGCTACGCTGCTGCCAATATCATGAATCAACGAAAGCTTCCGCTACTCTGATAAGAAGAAATCATGATCCAGAATGTGAGCATGACGGTCCAATTGTCACAACATCATATGCTGGCAACACAACAATGGGTGATGTTGAGATTTGCTTTGGCTGATGATCTCTAGTAATGCTCAAAAGGTTATCATGGTGGATCAGCTCAACAACCTCCACAAGTCACTCATCATAGTTGTACAATGATGAAATAGACACAGAGGCACATTGTTTGAATACTTTGATGATGAAAAGTCTACGAGCTCAAGACTGAAGATTAATTTGAATGCTAGGATTCATAATGTAAAACATGGGGTGACCTCCCTTAGGGGGAGATTGTTAGGAATTAGAAAAACTCCGTAATGAAGTATCGGTCACCCCAAATACTATCTCACATAAGTTAGCTCGTAGACATTATGTTTCTTACTATATTATTAGTAAGCTATTTAGTTTAGTGCAACACCGTGGAGGAAGGACGGGTCTTTACCCATTGTATACCTGATCCACAGGCCGTCAGGAGGTCGTTTAGTTTGTAACCTATAAATACCCTCTACCTTGCAAGGTAGAGGGTTGGATGTTCTTTGGTAATCTAATATTCCACAAGTTTCTCTTTCTAGAATATCCCACTTTCTCTCTCTCTAAAATCATCTATATGCCTAAAGCGTTAATGTTATGATGTGTATGTGAAATCCAATAGATTACATTAGTATCTGAAATTCCGCAGTCAGCATCAGCATTATCCATTCTTTCAACTGAACCATTACCCAAAATATCACACATTTCCTTTAATTTACGATGACTCTCATTCAACTCATTCAAACAATCATTCCTTTGAGTAGTATCCTTAATGTAGACTTCTACATTATTCATGAGTTGGACATATGTGTTGATGAACTCATGAGTTTCCATTCCAGTGTGTTTCTTGAATGAAATTCTAGTTATGTATGGATCAAAGTCAGCAAAATATTCCCCTTTGATAAATGGTTGAAATTGGTTGTAGATAACTTGAAGTGCAGCATTGGAGTCATCAATTAATACCTTCTCATTGGTAATTTGAAGCTTCAGTTGTTCTAAGTTCAGTAACACAGCCTTTTTCAACGTAGGTAAGTCTTGGCGAAAGAGAGCACAACATGTTCGACTCATAGGAGTGGATAGCAGTTGTGTAAGGTGCTGACGAAGTAATTGAAACGGCTCAATGTTGCATTCCGAATGCATTGTGTCATTGGTCATTAACAGTTGTGGTTTGTTGAAGTTTGATTCAGAAGGTGAGGAGTTTTGATCATAATTTGTAGAATCAATCAAGGTAGGATCTTCAGAAATACAACCCGTTTCATTGTTCTGTGAGGTATCATAGAGTTGAAGCACTCGGGAGATAAAAGGTCAGTAGTGTAAGACATTGTGGGTGAACGAGTATCTGAGCCAGCTGCATGAACATTCTCAGTAATAGAAGAAACAATAGTTGGAACGAAGTTTGCCATGATTACAAATTCTACGGGATTTTACAATTCTTTGATTAAACCGGGAAGTTGATTCTTTCACGGGATTTTACTAAACCAAAAGAACATCTGTAAGAATGTATCACGAAGAAGTGACAAGTAGCAAAACACACAACTCGCTTAGTTATCAACTCGCTAAACAACCAACTCGCTCAAGGAGACAACTCGCTTAAGGAATCAACACGCTAAACAACCAACTCGCTCAAGGAGACAACTCGCTTAAGGAATCAACTCGCTAAATAGCTAAGTCGCATTAGCATCAACTCGCAACACTGTCAACACGCTTAATGGAACAAGTCACTAAATAGCCAACTCGCTTTAGTATCAACTCGCAAGACACACAACTCGCTTAGAACTCAAGTCGCATGAAAATCAACTCGCTAAATAGCTAAGTCGCATATACAAACTCGCATACAGAAACAAAGCAACTCGCTTTGAAGAAAAACAAGTCCGAGACTCAACTCGCTTCATCCTTTCTTCACAAATAACCACTTTATCAATCAAAAACAACCAAACCACAATGATTTAAGCCTTCCAATTCAAAACATAAACACATATGATGATCCTAAGCACAAAAGTACAAGCAAGATTCAAACTTTAACACAAGAATTTGTCCAAATGAATCCAACTCTTTTAAACACTTAATACCCCAAAAACCTTATGAAATCCACCAAAACAAAGAGCATGAAAGATGAGTGATCAAACCATGGCTCTTGATACCAATTGTAATATATTGGATTTCACAAACACATTAAATCATAATCTAAATGGGGCGTTCAAGTAAGTTTAGAGAGAGAGAGAGGGAAATGTTCTAGTAATAGAAAACTTATGGAAGGTTAGATTCGAAGTGAACATCCAACCCTCTACCTTGCAAGGTAGAGGGTATTTATAGGTTACATACAAAACGACCTCCTGACGGCCTGTGGATCGGGTATACAGTGGGTAAAGACCCGTCCTGCCTCCACGGTGTTACACTAGACTAAAACTAAGCTAATAACATACTAATTATAAACATAATAATTGATAAGTCTACAAGCTAACTTAAGCTAGATTATACTTGGGGTGACCGATGCTTCTCAATAGAATTTCCAATTCCTAACACTTTTGTAAAGACGTTATTTTTTTGTTGTTTTTGTCACGAGTGACTTTCATTGAATCATATAACTCTTTAAAGTGTCGTTTAACTTTTTCATTTTCTTCTAGAAAACTCTCGTTTTCTTTTTGTAAGGCATTAACTAAGTTATGAAGATGAAAAGTTTGAGAATACTGAGAATCTAAAGGAGGAGGCATTTGGGAACCAGTCACATTGTTCTTTTCACCCTTTAATTGAGAGATTTGGGCTTTCAACTTCTGATCGTGTTACAATGAGCTTGAATCTGTTCGTCACGTTTGTTTATCTGAAAAACTGCATCAAACTCTGGAACATCTGAGGATGTCTTGATATTTGAGGTTTTGACATTTTCTTTAAGATGTTGATATTTTAGTTGTAAATCAAAATGTTCAACTTCTAGTTTAGAAAGATGTTTTACCAAATTATCGTGATCATCCTGATATATTATCTCACTTAGTTCTGAGTTTTTGTTTTCAAGCTCAATGACACGATCATGGGAAACTTTCAATGCAATAGATAATTCATGAAATCGAGAAGCAGTAATAGAGTGCTTAGTAACAGTATACAACACATCTTGAGCAACACAACTCGAAATCAAATTCTTATTTAAGATGTGCAAGTTCTTCCTTTCAACTTCATTATATTTGAGTTCTTGTTCATAGTCATTCACTTCAACTATCATTGCATCAAATTCCTTTTCCATTTCTTTAATATATGAATTTATTCCTTTTTGAAGACTCTCAAATTGACCTTTTAATTGTTTGAAGAAAGGCACGACCTCAGTTAAATAACATTCTTTAGTTTGCTCAAAACCCCTTTCCCCCTCAGTTATCCATGTAGGTGTGATTCTCTTCTTACACGTTTTCTCAAAATCAACAAACAGCTGATAAACAACATATAGGCTGATTAAGGTCTTGCTATTAGTGGCAATAGATCTAGGGACTAGATGCATTGGTGTATTTGGAGGATACACAGTAGCTGCAGTCATTTTCCTAAGGGGAGTGTTTGTTTAAACAAGTACATTAACTTTTAGCTTATCCATATCTTTCTTCCAAACAATCTGTTCTGGGGTTAATTGAGTTTGAGGCTTAAACATGTTCAAGGATATCCAATTTTCCTTAGTGTAATCACGAGGTTTGATCTTTATGTTATTATCTTTACACGCAGGATCGTTAAGCTTCTTATTCATTTTTTCCCTAGATGCATTATCTAGTTTTCTATCTTCCTCAGTGCACTCAATGCAACTAGGTTTCTGTCTAGGTTTAAGAATCTCATTGCCATCATAGATTACATTTTGAGCAGCTTTTGCAATCTTACCATACTCAGGGTTGGATTCCTTTATAATGGGGATATTATGCTTATCGCTTAAGACTCTATGCTTAGTGATCATGTGAGCAGTCTGAATGGTGTTCCCTTGAACGTACAACTTATTTTCAAGGTTTTTAGATTAGAAAAATCATTCAAAAGTTTTGATCCCTTAGCACTGAATTCTTGCTTAAGCATTTTAACATTTTCTTGAAGTTCTTGTTTTTGCTTAGCAGTTTTAGAAAGCTTTTCTTGTAAGGAGTTTAACTCTTGTTTTAAAACTTCTTCTCTAAACTTACTTTTTCTAATAGTTGTACGCATTTGGTCATCCATTTCCTGCTCACGGGTGGTTAACTCAAACTTAGCACGTTGTTCATAAATAGCTACTTGTTCTTTATAGGCATTCAGTTCAGAAATAACAGAATCATCAGGGGCACATGCAGTGTATTCATCAAAAACATAGTCATCATTAACTGCAGAAGATGCATCACTTGGTACAGTCTCACTTTCACTTTGTTTCACATATTGATCATATGGGACAACATTGATATTACCCATATTTTCAATATCTGACTCAAAAGTTTCAGTTGATTGTACTTTGTCATGTATCTTTTGCTCATCAACATCATCGTATAGTTTTAATACCTCTGAGATGATTGATTCTTTGGATGGACCAGCTGGCTGTGGTGAGGGGACCTTTGGTGAGACCATTGGAGAGATGCTAGCCATGAAAGTTGTCTGTGCAGTAGGTTCATCATCGACGTCAGAGTCGTATGCATCACAGTCTGCAACTTGAAAGGCATTATGATGATTATGACCTATCTCCTGAATTGGCTGCTCATCCACATCTGCATCATATGTCTTGGCATTCCCCTCAGTAAGAAATAACAGCTCCTCTTCATCCAACACATCTTCATTATCCTGAGCTTGCACAAGTAACATCTTGTCTTTGAAGTACTCTGCATTTTGAGGGCGTTTTGGAGAGGTGCAGTTCCTTGCTATGTGTCCATCACCACCACAGTTGTAGCACTTAATTGGCTTAGCTTGACCCTGATTTGGATTGCTTCCATGATTTTGATTTGCCACATATCCTCTACCAACTCCTCCTCTTCCCTGTTCATACTGCCTTTCTTGAACCGGTTGCACCATAACCTTCCCATCTCTGACAGTAGCTTGATTGTGTGGGTTGGATGCTGTTCTGAGGTTATTGTTGGTGTGTGGGAGAGAGTTTATGTTTTGACTAACCATGAGAGACAGTTGATTGATGAAGTTTTCCATGAATGTGTTTGGGTCAGGAGGCTTATATGTTGGATCAGGGATGAGCTTGTATTTACCATTACCCATGGGTATGACTTTAAAAGCTTTGGTGGTAATTCCAAAATTTGTGTAAAAGGCTGTTGAATCATTTGAAGAACTTGTTTCTCCCTGGTTGGTTTTGAACTGTTCAAGAATCCTTTTTTTAAAACATAGCATGTCTCTCATTTTGAAGAAGGAATGCATAAAGTTGCTCATAGTTGGTATTCTTCAATCCTTTGGTTAGCTCCACAGAGGTGACAAACTTATGCCATTCGGGATTCATGTTGTTCACAAACTTTGAATTCAGCTGAATATTTGGCATGGTCATTTTGATATTCCTCATATCATTCACAAGCTTTTGGAATCTCACGTAATACTCATAGACACTTTCTTCTG
This sequence comes from Chrysanthemum seticuspe, assembly GCA_019973895.1. Classification (NCBI taxonomy): domain Eukaryota; kingdom Viridiplantae; phylum Streptophyta; class Magnoliopsida; order Asterales; family Asteraceae; genus Chrysanthemum; species Chrysanthemum seticuspe. The sequence goes on from BPTQ01000007.1 coordinate 192,144,528, forward strand.
GCTTCATCTTAAAGTGCTCAAATTCATCATACAACTGTGATTCTCTGTCTTCCTTTGTCAATTCAGAACCTAAGAGAAGCATCTTGACATTATCCCAAACAGCCTTGGCTTCAATGTTGTGATTGATAAGCTTGTAGATGTCTTTTGGAAGACCCTGAAGTATAATGTTAGAGGCCCTGATGTCAGCATCGAATCTCTTTTTCTCCTTATCATTGAGCTCATCATACGTCTAAGGTCTATCTATTCCATAGATCATTGTTCCATCTGCAGCTGTATCAAATAAGTCTCTTGTAGTCTCAATCTGATAAGGTCCTTCATCAATAGACTTGAGAATGTTGACTCCGTTTTCCTTTCCAAGACAGTACTGTCACACCCCCAAATTACCTGTTTTGCAGCGGAATGGAATTCCTGGGGGATGACTGTCATAGCATCACAATCACAGTTATATTGAACGACCTAAAGTGTCGTTTGGAAAACACATCGTTTGATTTAATAAAACAATCAGAGTTTACAAAGTATAGGTCCCAAATGAAAATCAACTTGTGCGGAAATAAGTTTGTTATAATTCAAACGATGTTTTAAAGTGCATAAATCCCATGAGAGACGCGTAGTCACCACGACTCTATGATATGTCCATATGCATGTCATGAAGAATATGCCTTAGATACCTGATATAAAACATGCTAAAAGTGTCAACACAAAGGTTGAGTGAGTTCATAGAGTTTGCGTTGAAATGTAAAGCCTTTCAAAATCGTTTATGCAGCAAAGGCATTGTAAATCCACTCAGTTCCAAGTTCCGCCCATACAAAACTTGCAACTTGTGTGTTCACAACCCACTGCCAAAATGTGTATAGTTTATGTTCAAGCACATGATGTCAAATGAATTCACAATAGTACCTAACTCGACGTAGAACAATAACACATAATCAATAGCACATGATTCAATGTATCAGTAGTCAACTGACATAGCACTTTAGTCGACGTAGAACTATAGCACATAATCAATAGTACATGACTCAATGTATCAGTAGTCAACTGATATAGAACATTATTCGACGTAGAACTATAGCACATAATCAATAGTACATGACTCAATGTATCAAAAGTTACTTGACATAACACATAATTCGTATAGTTTCAAATCGTTCCAAGGCCATTAGTTCATGTTTGTACCAAGACCGCGAGTTCAACATTATACCAAGACCATTAGTTCAATGAATATACCAAGACCATTAGTTCAATGATTATGCTAAGACCATTAGTTCAATGAATATACCAAGACCATTAGTTCAATGATTATACCAAGACCATTAGTTCAATGAACATACCAAGACCATTAGTTCAATGATTATACCAAGTCAATTAGCCCAATGATTTATAATATAGAAATTCTAAGTATGGCAATATTGTTACTTCGTATGACTAAACATTCAGTTCAAATAAACACATAGTTTGCAAATAGACATGAATGTTAGAAAAGTTGATGAGCATGTATCTCCCCCAAAAATAGTATAAAAACAATTGAAAATGGGGCTATGGAACTCACCTGTTGCAATGATAATGATGATATAATGGCAATACTGAAATGAGGCGCAACCTCTGACCGTGACTTGAATGATTATGTGAAAGAAAGTGATGAAAACCTTATTAATCTATAGGTTTTTATTTCAAAACCTTAACATAGATCATTCCTAGGACTTGATTAATACTTGGATCATGAAAAATATTTGATTTCTCCTTGTGCTAGACCTTGGCCGGCCACCCCATAAGAGAAGAGAGTGTTTTTGGTTTTGATACACCTTGAATATGTGTTTTTGTAGGTGTTTTACTTTATTAGATCTTTTATATACTTGTAAATATCATATAAATTGTGTAGGTGTACTCTAGAGAAGTAAAGACCAATTTGATAACATGTGACAAAGGGGGGGGGGGGTGGGGCGGCAAAATGGGATATTTTGGGAATTAAATGAGGTGTATTTGATGAGTAAAGTATTTTAAAGGTGAAGTTTAATGTGTAAATTGTAAATATAATTAGGTATTTAGTGTAGCGTTAGCTAAAAATAAATTTTAACGGAATAAAATAAAAATGTATTGAAGTCATAAAAATTATAAAAATACATTTCTCACAAGTGTTAAGTGAATAAATATTTATCGTGTTGAATTTACGAAAACCGTCGTAAATATTTATATTTAACAATTTATATACAAAATAAATTGAAAACATCGGGTAAACTAATAATAATATTTTTATAATCTTATTATGAGTATAAAAATATATCGGAATAATTTTTGGAAGTGTCGGATCAAATGTTCAAAATAAATGTTTACGCGATAGCGTTTATTTAATAGGAAAATAAACGTTTAATGAAAAATGCAAATCCATGCATGAACTAATATGATGATCATGTTGCTAATGATATGTAGACTAAATCTAGTCTATATAAAATGTCCTCGATGAAATGTTCATGAATTCGCAGCTAAACCATTAAGGTTAAGCGAATTTGATACTCGTAAACTTAGTTTACGATAAACGATGAATAATGAAACGTGAATAGTGAATTTTCTCCGGGAATGAATAGTGTTTCGTGAATAGTAAATTTTGAAACACTTTATCAGAATATTACTTCGACTCCGAAAATGATGAATAGTAAAATTTTGAATAGTAACCGGTGAATAGTAAATTCCCGAGATGAATAGTGAAATTTTAAACTTTGTAAAATGACCTGAAATTACGAGTTGCCACATTCGCCCATCCAAAAAGGAATTCAGTCCCTGAATTCAGTGTATGTTGGGTTCTACGGTGTTATTGTTGAAGAGATGAGGATATTTGAGTAGCATCGAGTCTTCCCTCGTTATTCTGAATCGTACCACGCCTTTCCAAGGTGAGACTTTGAACATAAATTTGTTGCCAACTAGAAATTCTAATGGTTTGCGACTTATGGAATATACTTCCAATGTTTTGCTTCATATAACGACGTAGCTTATCTAGCTATGTGTTGCTACTTGTAACTGATTCTTGATTTGTATGTTTACTTTGTTGTTTCATGAAATAGTTATGGACTAGTGAACTGGACTTTCCTGATTTTTGGCCCGTGAATAAATGATTGACACCTCAACCATAGAGTGCCTCAAATGGTGTCGTCAATATGTTTATGTAATAACTATTGTTGTAAAGCAACTTGTTCGATGAAGTATGATTTGCCTAATCATTTCTAGAAAATCACATATGCCTTGAGCATATCTTCTAATGTTGGAATTGTTCTCTCGCTCTAACCATTGAGCTGAGGATAACAGGCGGTACTCATGTACTAATAGATTCCATGAGAAGAGTGAAATGATTATGAGAAGTCTAAGGTGAATCGAATAGCTTATAATAGGTACAACTAGAATTGATACCACGTGACTAATGCCAAATTTCAAAATGTTAAGTCTGTCGAAAAGGACCTTATTCACAAGAATAGATTATGGGTAATGATAAGGTTTTAAAAGGTACCATTTTGAGGGGTCATTTAAGTCCTTATTTGATCACTTTTGTATCCGTTATTGCTTAATATCGTTCCTTTTCACTTTTTAGGTCTCGTGAAGGCAAAATGCTGGAATGGCACTTATTTGGACGAAAAGGCGCGAATATATGAAGAAAATGGCCAAAGTCGAAATCGAGACACTCACAGTCGCTGAATGTAGAAGGCGACGGCGTCAGGAGCTATTTGTGACGCCGTCGGAGAATTATTGTGACGGGTCAGAACTCAAAACTCGTGTTTTCAAGAGACGGCGTCTAGTTGTGAAAGAGTAGGCCGTCGCTACTCAGACGGCCTAGATGCGATCCAGACGACGTCAGAAGCTGAAGAGGACGGCGTCAAGGACATAAGGTGACGCCGTCGCAAGGTTAACGTGGCCAAGACGAAACCCTAATGGCGGCGACACGACGGCGTCACTAAACATAAGGTGACGCCGTCGCAATTGTAATCTTATATATAGAATCCGAATTTTTCAGTCTTTGTGTGGAGAGTCTTTGGAGTAAAAACCTAAAACCGAACCTAAGGTGTCTTGTACAGTATTTTAGGGTTTTTAACCCTATCTTACACCAAGATAAGTCTTTGCTTCATTAATTCAATTATGTCTTTGATTATTTGTGTCACACCCCCAAATTACCTGTTTTGCAGCGGAATGGAATTCCTTGGGATTGACTGTCATAGCATCACAATTACAGTTATATTGAACGACCTAAAGTGTCGTTTGGAAAACACATCGTTTGATTTAATAAAATAATCAGAGTTTTCAAAGTAGGTCCCAAATGTAAATCTACTTGTGCGGAAATAAGTTTGTTACAATTCAAACGATGTTTTAAAGTACATAAAACCCAAGTGAGACGCGTCGTCACCACGACTCCATGATGTGTCCAAATGCATGCCATGAAGTGAATGCCTTAGATACCTGAGATAAGACATGCTAAAAAGTGTCAACACAAAGGTTGAGTGAGTTCATAGAGTTTGTATTGAAATGTAAAGCCTTTAGAAATCGTTTATGCAGCAAAGGCATTGTGAATCCACTCAGTTCCAAGTCCCGCCCATACAAAACTTGCAACCTGTGTGTTCACAACCCATTGCCAAGATATGTATAGTTTATGTTCAAGCCCACATCGTCAAATGAATTCACAAAATAGTGCCTAACTTAATGTATCAATAGTTACTTGATATAACAAATATGAGTGTTGATCAAATTGTTCCAAGACCGTTAGTCCATGATTGTACCAAGTACATGAATATACCAAGTCCGTTAGCCCAATGTTATACCAAGACCGTTAGCTCAACATTATCCGAGTCCGTTAGATCAATATTATCCAAGTCCGTTAGATCAATGAATATCAATGAATATACCAAGACCATTAGCTCAATGAATATGATATGGAAGTTCTAAGTGTGGCAAAACTGTTACTACGCATGACTAAGCATTCAGTTCAGTTCAACATGTAGTTTCGAATAATCATGGTAGTTATGAAAATAATTGAGCATGTATCTCCCCCAAAACATTTATGAAAACAAGTAAAAGTAGGGGCTATGAAAACTCACTTGGTGGAATGATGCGAAGACAAAAGTGAGTACACCGAGATGTAATGTGATTCGTTAATTTTGACATATTGTGAAGGATATGATACGTCATGAGTTGCAATGTAATGTTATGCATGCACTTCGTATGTTATTTATACCATTTACGGGTTTTGAAAATATTACTCGTCGTCGAAAAATACTCTTTTGACGTCTTGACCCTTCAAAAATGACTTTACATGTTTTTACGTCAAAATGTCATCCTATAATGGTTTTATAATGATTTTTGGTGAAATTACCACTTTTTGTCGCAAAACAATGTCGTCGGAAAAATCATGAAATCAACAAAAATGACTCCGGAAAAGTAGTCGTAAAATGGTGTACGTCGATCGTTAGAGAACGAACTCGATGGTTTTGGAAAGTTTGTATCGATATCTAGAAGTTTCAGTTCAGGAGTTTTCGTCCAAAAGGTCTCGATCATAAAGATATTAAGGGTTAAAGTTGGTGGTTTTTGCTAATTGTGTGCAGAAAATAAGTTTCGGCCAAGTTTGAACGTCCGTAATTGATTCACTATAAATCCGCTTGACAAACAGCTTTTTGTTTTGAAAAATATGGCCGGTGAACTTGATTTTTACTAGAAGACATTTCGTTCCAAAAAGTTTTGCTTCATAGTTAAAAACTGCCGCAAACATGGTCGTTACAGCTAATGAAATACTTGTAACGTAAAAATAATATAGTTTTTCAGAAAATAATAGTTACGGCAACTTTATGAAAACGTGTATATATTTGTCGTTTCAAATCCGTTTTCTACGTATAATATGTCCTTAGCTTCGTATCGAAGTAAACTAATATATTTTTGATAAGTCGAAATAATTTGTGAAGCTTAAGGCTCGTTTTTGACCCGAAAATACTAAAAACAGCAAAGCTGAATTTTCTGAAAAGTGTTTAATTCGTCGTCAAACTTTAAAAATTCACCACGGCTTCGTTATAACTCCGTTTTTATCCGTTCAAAAGGCCACGGATTCGTTTTAAAGTATATTTTCTAAATATCAAGGCCAAAATGTCGTACCATCAGTAGGTTTTTCCAGAAATCCGAATTAAGGACAGAACACCAAAATATAGTTATCGAAAATAGTTTTTCTCGGACAAAACCTATTCTAATCCCTTCAAATCAACTCCAAAGCTAATCTAATCCTACCATACACCTTCTTAGGGTGTCATGGGTTCCTAATCACCATCAAGACCAAAGAATACCATGGGAATATTTATAGGATGACCAATATGTATATAAACTCTAAAATCATAAAATAAATGGTATAAATCACATAACATGCATATAAGCTCCAAAAATGAAAAGAAACATATGAAAATGATAAGGAAACTTGAAAATGATAAAAACATGCTTACAAGTGATAGTGATGAGGTGAAAGTAACAAGGATTATCCTAAATACTCTTGGTTTTTATTTCAAAACCATATAAAGAGTATATACTAGATTGTATAAACACAAGAGCATGAAAAATTTTTGTGATCCCCTTGAATCTCCTTGAAGGCCGAATTTTTAGAAGGAAGAAGGAAGAGAGAAGAAAAATCTTCTTGGCTTGCACATACAATGATTTGAGGTTGAATGAAAAAAAATGAATCAAAAGTTGGATTGTGTAAAGATATGTATGTAGAAAAATGTTTCAATCCAATTAATGCAATCAACCCTCCCCCAACCGGTTTTAGGGGATCATGTTCCTTAATATATATATATATATTTTTTTTTTAAAAAAAACTTGTGTATATATACTTTGTGTAATTATTTGACCAAAAGTGTAAGTAATATGTAAGTATTAGTCACTTGCAAGGTAAATGGTAATTCTTGGTGCAAGTAAATTTTTAATAGGTCAAAATAGATTGTAATGAGATGATAAAAATTGTAAAAATACTTTCCTTGTGAAAATTGAGTGATAAAATTTATCGTAAATTTTTAAGAAACGTGTTGTAATAATTAAACTTTACGATTTATGTACCAAATAAATTTGAAACACTAGGAAAACTAAAAATATAGTTTTTATGAACTAAATGTAAGTTTAAAAATACATCGGGATCATTTTTGAAAGTAATGGATTAAATATTTAAAATAAAAACTCACGCGATAAAGATTATTAAATATAAAAATTACGCGTTGAATGTGAAATAAAATGTCGTGAATGAACTAATGAGGTGCACATGATGTCAATGAAATGTAGACTAATCATAGTCCATATGAAATGTACGTGATGTCATGATCATGAATTCGCCGCTAAACCTCCAAGGTTACGCGAATTTGAAACAAGTAAACCAAGTTTACTATAAATGTTGAAATAATGAGACATGAATGGTGTCGAGAAATGAACTGAAAGTACGGGTTGTCACATTCGCCCATCCAAAAAGGAATTCAGTCCCTGAATTCAATCGTTGTTAGGTCTAACGGGTTTAGGGTTTGATGTAGCAAACTTTCCCATTCCCGAGCAAAACCCTCAAAAGACTTTTTTTGTAACCGATTTTTACTTAATCTCACAACTCATCAAACAAGAACTGTCATGAGATTAGGCTAAATCGGTTTAGGTAACGACTTGTTTCTAGCTCGATCTTTGCAACTCATCAAACAAGAACTGTCACGTGGATCAAACTGGAAACAAGTGGTTTGAAGAAAATCTTTTGAAAATTTGGCTCGATTACGGAATTGCTTACTCATATAAGCCTACTACTCCCTTCATCGCATGATTCTTCCTGAATTAGACATAGGTGATCAGGCTATGTATAATTTAGGAGTAACTATGCAATGCTTGGACTAATCGACTCATATGTTGTTTGGTGTTGAGTCAACTGATGTTAAAATTGTGATGAACATCGAGGAGAGAAGACATGGAGAAGTGTCGTTAAAATGATAGTTGAAGTAAAAAGAATTAAAATCCTCGTAAATGATAACAAATCGGAAAGAAAATAAAGTACGATAGATGAGAATATTTTACAACGAATGGTTCAGCAAAAGTAGTACATCTTAGGTTATAAAGATTCGGGTACGATGGAAAACATAACTTAGTACGACATAATACATAAGGAGAAATAAGACTGTTAGTTTCCGAACTTCTTCAGTCTTCCACGTCGTTGATACCTTGACGAGCTCCTTCTCCTCCTTCTAACATATATACATTCCCATGAGCACCTTCGACTTGTTGACCTTGGTTTTGAGGACATTGATTTCGATAGTGTCCTTGCTCCCCGCATCTGTAACATGTAACCATGGCCTTGCCTCTACAATTCCTGGCAAGGTGTCCCAGTTGTTGACACTTGTAACACTTAACAGGACAAAGACCCGTGTGATGATACTTACATCGATTACATAGTGGGTAGGTTCCAGCATAACCTCTGCCTTCTACTGGTGCAGCAACATATACCATTGCAGTTTCTTGCCCTCTTTTCTGTTGTTGATGATGGTTAGTGTTGCGGTTTTGGTTGTTGTTGTTATAATTTCCTTGGTCGTCTTCCCATTTCCTTTTGTTGTTGTTGTGTTGGTTATCGCCGTTGTTGTTGTTGTTTTGGTTGGTGTTGGTGTACTTGCCTCTCTTCACTACCTGGGCCATGAGCTTTTGAGTCAATCGAATAGCTTCCTCAATCGTTTGCAGGTCAGAAGAAGTCACATCGCCTTGAATAATTTCGGGAAGTCCCCCGATGAAAGCCTCTAGCAACTTCTCATTATCAGAAACCATGGACGGGCATAACACAGCCAATTCTTGAAATCTCTGAATGTAAGTGTCAATATCGTACCCAATGGTTACTAATTCATAGAACTCCGTCTCCAACTTTTTGATTTCCGTACGAGGACAAAACTTCTTAGTCACCAGACCTTTGAATTGCTCCCAAGTGAGCTTGAAAGCATTTTAACCTTAGTCACAAAAACGATACATTGACAGGCCTACTATCATTTCAATTTAAACGATGCTCGTGTAATGAGCTACCTCGTAATAGCACCACCTTAAGAATACGAGTTGGTTACCCTTATCTCTTACGAAAGTTCGAGTGAACCCTCGTTAAGTTTCCAGACCACTGATTCTTCAAAACAGGAGCATGCCTTTAGTTTTTCAACCTCTGCCTCAAGATACTTAATCATTGGTAACCCATGCTATAACTGTGAATGTAAGTCTCTAAAGTTCTTAACCGACACAATACGGGCAGGTACCAAAGACTATTACTCTTCAACGATCTCCGAAAGTAGCCCCCTGAAGGGCTTTAATAAGTTCCGCTACACTGAAGAAGACTG
>BPTQ01000007.1:192173630-192291369 GCA_019973895.1 Chrysanthemum seticuspe
CTTCACATTTTGATCTTCAAGACTTTGCTGAATACCAAGTTGCAGATCAGCGTCATCCTCATCAATTAACCTGAAAGTATTCCTCGGCTCCTCAGTGTTCTCATCTATTTCCTTTTCCACTTTCTTCTTCTTTTCTTTATGCTTTTTGGATGAAGATTCTGACTGATGAGATCTTTCACGTCTCTTTTTAGGAAGAGAGGCATATGATGCTTTAGAGTCAGAGGTGGTCTTGGGAACAGTTGGTTGTAAAGGAGAGGGTGTGACATTAGCAGAGAGTTTGGTTGCACTTTTCATGTATTGCTTGAAGTAGTCCTTCTTCTTGATATCATCTGTGAGAAGACTATCAGGAATTGGCAATCCAAATACTTCTTGATTCGAACCTCTAGGAACATACTTCAAGTTTCCTAAAACAAATTCATGTTCTGCTTTGTGTAGAGTTGATTCAGACCTAGGAGTGAAGTTGTGAGTTTGTTGCAAATACTGGATGACAAGCTTGGAGAATCTGATGCTGGGAATTACAAGTTTGTTCTGCTTCTTACGACCTTGAACATTGTTCAGGAAATAGGTTCTATCAGATATGAATGTGTTCATTGATAACGAGAATTCTTCCCAAATACGATCTGAGACATTCACATCAACCCTATTAAAGATTCCCCATAGGATTTGCAAGATAGGAATTCTCACTTTATCGAACCCTGAAGTTTTCCCAGATAAGCATAAGTTCAGAATGGTTGTAATGGCTCTCCAAGGTTGATACATGTGTCCCGTGATGATGTCAGATGCTCTTGAAATACTGTTCTGATAGCCCAACCCAATAAGAAATACAATCAGATCGTCAGCACCAGGCGGAGATTCAGAACGAATGTCAGGGTCACATGGTGTGATTCCAAGAGCTTTGCTCAGAATATCAGAATCAATTGTGAACTCCATATTATCCAGCTTGCAAGAGTATCGTGCTGTGATTTTATTCCATTGGACGGTGTTCCAGAATTGTTGAATGTAGATGGTAGGAATTGAGCATTGCTTGGTAATAGCCCCGAAGAAGTTAGTGTTTTTGAGGATGTCAATTGAAACTTTGAGTATCGGATTTTGTTGAAGCCTCTGTAGGTCCACATAACAGTTGCTTTTCCCTATAGCAGCCCATTGACTTTTGGGAAGGATTTCATCGTCTGAGAGAACTCTGGATGATCCTGACGGGGTAGCGCTCTTTTCTGGGATTGAACTTGCCATTGATATTCTGAGTAATCATACAATCAACAGTAATGGATGGGAACAGGTTAGATGATACATAGTAAGTGAGACAGTGAGTGCACCCTTATGACAAGGAAGTAGTAACACTGAAGAAGTTCCCAACACATACGGAGACAGATAGAGTGGCAAAGATTGCAACTATATGACACCTTTCAACTATATGATTACATACATAATTAAGATATAACAATGAGGAACATTCATATAGAAAAATGATTACATGACGAGCTTATAAGGGATTTACAGGGCAAAGGAGTGCATATCAAGTGATCATGACATGAGCCAAGATACTCATGTAAAAGTGATATAACACACATGTATGAGGTAAAAAGAAACATTTGGCAGTCGTGAGAGAACCCAAGTACCTTTTGCCTAAACAGAGATGTTATAACAGTTTACATAGAGTAAGTTGATTCAACAAGTCGAATTAGGAGATCCTAGGAGTAGTGAGAGCGAAATCAATTTTTAGCAACAACATTGAAAATTTAAAACATCCTTGACCCTAAGACTAATTCTCAGTTATGAACACTGTTATAAACTTGAAAAAACAAGTAGTCATCTAGAGCCACGGACAAGTCATAAAAGGATTAGCACTCTAAGTTGCTAAACTACTTCGCTAACATAAAAGACCAAGTTGCCATGAATAAAACTTAAACCAAGTCGCTACAAAGTAGACAACTAAGTCGCTAGGTAACGAATTCGCTAGCTTGTAAATACAAGTCGCTATCTGTTAACTCGCTAACCAAGTCGCTAGGATAATTCGCTAGCTCGTAAAGTTAAGTCGCCATGCACAGTAACTAAGCCAAGTCGCTACAAAGTGGTTAACTAAGTCACTAGGTTATTAATTCGCTAACTTGTAAATACAAGTCGCTAGTTACTAACTCGCTAACCAAGTCGCTGGAAATTAGTGAACTGATTCGCTGCGGAGACGTATTCGCTAAGTAGAGCTCTAACTCGCCATGAAGAACATTCATACTAAGTCGCTACCAAGAACAATCTAACTCGCCACCAAGAACTTTCCCAGCCCAACCCAACAGTCCAATCCATTATACTCATCCATCAATGTATCCAACCAATATAATCCAAACAAATAAGTTCCAAACACTTAACACGTTCAATCATTGTATAAGCAACAAACATATATTATCATAGAAAATCGAACCTAAGCGAGAGAGTCAAGTAATCACACCACACGAGAACGAGAGAATCTGGACATGAAGATAAGTTAGACACTTAGACACAAAAACTTATGAGAGCAAATATAGGGGAAACGCGTCAAACCTTTTGCTAGGTCGCTAATATGAGAAGATAAAAACGAGAGAGAAAGAGAAGAACAAAAAAAATGGTAATACGCTATGGGGTAATACGCTAGGGGTATACCAAGTAACTAAGGTGATATGACACAATTGGTCCTTGTGGTATTAACGTGAGGAAGGGTAAGTCGCTAGTGTAGCATAACTTTCACTATATGACAAGTTTTGTCCCTATGGTATTAACTAATGAGTGGTAATAATATGCTAACACGGATAAGACAACATTTCTAGCATTGATTATTACACAGATCATCATGAATCAATTCAACATTTCAACACATAGGCAGTTACAAAGAAAGCACACACTGACAAACTCCTGAGCAAGATACAATCACAACCTATAACAGGGAGAAACCCTTTCCCAGATATTTCAAAAGTATAATCAGTTAGTCACACAAGCAGGAAACCACCACAACATACAAATAACCAAGCATCATAACCAGCACAGAAGCCAATGGTATATAAACCCAATCTCCCCCTCAATCAATGTCATCAAGGAGCATTGATTGATATTAACCAATCCCATTATACTACAAAGAATATATCAATTGTTCGAACTTCATCTATGATCCCGTGCCATTATTGAATGACATTTCTAGGACCGTAGATGTTATCGATAAAAAGGAGTATATTCATTATTAGATAAACGATGGAAAGAAAAAATGATAAAGTTTTGAAAGGAGTAGAAGATATATAAAAGGTGAAAAAGTTTAAATTTTTTTTTTTTTTTTTTTTTTTTTTAATTGATTTATACACAAACATGGGAGAACGAGTCCTGATTCAATATGAATAGGAGTCAAGGTAAGAAGTACATCAATTCTGGCAAGCTATAGCTCCTGAATGAGCTATGTTCATATCTGAGGGGAACCAAGTCATGAAGTTCCTGATTGAGTTGAGCATTGTTCCTGAAAAAGACTGAGAGCACATTGTACTTGAAGCACATGTAGACTTGTTCATAAAGGGGTTAGTGACATGTTTAGTCTCACATTTAGATTCAACACAGTATAATCTAGACGTATCATTACTGGGGATCCTATTAGGTCCTACAATCTTGAAAAGTTTACCTGTGGGAATCCACTTGAGGCATGATTTAGGGATGTAAGTTCGTTTAAGTCCTGTATACTTAAATAATCTGCCAGTGGGAATCCATTTGTAGTCACAGTGAGATGAACTAAATGAGTGCACACCCTTGTTTTGACTATTTGTCTTTTTGTGATCTGAGAATTTCTTAGGGGATTGATCTGTCAGACTATGTTTTGCATGATATCTAGTTAAGCTTGTAGCATTTTTGACTTGTGGGTGATGTTCATTAGTCCTGTGCTTGGGATTCATCATATCTGAATTAGGCAATGAAGTGACTGGTTTTGACAAAACAGACTTGTAATCAACTTGGGATGTAAGCTTAGATTTCAATGGTTTAGCTCTTTCAGACCTAAAGGCATTAGGTTGTTTAATAACTGTTCGTTTCAAGTGGTTCTGAACCGTTGACTTTCCCAAAGTTGAAGGTTTTGCAAACTTAGTGTTCATCCTATTTCCAGCATACTTCCTAAGCTCATTTTTTAGGGCAACAATATTGAAGCTCTTATCCTGAATTTGTGCTTTGAGGTCATCAAGATCTTTCATCAATAGATTAGATTGATTGACTAATTTCGAGTTTGCATCCTCAAGGTTCTTTCTTAACTGCTCATTTTCTCTTAGAAGGTTGGACACACATAGAGCTAGTTCAGAATTCCTAGAATCTAGTGTATCACTCATCTCATGACGGTCACATTTCTGGGCTTCTGAAAGAAGAGATTTCAGATTTCTTATGGTCGAATCTTTGTCCTGAATCTGGGATTTTAACTGATTAATTTCAAAAAATTCTCTAAATTCTGGAAGTTCCAGATTACTACACTGTTTATTTGCATAAAACATTTCATCCTTATGTTGTATTTCAATTTGCAAAGAGATACAGTGTTTTTCAAGAATTGAAAATTTGTTTGAAAGCTCATCATATACCCTTTTTTCAATTATGTTGCTTGCATTAGATTCAGACAAAACAAAGATTGATTCCACATTGTCATGTTCTGGGTAAGAGTCATGTACCTTTTTGTGAGAGTTGGTGTGATCAGATAAGTGTACCTTGTCGATTGATACCTTTTCAGACTCTGAGAATTTGAAATCAGTGTTGTTCTCTACATCTTTTTCCATCACAGCTGAGATTCTGCAAACAGTGTCTTCTGCTGGTTCAATTGGAATGAAGCATGACACGTCATCATTGTTCCATGGACACTCTTGACACTCGTTCAAATCCTTCAGCTTGTTATTCTCATTAGCAGTTTCTTCAATGTATGTTTCCATATTATTTATAAGTTGAATAAATGAGTTTCTGAACTCATGAATTTCCATTCCCGTGTGTTTCTTGAAAGACATTCCAGTCATGATATCATCAAAATCAGAGGAGTATTCTTCCCGGATAAGTGGTTGAAATTGGTTGACGATGGTTTGGAGGGCAGCATGAGAATCATCAGAAGAGATCTTTTCTTTGTTAATTTGAACCCTTAGTCGTTCTAAGTTGAGCAAAACAGTTCTTGTTAAAGTGGGAAAATCCTGACGAAGGATAGCACAACTTGTTCGATCCATAGTTGTTGATAAGAATAATCTGAGAAGCTGACTGAGATGTTGAAACGGCTCACTGGTGCATTCCATATTCTTAGTATTATCTGAGGATATTAAGAGTGACTTATTTGAGTTATTCTGATTGATCGATACTGAGTCATTAGGTGTGAGGTCTTCAGATGGGCATTCAGTTTCACTATTCTGTGCTGTGTCATAGAGAGCAAGTACTTTGGTGATTAAAGAATCCGTGATGACTGACATTGTGTTATTATGAATTACTCCCCAAAGTCTCTAGAGAATTAAGAATCAATTCGCTACTAGTACTAATCCCAAGTCGCCAACACTAATTCGCTAGCACTCTAAGTCGCTAGCTTTCCAATTCGCTAGCCAGATGTAAGTCGCTAGGTGGTAACTCGCTACACACCAAGTCGCTAACCAAATTTTGGCAGCAATTCGCTACATAAGTCGCTAGAGACACAAGTCGCTAAAGAGCAACTCGCTACTGACCAAGTCGCTACCACAAGTCGCTACCGTAGTGGAGAGTCCACTACTTGTCCTTTAACTCGCTAGCTCTAACTCGCTAGCTTTTAACACTGTAAGTCGCTACAAAATAATGAAGCAAGTCGCTATGAAGAAAGATTATCCGTGAACTAACTCGCTACCATGAAAAACCATATAAACATCACTTTTCAATCCAAAAACAACCCAACCAAGATGATTCAAGCTTACCAAATGGAAACCTAAACTCTTATGATGATTCTAAACACAAAAGTACCAACAAAATTCAAACTTTAACACAAGAAATCAACCAAATGATGCAAAAACCACTAAACTTTTTCAAACTCAAAAACCACCTAAAAACCACTATAAATCCAAAGATGTGCAAGATATGATCTAACCATGGCTCTTGATACCAATTGTAAGATATTAACTTTTCACATACACATCATAACATTAACACAATGAGCACATAGATGGTTTTAGAGAGAGAAAGAGTGGGACATTCTAGTGAGAGAAACTAGTGGAATATTAGATTACCAAAGAACATCCAACCCTCTACCTTGCAAGGTAGAGGGTATTTATAGGTTACAAACTAAACGACCTCCTGACGGCCTGTGGATCAGGGATACAGTGGGTAAAGACCCGACCTTCTTCCACGGTGTTGCACTAAACTATTTTACACTACTAACTAACTACATAGACCGTAACTAATGACCAATCTACGAGCTAACTTATGCTAGATAATAGTTGGGGTGACCGACTCTTTCAGCACTGGAATTTTCTAATTCCTAACACAAAATTGTTCCAAAATTCATGCTAAATCAGTGTCTCTCCAAATGCTTTTCGAAAAACATATCTTTTAATCATTTTGTTTCAAAAACATCATAGATATGCTATTTTTGAGGGGGAGAAACGTGATTAAAATGTGATAAAAAAGGTTTAATGATCGTTGTTTGAGTCTCAAAAGAGCTCGACTCAGTCATAACCATTGAATTGACGAGGAATAATGTACCATCTCGAGAAACTTTCTATGGACTTGACCAGGACGGGTAATAATTTCAAGCTAGTTCTCTAGTGATGTAAACGTGTCTCGAATCTGTCTAGCTCATTTAAAGTCGATCAATTCAAAAAGTGCAAACTCTACCCTCTATGTGCAGATTTCTGTCAAAACTTATAAGCACATGTGAAGGGGGAGTGTTTCCAAAAATGTAAAACTCACGAAGTGTTTCAAACATGTTTTCTATCATAAACACTCTGAGATATTTTCAAGAAAAATGGTTTTATGGCAACATGGGACAGTCATAGAGTTATAAGGTGACTAAGGATAGGTAAATCCGTCGTACGATCTGCCAGAGCCGGAGGGATCTACCCAAGGACATCACAAATAGTTTAGAACTAGAAGTCCTTAGGAATGATTGAAAAAAGGAGTAATGTGAGAAAGGAGAAAGAAGGGGTTGAAGAATTAAAAAGAAAAGTAAAAGAAAGGGTGAAAAGAAATAGCCCTCCATACTCAACCTTAGGGCAGAAACCGGGTTCAATTCATCTGCTACTGGTTGTCACTAAGATGACGCTGGTATTGAAGACAAAGACGTCATGGACCCAGTGACACACTGCACTAAACTTTCTAGCCGCTCAATTCCTCTTAAAAGGATTTGTTTCATTCTCACTGGGAACCCTACATAATCTATCGACTTTCTCTTAGAGATCATTGGTATTGAATAAGGAGACCCTCTCCCTAGTCTCCGCTCAGGAAAACCAAAATGCACTATAGAGTCTAGAGCCACGAGATTCATCAAAAGATCTCATAGGAACACTTGACATGACATCGCTTGTTGTTCTTCAATAAGGAAAAAAGTGATATATTCTAGAGTCCTACGTAGATCTTAGCAATCTGCCAGAACATTTATGAGAAGTTTCACATCTATGATCTTCAGTGATTGAATGGAAACTCCTGCCAGTCAACATCAAGCAGCCCTGACAGCAGGTCACTTTGGTAACTCCCCGTGGATTACGCTTAGTGTGTCTCAAACGGTCTACAGTCATGGAGTGATGCTTCGGTGTACTTCAGCGACTCATCTAAACTGTAGGTGTACTTCGATATATCGCGTTATCTCACTTGTGGGACTCCAGTTCAGGAACGGCCTTTGCGAGAATTAGAGAAGTGTTTTCACACTATGCTGTTAACACCCTCGAAATTCAAACTTGTAAGTGCCGGAATCCGCTTATTACTAACCTGTTTTTATATTTTCTTCTTGTGAAAGCTCCAGAGCGGATTAATCGTGCAGATTCTTCACATGCTCAAACAAACAACACATAAAAGTTCTCATCAAAATCAAAAGCAACAAAAGTTTAAGATGATTCTTCGTCAATGTCAAAGAATCTACAAAGTTTAAAGACTCGAGAACTACATCATTGGTAACCAAAAGACAAATAGAAGTGTGAGCATGGTGGAGAAAGGCGTGGAGACACCTAACTAACGAAGTTGACAACGACAGACAACACCATTAACTGATCACAACGCATGAAGGAACAATGAAACAAGACTATTCTATATCTACACACAAAGTTCAAGCTCAAGAAAAGTAAAGACCTAATCAAGTGAGCATCTTTTGAATGACCACCCCTTAGGGGGAGATTGTTAGCCTTAATAGTTTTTATTAGAAGTGATGGTCATTCACATTTAGGAACTTTATAACGTGTGTTAGATATTGTGATAGAATAGTCAACGGGCTCGTGGATTGGGCTAAGCTAATTGGTTTGAAGTTAAGTTAAGCTAGCCTTATATTAATCCATGTCCAACCCAAGCCCAAACAAGCCCATGCCAGGCCCATTAGGGCGTCTACTACTTGTACTATATAAACCCCTCAAAGTCTCATTTGAGGGGTGTGCTTGAGTGTGTATGTGTGTGTGTTTTTCATATGAAATATTGTTTTCATTTCTTCTCTCTACCTCTCTAAACATATACTCCTAATATATCATTCAAGTCACCATCTCTATTTCTCTCATCTTAATCTCTCTTCTTTATTTACGCATAACGTGAGTTTGGTTTACGTGTGTTCATCTTGTGATAAAGGTTGGTATACGCGTAAGGTTGATGTAAAAACAAGGTCCTACAGTCAGGGTCTTCAAAGCCTGAAAGTTGAGAAACATATACCTCTTCATCAATCTGCCCATATAGAAAAGCACTCTTTACATCCATTTGATAGACTTTGAAGCCCATAAAGGATGCATAGGCTAAGAACAGCCTGATTGCTTCAATTCGTGCAACTGGGTCAAACACTTCTTCATAGTCAATACCCTCCTCTTGAGTGTATCCTTGAGCCACAAGCCTAGCTTTGTTTCTGATAACAATTCCTCTTTCATCCTTCTTGTTTCAAAACACCCATTTAGTACCTATTACCTTCTTGCCAGAAGGCAAATCACAAAGCACCCAAACCTTTTGAAGCTTGAATTGGAGCAACTCTTCTTGCATTGCTTCTACCCAACTTTCATCTTCAAGCGCCTTATAAACATTCTTTGGCTCCATTTGTGACAGAAAACACATAAAGAGACATTCATTCTTGCCTTCATGAGACTTAGATTCATATATTTCACTTATGAATCCATGAACATCAGGCAGCCTTGTTTGTCTTCTAGTCTTTACAGGTGAGTGGACATCCCCAATCACATTCTCAAGAGGATGTGATTTATGAATAGAAGTGTAGGGAGTCTGAGGAACTGCAATTTCATTTGGCATATTTGAGATTTCAACATCATTGGCTTGAGCTTCTTCTGTAACTGGAGTTATAACTTCCACTTCTGGTGTTACAGTGGAAAATTTTGGCCTAGCAGTGGAATATGCATTTCCACTGCTTTTGGGATCTTTAGTGTTCAAGTTGCTATCTTCATCTTTACCAGAATCATTAGAAGAATGAGCATCTCCAGTGTTTGAAATATCATTATTGTCTGTAAAGTCCCAAAGTGGCAGACTGAATTCATCTTGATCCTCCCCTTGATCTTTGCTGGGTTCATCATCATCAAGAAACTCTTCTGAACCTGCCAAATCAAAAGAAGATGTACCTGTAGAGATAGGCACATAATTCATAGTATTGATTAACGAATCAAGATCAAACAGCCTTTCTGGACCAGTTCCTTTGACATTTACTTTGTTCCCCAGGAACTCGACATGCAGATTTTCTTCAATCTTTTGTGTTCTTAAGTTGAATACTCTGAAAGCTTTACTGACCATGGAGTACCCTACAAAATACCCTTCATCTGCTTTTTCTTCAAATTACCCCAGATAATCTATGGTATTGAGAATAGATACATGACATCCAAATGGTCTCATGAAGTCAAGGATAGGAGGTCTACCCCTAAATAACTCATAAGGAGTCTTGTTCTTTGTTTTTACCACTAAAAGCCTGTTTTGCACATAACATGTAGTGTTAATTGCTTCAGCCTAAAAAGTGATTAGCAATTTTGAATCTGCCAACATGGTTCTAGCAGCCTCTATAAGTGTCCTGTTCCTCCTCTCAGCAACACCATTTTGTTGAGGAGTTCTAGCAACACTAAATTCTCTTTTAATACCTTTATCTCTGCAAAAATCATCCATAACTCTATTCTTAAACTTTGTCCCATTGTCACACCTGATGATTTTCACTTTGAAATCATATTGGTTTTCTACTTGTGTGATAAAGGTCTTAAGGATGCCAGTTGTTTCATCCTTTGTATTGAGAAAGAAAACCCATGTAAACCTGCTGAAATCATCAGTTACAACAAGACAATACTTTTTAAGATTTAAGCTGCTCACAGAGGTAGGACCATACAAGTCCATATGTAACATTTGAAGTGGGTGAGCAATAGAGTTAATCATCTTTGATCTGCAAGAAGCTCTGTGTCGATTGCCCTTAAGACAAGCCACACAGGTTTGATCATTTTCAAATCTCTTCTGAGGTAAGCCTCTCACCAAACCATCTTTGACAATCTTATTAATGGTTTTGAAGTTAACATTACCAAGTCTTCTATGCCATAACATGGATTCATCTACTATGGCCTTTGCAAGCAAGCAAGCATAATCATCTTTAGCAACAATGTTGTTCATATCAAAGCTATATAGGTTGCCATTCCTAGGAATTTTAAGAAGAATCTGGTTTTCATCAGGCATCTTAAAATCCTTAGAGAGAACAAAGCACATATCTTTGGTAAAAAGAACATTGTTCTTCTTGTCACACATTTGTGACACACTAAAAAGATTATACTTAAGCTCTTTTACATAATACACAGGTTCAAAATCCAAGTTACTAGTTTTAATAACTCCTTTACCAGCAACTTTTCCATTAACACCACCTCCAAAGCTGACATATTGTCCATCATAATATTCAAAATCTGAGAGATAGGACTTGTTGCCAGTCATGTGCCTTGAACACCCACTATCTGTATACCCTTGATCTGATCTATTTGTCCTTGGATGTTCCTGCACATAAAAGTAAAGAGTTAGTTTCTTTTGGGGACTGAAGCCATGATTGACTTGGATCTGCCTCGCGTATCAATATACTTAAATCTATCAAAGGTCATTGATACACAATTGGGATTGGTTGTAGAGGTAGTTCCTTTAGGTTTCAATTCCCAACGTGTTGAGGCCTTCACAGCATTGCCCATGTCCCCCCTTTTCTTGTTTACAACCCTTGCAGTGGAAACTTTTGAATGAGCAGTGGAAACTGCTAGTTTGGTTTTAGGTACCCACTCTTGGTTATAATGAACCTTTTTAGTTTGAAAAGTTCCTTTCCCTGTTTGTGCAGATTTTGCAAAAGTTGTTTTGTACTTTGCACTTTTAACAGGTGACTTAGGATGAGCAGTGTTAACTATTTTTGCAGTGGCAAAACTTTTAAGACCACCTCTTAATAGGACTGCCCTTGGGACCATGTTGCTGTGTTGTTTAGGGTGTACATTATTTTGAACCCTGTTTGACTCCACCCTTTTATTCCCATGGACTTCCGTTATCCCAACATGATAGTTACAATAAGCATGTAAATGATCAAAACTACCACAGATATAGCATGCCTTATTGTACATTACAAAATCACTACCTAGTTGTTGAGATTTAACATGATTCCAACTCCTCTGGTTACCCCTAGGAGCTGTAGGCTTGTTCCTATACATCTCAGCATACCTTACAGTTGATCTAGGTTTATTAGCTTGTATCCTAGGTTTCTCTGTAACAGTATTAACAAATTTTGGGATAGAAGTCTCTTCATTCTTTTTAACATTCTCATCAACAACTGATGAGTCACTAGCACTTTCAAAAACATCATTATCCTTCGTAACCTCTTCCTCACATTTCACAATTTTGTCCTTTAAAGGACCATATTCACGTTCAAGATCCTGAAACTCTTCTAAGCCTGTATGAGCTAAATCTATACCTGGAGGTGATGGAACACCTCTTAGTGGTGGAGGCACTATATTATAACCCATACCAGACTTAACTTTACAATGAATTTGAGCATTTCAGATTTTATCAATTGACTTAGACTGATAATAACAGGTGTCTACAGTTAAATTGACATTTTCATTTATCTTTTTAAGTTTTTCAAGCTCTTTTGGGTATGCCTCATTCACAGTTGTTTTATGATCTATCTCTCTTCGAAGAAAAATCATATCATCATTATATTTTGACTCATTTTCTCTATAGTGATCTATTTGTTTTTCTAATACTGATATAGCTCTCCTAAGATTTGACACAGTATAATTAGCAGTATACAACTCTTGTCTTTCATTAGAATATAGATCATTAAGCCTTTCAACTTCTCTAGCAGCCCTACATGTTTTAGAACAACTTTTAAAGTTTTGTACCTCAGAGTCAGAGAAAGCCATGAGGGAAAATTCAGTAGACACAAGAGCAGCATCTGAAGGTTCTACCTCTTGTTCATCAGCCATGAAACTCCAATCATAGCTCACACCATCAATAGCCAACATTGCCTTTGGTTCTTCCATATTTGGTTCCTTCTTTTGCTTGTACCATGTAGACCTGTTGTCCTTGGTCTTTGGTCTTCTACATTCTCTAGCAAAGTGTTCCAACTTGTGGCAGTTAAAACACTCCACTTTCTTCTTATCAAAGCCTGCAGTTTCACTACCATTGATGTGAATAGGCTTTCCAGTCTTCTTGTAGAATTTCCTAGTCCTCATGCTAAGAAGCGCTATTTGCCATTTTATGTCCATCTCCTCCAAGTCATCTTCATCAATTTTCTATATGTCTTCATGAGTTAATATAGAGCCATTAACTTGAGTGGAGATAAAAGCATAAAAGTTAGGATCTCCAATACTAGCAATCTTCTTCTTTGAACCTGCAGTGGTAACATTAACATTACCACTGGACACTGTAGAACCAGCAGTGGCAATATCATCATCACTGTCATCTTCAGAATCATCACTGTCAACAGAGGTTGACATCAAAGCCAAGCTGCTTGAGCTTGTACCAAGTTTCCCAGCCTTCTTCAGTCTTTGTTCAATGAGTTTAAAGTTCTTGTAAAGATCATTGAGCTTCATTGTTTCAATGTCTGCTTTGTTTTCCCAGACTGTAACATTAGTTTGAAACTATGAAGGTAAACTTCTTAGAAACTTCAAATTAAGGTCTTCCTTTTCTACCTCAACACCAAACACAGTCAGTTGTGTAACAATTTTCTGGAGTTTGGTGAAGATGCTATCAAGTGAGTCATTGCTTGAAGCAGAGAAGTTTTCATAACTTTGCTTCAACAATGTCTTTTGTGTCTTCTTTGTAGCATCATTACCACCAAACACTGAGCAAATCTCTTCAAAAAGTTCTTTAGCTATCTTGAACTTGCTGAAAGCTATGATCTGGTCTCTAGGAAGAGTCATCAGCAACAAACTTCTAGCCTTTAGATCATTCTTCCTCAGTGCTTTTTCAGTACTAGATTCAGGCACAGAAACAGTCACCACATCTGTGTCACCAACCTTCTGAGTACTAGTCACAGGCTTGAAAGAATCACCAATTAAGATGATCTCCCATAGAGCATAGTCTTGAATGAGAAAGTATTGCTCAATCAGTATCCTCCACATCTCAAACTCATTAATTTTGAGCTTAGGTAGCCTTGGTGTAGAAGAGTTGGACTGGTTGTTTTCCATCTCCATTGAATTTAGTGAGTAGGTTAAGCTTATTCCTTGGATCTTGTAAAACAAAATATCAGAACCCGCTCTGATACCACTTGATGGATTTGAACACACACCTTGTGTCAATGATATTTTGTATAATATTAATAAGCATGCGGAATTTACTTAGTAACACTTAGAAGACGGATTATATGATGTATTGTAAGTAAACACAGATTAAACACAAAACTTAGGCTCCAATATTATTAATGAATAATACGAGTGATCTTGCTTATCACTAGGGTTACACCTTGAAGCCTTTGTGAATAATACGTATGTATGTAAGTATCTAAGACAATGACCTAGGACCTCCTTTTATAGTACAAGGAGTCCTTTACAAGATAAGTATAAAGCTAACAATATAGAATATACACAAGATCTTTTCTATATTTATCTAGACACGTTTTCCTAACCATTATCTAATAGCAGTGGTAATAATGTACCAGCAGTGGTAATACGTTTCCACTGCTAGTGCAATCCAAGTAGTGTCTTCCACAACTATCACTAGTAACAGATTATTCCCAACAAGTACTATGAGCAAGCCTAGGAGTTTGGGCTCGTGTTAAGACCTGATGTAAAGTGAGCTGCCTAGATGAGCTAGGGCGATCTGATGATGACGATGAACTTGTGTGATGGGTAATCTCATAAGGATCACCCTGCGCAACCGTCATGAGAGTCAATGCTGGGGAACTAGCAACAGCAAGGACATCCTCAGACACATTAAAAGCTAGTGAAGGCATAGTCTGTGACATTGGCATAGGATAGCTATAAGTGTTCGAAACAACTTGTTTTAATAAGCGCATCAACTTAACCAAAACATATATCACATAATGAAAGATTTAAAAGTAGAGGTACCGCATTACTCAAAATATGCCTTTAAATAAAACACGTAAGTTCAGTTCTATCACATAATCCTATATCAAATGAATCAAGTTCAAAATCTCCAAAATCATAACACGCCGTTTACTCAAATCGAGTCCGTAGTATCTCGATAATCACATCTCATTTGCCCAAAATCAATAATCATATCCCAAAACATATCATCTCATATGTCAAACCATAGTTCTTACCATAATCAATTAGGAAGCTTCGGCTTGGCAAGCGGGAGTGCGTCGGTCGAGGATCAATTTTCTTAAAAAGTGATTATAGTTTAGGGTTTATAAAATACCTAATTCTCTATAACCTGGCTCTGATACCAATCTGTAACATACCTAAATCTCGGTACAGCGGAAGACTTCATCAAGTTTTCGGGGCGATACTATTGGATTGGTATCTCACACAAGTATAGCAAAAAGATAGTCATTTAACATTCAAAACCAATGCCAAATTTAAGTATTCAAAACATTTAATCTAAAAGTATGAATATTAGGCCCAAAACATGATTTAATAAAATAGGTCCCCAAGGTTTATCAGAGTCAGAAATGATCCTTGAACCCCGCCTTCTTGCCAAGCTTCCACCGATCACGTATTCCAAACATCTTTCAAATACTTGAGAAATCATGCTAAAAGGTCAGCTTATGCTGGTGAGTTCATAGGTTTAAATTCAATAAAATCATAGTGGACCTATAGGAGTTGATTTGCTATGCAAGACCTAAGATAGATAAATACCGTTTGCGCACACCGATCCTACCCGGATCACCAACCATATAACCATATCCCGCATCCAGGGATTACTCGGGCCCCGCGACTCTAGTGCAGCACTGTCGTGGCAAAATCTAGAAAAATTGCAAACCCCGGATTAGGTCGATGTAGAAGTCTATTCTTAGCTAGGCAACGGTTCAACCTAGTCTAAGGCAACAACTACCGCACATCTATCTAAACAGTCAAGCATATAAGCAAATCCAAATAGTTTTAACGGTAAAAAAATAGTAGCATGATTCTCACCCCAATATCTATACTCCCTTATAAAGCATGCATATTCCCATCCTAACTCAGAGCCTCAATTTTAAGATTCAGCCATCCGACCCTTCGTCCGAGCCTAAATTTACACACACCAAACCAACATCCAAACTTAAAAATTTACCAAACCAAAAAAAACACATAAACCTACCATTCAAAGTTTCAAACCAATACCCAATAAACACATATCCTCCCATCCATTTACTTCCACTTTATTTTTTAAAAACAAACACACATACAAAGCTCTCTCCCCTCACACAACTAACAAAAAAAACCTCAAACAAAAACTCTCTTCCACCACACAAGCGCCACAACCGCACAACTCTACCACCAACCGACGCTACCACAATCGGACTCCACCGCCACATAAACTAATGCATCACCGAAATCCACCAACACCCATGAAGACACACCACCACCAAAAGTGTTTATTCAAGTTTTGAGGTATGTTTAAGATTTTTAATAGATTTATGCATATTTATCAATTTTTGAAAGTTTTATTTATAGATCTCTACATTTTTTTTAGATCCATAGTTTTTATTTGTAGATATATAATTTTTTTTATAGATCTATATGTTTATTAATATTTTTGGTATTTGTTTTTGTTACAGCAAACCTTGCTGCCTCTGCCACCCTCGCTACTGGACGCCATCTTCACCGGACGTCAAAAACACCACAGTCAACACCACTGAGAGCCCAACCACCACAGATCTATGAATATTAGTTAAGTTTTGAGTTTTTCTTATAAATCTATAGTTTTTTCTTTGTAAATCTGAAGAGTTTTTATAAAATACTTTGTGCTTTTTAACAGCCATCACTTGCCGGAACCGCCGTCGCTTTCCCAACGGAAATAATCACCACCACCGATGACACCATTGTCTCGCCAGAAAACCGCCTTCGCTGCTGTTAGTGTTGCCGAAAATGTATACTTTATTCTAGAAGTTATTGTTAATGTTTGTGTTTGAAGGTTTTAATTTTTATAAGTCTTTATATTTTGTTTATGTTTTCAATGTTTTTTTTATAGATCTAAACTTTTGAATACATAGACCTATTTTTATTTTTATATAGATCTTAAGTTTTGAAGGTTATAACATTTTTAAAATTTTATTAGCAGCTATCGTTGGAATGTGCGCCACCGCCGCTTGAATATGTCCCTACCGCCTTCGGATTATGCCGCTACCGCCACCCGGAATATGCGCTGCCTCGCCGGTACCGAGGCCTGCCATATATAAGGTTTGAGCTTTTTTTATTATTCTTTGTAGTCGAGAAAGTAATTTTGTTGGTTTACATAAGCCTTTTTTTTTGTTTGAGAAATAAATGTTGTGAGGCTGATTGTGACAATATTAGAATTCAAGTAATCAAACAATTGATTTTGTTATAATTTTTATTTGGTGGAGTCGGATGTGATGTTATTTGTAACCAATGTAAAGGGTTACCAAGATCTGATATGGTTTGAGGGTTGCTTTCAAATATTAGTGGAGTTCTTTTAAGTGATTCACATGATGTTGTGGTTATTATGCTCCTTCCTACTTTAAATATGGAAGAAAAGTTTTACCAGAAGTAAAAGTCAGTTTTCAACAGGGTATAGAATGACAAAAAAAAGTAGCTACATAGTAATAAAAATGTTAATATTTTATTGTTTGAATTGTACTACGTATCGTTCAAAAAAAATTGTAATACGTAGGTTTTGTTTAAAAAAAAAGAATTATACTACGTAGGTATTAGTTTAAAATTTTGATTGTTTTGGTAACTTTAAAGATTTTTAAATTTTGGAAAGTTTTGAAATTTTACCGATTTTAAAAATAGTTTTATAATTTTAAAAGTTTTAAATTTTGTTTTTCTTTAAAAGCCTTTGGAATGCTAATTTGTTTTTTACTAATATTTTGAGATCTGAATTGCTTTTAACGTGTTTTTTTTATAGGATGGGCCATCTCAAAGGATGTGTTTTTGTACAAGGGATGATGACTCATGTATATTTCTTTTAACTTTGAAGCAAGCGCCATCTCAGAGGATGTGTTTTTGTACCCGGGGTTACCTTTAATCTCTCAAATGCAACAAAATTTTGATTTTGAATTTCAAATTGAATAAAAGTAAGAAAAGGCACTGTCAATTGAAAAGATAGCCTTGGAAAAAAAAAGATTCTTAGGGAGGAGGGAGTGGTACCCTAATACGTGCCGCCTCACCTCTATCCAATAAAACCCTCCAACTCAAAACTACCCAATTCTACCCTAACACTACCTTAAGTGGAAGCAGTGGTACCTTAGTACCCGAATTTCATTTTTTTTTTATATATATATTAAAAACATATCATTTCATTAAAAATAAAAACATTACATAATACTTAAAAAAAATACACATTACATAATACTTATAAAAAAAAGAAACATAACATCAAACTTCAAGGGCTCAAATTGTAAATTAGTTATTTATAAAAAAAGAAAAAATAAACAAAGTACTCCCACCTTCCAGATTTCTTCATGTACCTGCAACTCATCATCTTCTTCATCTAAATGGATTTATTTATTTATTTATTTTTTATTATTATTTTTATTTATTTAATGCATGTAACCGTTGCAACCCCCAAACGGTCGAATATTTCAAACTTAAGCATGGTA
Source organism: Chrysanthemum seticuspe (assembly GCA_019973895.1). Lineage (NCBI taxonomy): Eukaryota > Viridiplantae > Streptophyta > Magnoliopsida > Asterales > Asteraceae > Chrysanthemum > Chrysanthemum seticuspe. The sequence continues at coordinate 192,191,950 of BPTQ01000007.1, forward strand.
CTCGCTCGAGCTCGGAGCTCGAATTCTCTACTCGATCCAAATACCCGAGCTAGGCGGGGCGGTGTACCCGCTCGGGTACTTACTACTCGATGCCATACCCGCATCCCACTCCCTCCTCTCTTAGAGTTCCGAGGTGTAGAAACTGCCAAAATACAATACGGAAAAAAGTGCAAAATATACGGTAAATTTAGTTATAATAAATTTTACTGCTTAAATTTTGTATAAAGTTTATATTGCAAATTTTTTAATAAATTTATATTGTAAACATTGTTATAAAGTTTATTGAGTAGATTCGTTATTAATTTTATACTGTAAATGTTGACATGTAGTTGATATCATAAATTTTGTTATTAAGTTTATTGTGAAAGTTTGTCATGAAGTATATTATGTAAACTTTGTTATCAAATTTATGGCGTAAATGTTGTCATAAAGTTTATAGTGTAAATTTGGTTACAAGTTTATAGTGTAAACTTTGTTATAAAGTTTTATAATGTAAATTTTGTTATAATGTTTATGGTGTAAAAATTTTGTTATAATGCTTATTTTGTAAATTTTGTTATAAGCTTGAAATTTTAAAAGTTTGAAATATTTCAAAAATTTTTGAAATTTGAAATATTTTGAAAGTTTTGAATTATTGACTTTGAAATTTAATATTTATTAAAATTTGATATTATTTTAAAAATTAAATAATTTGAATTTCTAAAAATTACGATTTTTTTTCAAATATTAAAAATTTGGTTTTAAATTTTAGTGCAATAAATAAAGTTGCATTATATTTGGTGCAATTTAAAGAGGGTTTAATTTTTTTGACTCAAATGTGATATTGTTTTGGTACGTGATGTTAGACAAAGGTTTTACCTGATATGTTCAATTTACATATTTTGAAACTTGAATATCTTTCAAACTTTTACAATATATCACAAAAATGTCAAATTGGTGATGTTGTTGGCTTCGATCTTCTTCGACCTCACAATCATGGTAAACGATGTTATATTTTTATTAGCTCTAGAATGACAAATTTTGATAGGCTCAAGACAACTATAACGTGTGGTGGTAGTAAAAAAACTTTTGGTGGGCTCTAGGAAACTTTTGACTAAATACATAAAATTCAAAATTTGAATTGTAAAATCTGGCATTTCCACTTATCTTTCTTAAAACCAAATAGAAAAAATTCAAAATTAAATTAAGCTCTTTTGTAATTATATACATCTTTATCATTTGGTCACTATGTACTTTGTAATGGTGTATTGTAATGTTGATATGAAGCAAACTCCATTAGATGAGCTGGCAATATTTTGACAAGACATGTTATTCGAGGACTAATAGTGTGAAACAAACATGTAGTAGATGATAGAAATAGAGTTATAGATAAAGTGATTTTACCAAACATAAATTGGCAACATTACACAAGGGTTAATTACAAGGACTTTTGGCATGTATATCGAAAACTTGCAAAGCGAATCATATTTTTAAGGAGGTGATATTCACACCACATATTTTAATGCATGCATCATAATTTGTGCATTACAGTATTGTATGGTACAAATTGTAATGCACAAATTGTGATGGATACATCAAAAGATGTGAAGTAAATATTAATTCGCATATTTTTAATGAACCTAACGGGAGTATTTTAATTTGTCATTATACACGGGATTTATCTTGCATGCTACATGTTGAATAGGTTGTACATATAGATGAATATTTCAATATAAATTAATATATTGAATGAACCTCTTTTATGTTGTTGAAATGAAATGAGATTTAATATTTTTTATTTTCTCATAATGATTTGAACATCATAATCAAATGTTCGAAAAACATACGATGAACTAAAATAAAATTAGGATTAAGTCACACACAAATCTAACAATACCGAGTAAAACAATGACAATCGAAAAGCACACTCAAATGCGCAAATAAACACAACCGAGTTTTGTTGTGAACTATATATAGTCGCCGCAATGCGGCCATGCATTCGTACAGGATTTCGCAGAGCTACAAATACAATTTGTCGAAAGCAAATTATTCGCCGTCAAGCTATTGTTAAAAACTAGACACCGCTGCCGCTAGGCATGGATACTCTGCTAGATACCGTTGCCGCTAGGTGCAGACACTCGACTAGAAACAGCTGCCGCTAGGCGCGGGTACTCGGCTAGTAGTTAAAAACGTAGATAAAAGTGGGGCTATGAAACTCACCTCAAGCAATCAACGTACAAATAAACACTAGCAGAAGATAACGGTAATCACGGCTCAGCAACTATCGACTTGGCACAACCTATTAATGTAAACTCACTTTAATATATAATTCCCAAAATCAACGTTATCTACCCCAATGTATTCCGTTTCGTTATTTCAAAAAATGTCTCATTTCCATTCAATCCTAGTGTTTGGTATCCTCATGTAGGTGTATCGACTCAATATGATGCCATGAATGCACTGAAATAACCAATATGTGACTCAATGCAACACAATGAGACATCTAAGCGATAAGCTCCATAGTTCAATAAGTTTCGGAATGAATTGTAGACCTTATCGAATTCGTCAATTCGATAAACTCAATTATTTATTCGTATCGCTTATTATCCCATAAATCACTCGCATCCTAAAGATTCATAAGGATAATTCACCCATTATTAAGGTTACCCAACGTACCTAGCGGGCTCTTATTAGATTCGTCAACCTAATAAGTCCGCTACCCACGTGGATCAACACTATTAATGTTAGGTCATCCGTAACCCATGCACACAACGTAAGTAAATAAATACTTGAAAATAGTATTAAATGTCCATAATTGGCATTTATCGATAAACGTGTACTCGAAACATTAATTACTTATTTATTATAAAACATTTCCATTTTTAGTCGTTAGTTTCCATTTAAAAGTAGTAAATAACAAGATAAGACTTGTTATCGATATTTTTGGTATAAAAGTCCCTTTTTATTATTTACATTTCATAATCTATTAGCATTTTCATAATAATATATATTTCATCAAATTCCAATATTAGTTTCATATCGTTATTCGTTTCGAGTCCACAAGCACGAGTCATGACTTCTCGGCTTTTAATCAACTAATAGTCCAAACTATACTAAATTACATGTTACGGCTTTGTCGGAGTCAACTATTGACTAAAAAGTCAAAGTAACACCGACGTAGCTCAAAGTTCACAATTATATATATCAAGTCAAAATTAAAAGTCATAATAGCGCAATACAATCCCAAATCAACTCAAATAAATCTCAAATCAATCTCGCCAACCAATCAACCAACCAAATATACCCGAAAACAATGTTATGACCCTAATGGTCATGACCCGGTCACGGCTAAAACCACGTGAACCAAACAAGCTCTAGAAGCGTTTCAGCTCCACGCATCTCACCCAAACACCAACAATATCAACCAATCAAGCTACCAAAACGACCCGACCCGGACCCAAGGTCCATGTGGGTCACGTACGCAACCCATGGGGCTTGTACGTGCCCTAGGTGGCTCGTACACCATGCCAAACCCAACCAAACACTACCAAATCAATACCACAACATCCAAATACAATCAATCAACCTCCAATCTGATACCAAACATCAAACCCAACATCTATTCTAACCAAAAACATGAAAATAGACCTAAAATGCAAAAACCCAACAATATCATACACCACATCCTTACCAAACACTAGCTACATGTTTATTTAGGTGTTAATTAGACTTAATCCCACGTTTAAACCAAAACCCATAAATTTTATCATAGGGTCGAACCAAAATCAGCCCATACGTGGCTTCATGTGGCCAAAATAAGCATGACCCATGTTCCATTTACCTTATTCAAGCCAGATCTACAAGATTGAATGAAAACCCTAAAAGTACGAATCTTAATCTTAAGATTTGAAGGTGTTATGGAGGTCCAAATGGAGCGTGTAATATATGGTTGGAAAGAGAAGAAAGAGAGCTTCAAGATGGTGGTGGAGGTGGGTGGTCACGCGCCGGAGGGTGGCCGGAGGTGGCCGAAACTGTGGCGGCGGTGGTGGTGTTCTAGGGTTAGGGTTTATGTGATTTGGGGGAGAGAGAGAGTAGAGAGAGAAAGGGAGGAGTGTGTGTGTTTTTAGTGAGAGAAATAAACTAGTAAAGTGAGGGTGAGGGAGGCCTTATATACTTGGACAAAAGGACTCAAAAATTAAAAAAAAAGGGTGGAGGAGGGCGCCGACCATGGGGAAAGGTGGGGGGTCGGAGTTGTAATTTTTCGTAACTATCCCGTTTGCCCATTCCCGAGCTCATATATTGCCCCCGAGTGTCTCACGGCGTTCATTCGACTTTCTAACATCGTTATTTATGTTTTTCCACGAGTTTTGACTATTTATTTGCCAATTTTCGAGTTACGGTCTAAAAGTTACGTTATTTCTCGTTCTAGGCTTTTCTAGTGCCGAATCGAATATTTCCTACCAAAAAGAGTTAAAACTCACACGATAACTCGTTCAATAGTGAAATAAACCATAAAAACCATTAGACAATATAAAATCAAGTCATGGTTGATAAAATAGTGATAAAGGCAAAGCTCGGTTTAGTTTAACGTAACGCTGTTACCTAAAATAGACTCCCTAAATTGCCAGTTGTCACACAAACAACTTGTAAAACAAAATTGGGAAAATTAGTAACTTATATGAGCTTATGGGAAAACTGATAAGCAGGGGTAATAGGGCTATTTGGTCTTTTGACTGATTACAAGCTCCTAAGGTACTAACTTCTAAGCTATTTTTAAGCAATCTAAAGCTAAAACTAATGATCAACAACTAAAAAAAAGATAATCTACATTAACTAGAGAATCATAAAAGTAACTTTTTGGAAATTTTGAAGTAAGTTAAAGCTTAAAAATAAGTTGTTGGAAACATGTACTAATAGATCAGATTTGGAATTGTTTTTTAGACTATAAATGCTTTCAAAACATAACTAAAATTCAAGGACTCTTAACCAGCACTTGGAAGATACCTATAAAACTCATTTGGATCCAAAATACCAGAACTTTGGGGACTTAAAAGGGTTATCCAACATGGACTGTTAAGAAAGGATTTAGAACTAGAAATTTTTAGAAAATGACTTAAAAGCTTTAAAAATTGATGAAACTACTTAAAATTTCTAAAAAACTACTCATAGGACTGAGTTAAAGCTAATATAATGTGGATTGATGGGCAAAACAAGTTCAACAGATTTAGACTATTTTTAAAATGCATTTCCAAACACCCCCTTAAAACTTGAAACTAATTTTTGAAACTATTTGAGACTTTGAAACTTAAGGAACTAACTTGTAGACTTTAAACAAACAGCTCAAATGAGGTTATAAAAGGTATCAAACATTTTTAAAGGAAAGAGAACATGAAAATTAACAATGGCAGCTTGAGGCTAGAAAACATAAATTTTCATTAATTAATAAAAAGTTAAAAGGATTTTGAAAAATAAAGTACATAAACTGAATTTAGAACATAAAATACACTTTTAAAACTTAAAATTGAAAGCTAAACTAAAACTATAATACTCCTAAAACTATTGCCTTATAAAATGGCTACAATTGTCTATTTATACTAATTATTAAGTGCGAGGGCTTCATCCTCTTGTTTTTGCTTGTTGTGTGAGAGAGTAAGAGAGCTGAGACATGTGTGCTTGTTTCATCCCATCTAAGCCGTTTATTAATCTTGGTCTCCAAGGTGATTCATGTCAGCCCTTGATGCTTTTTCTTCTTTCAACAACCAATAAGGATATGAGGGATTGCCAAGGTGTAATTGAGCATGTGATATTGTTTTGTTGTGTTCTGTGTTTGAGAGTGACAGGATGTTAGGTTTAGTCAGTACCTAAACCCGTTAAGTCTAGGATTTGAATAGAAAATACTCTAAGTGTTTATAACCTTAAACACTAACAAGTCACTGAGTGCACAGTCACTCAGTGAGTCATCTTCAGGACACTCAAAACGAAACTAAGAAGAAAGTTTCTCCACTCAGTGAGGCGGAACTCAAAAGGTGAAGACTGAGTCAAGAAGAAGATGATGGGTTCATTGAGTAATTAAAATAACTCACTGAATCCCATAACTCCTTATCAACTATAACCACTGAAGACAAAGACTGAAGAATAAGAAGACCAAAGAATGGGTGGGACAAGGCGGGATAAGCTTGAATGCATAAGGAGGAGTCCTTATCAATAATAAGTCAAACTTTCCATGAAAGTCTAACAACCAAGATCAGAGTCATAACTGATGACTAGAAACTAACATTGTCTTTTACCCAATATAGCTTCTTGTAAACAGAGACAAAATACATCAGTATTTTATCCTCTATAACTTACATCAATATTATCTTTTAGGAAATATTTAACACTCATACTTGTATAAGTAGGCATAAGGGTGAAGTGAAAGTTAAACTTGTTCATTAAATGTGTTAGCATTCACAAGCAGATTTTACTCCTCCAAATACAACTAGTCCCTGAAATAGTTTAGTGGTTCCATATAGTTGTGCTTAGACTTAGCCTAAGCTTAATGAGGAGTTTACACCACACTTGTCATTCAGTCCAAAGTGTTTTTCCGAAAACACTTGGGTAATATATTCTTTTGATTCGTTTCAATAATAATATAAACGTTGGAAAATCTTTTGTGCACTTACTTTACTTTATCTGATTAAACTAATTTTTCAAACTACTTTACTTAAGTCAAGTATCACGATTAGCTTAAATTGAAATTTTGCTACTTGTGATATTGGAACAACAAATGGTATCAGAGTAGACTGATTTGTAAAACCTTTTAAAGCTTCTCAAAACATTTTTAAAATCAGGATCCTACCATGGCTGAAAGTGAAGTTCCCCAACTTGTCGATAAAAAGGGTGGAGCCTATGCTGCTGTTTCCCCTCAACTTGAAGTTGGAAAATTCAACAAGTGGAAAAAGCGTATGCTTCGCTACTTAACAGGGATGGAACCATATTACTTTAAATGCATTAAAGAAGGTCCATTTATCCCTAAAACAGCTGAATGTTTACCAAAACCAGAAGCTCAGTGGACCCAAGATGAGAGAGAGGTGGTGAATCAGGACCAAAGACTCAAAAGCATCATTATATCATGTCTCCCTGATGCTGTAATGGAATTAGTCATTAGGTATACTACAGTAAAAAAAACATGGAATGAATTGGTTCATAGCTATGAGGGTCCCTGAGATAACAAGGAAAACAGGATCATGGACCTGAAAATTGAGTACAACACCTTTAGAGCCAAAGACTCTGAAACCATCTCTCAAACTTACACTCGTTATAAAACCCCGTTGAATGAATTGGCAAATGATGGTGTCAAACTGTCTAAACATGAAATTAATGTAGGTTTTGTCAACAGTCTTCGAGATAAATGATTAAACTTCTCTCAGGGACTTAGAAATGCAAATCACATTCAAACTCTTGAACTTCCTGAAATCTTTCATCTTTGAAGATAATCTTATCAATAGACGATACCCTGATTTAAAGAAGTCTCAGGAGGTTAAAAAGTCCCTGAAAACTACCTCAACACCCATTTCAACTGCTTTCTTTACAAACAGTGTTGTTCAGGATTTTCAAGAAAACTGTGATGATGAGGTTGATGAAAGAACTAGTGAGGAGTACCGGAATGACTTACACAATGAGTTTCAGGAAAGGGCACTCCTTTCTATTCAAAAAGATTTATAAAAAGAAACAAAAACTTTTCAAGTGCTAAAGCTAATGAGGACACTGAGTGTTATAAATGTCATTAAAAGGGTTACTTTGCTAAAGATTATTTTTCTAAAACTGTTTCAGAACCCTTATACAAGTCCTAAGGGTCCAACCAGTCCTTTGGTTTTAGAAAGTTTCAACCCAAGCTTCTTCAATCTCCTCAAAGTTATCAAAATAAGAATGACCAAAACAAAACAGTTGATTTTGATGCAAAATATAGAAAAGCTAAGGCCAAACTTGCTATTCTTGTGGCCACTACCTCGGAAACTACACAAAACACTAAATCTGTGCAGGGAAAGAACAAGGGTCTTGTAATTAAAGTCTTTGACTGGGATGAAGAGCCAGTTTCCTCAGATGATGAAATGGTACAAGTCAGTGCACTAATGGCTCTCTCAGAAGAACACAAGCTCACATTTGGAAAGAAACATGCAAGAAATGATGAATGGGTTAACATCACCATGAAGAAGGTAAACATCTTACTATCCATGGATGATGATTCTGACTGGCAATCTGTCATGAATTATATAAATGTTGATCTTAAGTTTGTTGAAGAGCAAAGATTAAATTTGTTTTCCAAATATAACAAATTAAGCTTTGAGTTAAATAAGTGTAAAGATGAACTTCTTGCTTTAAAACAAGCTAAACATGAGGCTGTTACAATTCAAATTCTAAACTCTGAGTTAGTAAAACAAAATCAAGCTCTTCAGGAAGAACTTAAGAAAGAGAAACAAGTCATTGAAAGTTGGACCACTAAAAACCCTAGAGTGTATGAAACTATTCACACCCCTAGTAATAAAGGGTGAATACTAAGAGAGGATCAACTCCTTGATCCACTCAGTGAAGGTAAAATTTCCAAACCTTTTGTGTCCGCTGGCCTGCTCTCTAATCAAGGGACAATACCTAAACCCATTGACTGGGTTGAAAGGGTAAACCCTGATAGTAAGCTACCAAACTTCGATTCTGGAAGAATACTTGAACCTAAAATTCAGGCACTCAAAAACATGCTTGGTCTCCTTGATGTATCCAGTCACACTGAGTCAATCACTGAGCCTGAATCTGAATCACAAGCACCACTTCCACCTCTGAAATCTCTTCAGGGAGCTCCAACTAACTCTGAGCTTACCCCCTTGAAATATACTCCACACTCTCTCAGAGAAAGATCCAGCCTTGGTAGAACAATACTAAAAAGAACTGAAAAACCAAACAAAGAAGATTTAGTTCCTACTAAAACTTCCACATCTTCAGTTCTTACTGAAGAAGATCAAATCAAACAGTTGACTAAACTTGTGAGGAAACTGAGGGAAAAGATGAATTCAACTGGGAAGGTTCCTGATTTAATAATCAAAGAACCAAAGTCAACCTCCTCAAGTTCCTCCAAGTCAAAAACCAACTCCAAACCCAAACAGAAGTGTGAACTGTGTCATTATACAAGTCATTCCACTGATAATTGCTATAGAAATTTGATAACATCAAATAGTCCTGACTTTTAAGTGTCAATTTCCCTCAATAATGCTCGTATTTTATGTCATTTATATGGATTTACACTTTTATTCCTTTATATTTCACTTTCAGGTAAATTATGAGCATTAGAGCTTAAGAGAAGCGAATTTGGATATTTTCCTAACGGATTATGATAGTACGTGATAATTCGTTTTCGTAGAACAAATATTTTCCGAAGAAATACGAAGGCAATGTATTTCCCGGGTCGTTCTCCCAGCGAAGGATGAAAGGAGTTTATAACTCACTTCGCGTTTTACGAGTTTTTGAATGGGAAAATAGGGAGAATAATGGGATTCTACTCTACGATAATGAAACATAAACTAAAACAAGCTAATTAAGCACATAAAACAATTAAATAAAGCACATTTATCCTAAAACATAATTTAAACCTAAAACGCAACTAAGGTAATAAAAAAACGTGAATTAAAATTAAATAATGCAATTTAAACCCTACAACTGAAATTATGTTTTTCCAAGATACTATTTGATAAAAAAAAATTAGGAAAAAGAATTACATTTTTTTTGATTATTTTTCCAATTTTTATGATTTAAAAACGGTTTTACACTAATTTAATTATTAAAAATACTAAAACTATTAGGAAAAATCTGGAAATTTTAGGGAAATTATATATTGAAGTATCAACCTAAGTAAAATACTAAACTGAAATAAGCACTTCTAAATAACTGTTAATAAGCAAACGAGTTTAATAAGCTATTCTAACTACTATTAACAAAATCTAACTAACCAAAAACTCATAGATAAGCAGAATTAAAGAGCAAATATGAAGACAGATAAAAAAATAAGCTAAAGAAAACACTCTAAATGGGATTCAAATGCAATAAACTAAAGGGAAAGGGTAAACTAATAAGCTACTTAAGCTAAAGTAAATTTAGCAATCTTCAATAAGCTAAGGGGAGTGAGGAACTAAAAAAAAATGAAGCATAAATAGATATAAGCTAAGTGATTAAAAGCAAAATGAAGGGATTAAGCTAAAGCAAGGATCCTAGGCTGCTAGGGAAAAAGCTAAAGGAAAAGTACCAAAAGCTTTCCTAATCCATTAATCAAGATAAAAGGGGCACTAAAGCAACATTATTAAGTAGAAACTAACACAAGAATAAGCTAAAACTTGAAAAAATTAGCACTAAGAGGCACTTAAGTCTGCTGTAGCAGTAGACCTAAGGGGGCAAATGGAGGTACTTTAGCAGACCTAGAAACAACTTAAAAATAAGCTACTAGGGCATCAAAAAGCCAAAACAGATTAACCTAAACTAGTGACTATCTAAGGAGACCAAAATCAGATAAATTAGCATAAGGAATAAATAGAAAAATCAGCTTTGAATATAGCTACTTGGTGAGAAAATAGTTGGACAGAAACTGGTAACTATTGCAACAGAACAAAGGGCAGACAAGGGGAATTAAAATCCTAAATAAACACTTAGAATAAGCTTCTAAAGGGCAAACAAGGAAGAGCAGAAAAACTTAATACTATAATCTACCTAAAGCATCAAAAATCTAACAACTAAAACATCAGAATAAGCTGAAAAGCAGATTAGAATAAGCTGATAAGGGCATAAATAGGAACTGAGATGCAGACAGAAATAGGGCAGAATAAGCAATTTTAAGAGCAAAATAAGCAACCTATACTACTCCTAATGGCAAATAAGCTAAACATAGTTAAATTAGGATGCATTGAGGCTTAGGAAAACCATTTTACATAAACTTAGAACCTGAATATTGCCTCCTAAATTGCTACTGAAGATACCTGGTTTGGACAGAAATGGAATTTTTGACAGAATTTGATGAGATTGAAAACTTATCAAAACCTTGACACAATTAAAACTATAATTGAAACAGTATTAAAACAAGTATTTAAACTCAGAAACCTCAAATTTAATTGACCAAAACCTTTTAAACCTCAAAATCTACTCAATCCCAAAGACTCCTTTAAATTCTAAATTGCACTTTTAAACTAAAAAGCTTGATGAAATTTGATAGAAACTTACTTGAATTGCTCAAATAAACACCTAACTAAACTACTCAACAGATTTAAACTAAAAATCAACCCAAAACTGACTTGACTCTTAATTTTGACTCTTGTTTGAATTTTGTAGAAAAATGCCATTAAGGAAAATTGTATGCAATGAATGGCTCACAAAAGCTTAAACAAGTTTCTATGAGCTCAGAGTACATAAATTAAAGCTTGAGATAGGATTTGAACTAAATGAACCAATTACTCAAATTAAAATGACAAGGAAATTTATAAAAAGGTGAATTGCATTAAGATGATAATGAGATTACAACTTAAAATATGAGATTACAACTTAGCTAATTACTCAAAACATTAAAACTTGACAGGAGAATAAATGTCCAAAGCTTTCTAAATACATGAAAAACTGGACGATTTGCAACTGTGAAGGATGTGGGTTTTTATAGCAGTTGAAGATGCTTGGGTCTTGATTTCAAAAGCTCCTAGAACTCTCAATCATAGCCTTTGATCTTGTGATGACACAATCCCATCAATCTCAGCCGTTTGATTGCTTTGATGAGGTGTTTCATCCAATGATAGCTCTTCTCCTGTCCACCCTGGCATTCCCATGACTTGTCAGCATGTCAAGATTCCATGTACTAAGCGTCACAGGGGTAGAGAAGGGATTTTAGGTGAAGGAGAAGGATAAACAGTAGTTTTACACTTTGGGAGGGAAGGGGTACTGTGGGGTTTTTCTATTATTTATTTGACCAATTTTAACTGTGGGTATATGGTTGCGTTATACGAGTAAATAAGGAATGGGTAAAATGGAGTATTGACCGGGTCTAGTAACGTTTGACCATGGGTATAGATTTGTTGGGGGAATTGGGTGGTATTGGGCTAGATAAAGGGTAGATTTGTTTTGGATTTGGTATTTAATGGACTTGGTCTTTGATTTAGGTAATCCGAAATTACACAAGGACAATTCATGTACAAATTGTAAATCCAAGGTCCAGATGTGTAAATTATGAAAAGGTAATGTGTATTTGGTATTTTGGATAACTGGGATTTATGGGGGTTGTAAAGTGTAAATATGGCAAGGTGAAGGATGAGATGTGAAAATTTCCATGTAACGTCCCAGAACTTCGTAAATTGTACTTTTGAGCATCAAAATCCCATAAAATAGCATCCCGGCATCGGCTTTTGCCGTCTTCTCATTCTCGTTCTTGGTTTTCCTCGGTTTTGGCTTTCTTTTGTCTGTTTTTGTCATATCCGTACCTGCACATGCATAAACTCAAGAAATATGCAAATATTAGGCATTAACGGCTCGTTTCTGGTTATTTTAGGTTTGATTTGATAAAGAAAAGGTATGTGTTTTCACACATACCAAAATCCCCCAAACTAAAGTATTGCCGTGTCCTCACGCAATATCAACAACTCTTGCTTCTAAAATCAAGGATTCCAACCTCTTTATACTAAATCTATGAAAAGTAGAAAAGATTCCTCAAAAGAGATTAAGAGACCCTTAATTCTAAAAACGCCACGTTTACCTTTTATTTCATATATATAAATATTACAATTAAGCACTTTCCATTATGAGTGACGGTTTGTTGAACTTTCATGTCAATCGATAACTCCCATATTTTTCAAAAGACATTTTTAGGATCATGAAGTAAGAAACACAACTCAGCGAGAAGTGACCATACAGATAGAATACATCGTCCCTGATTTTTCACAAGTTCCCAAACTAAGCGTAAAATCGAAATCACAGCTAGATATGACTTTAGATGCTAACACTACTCATGGAAGTTACTTGTGTAATTACCTCTTTCTCCCATTTTCCTATTTTTCTCTATTTATTTTATTTTTGGTGAGAAATGAATTTCTTCATATTTTCTCGTTTCGATAAGATTTTAGCCGATAAAGGTAAGAAAGTCACACGCTAAGTAGTTTTCCATCTTCTCTCGAAAACCGTTGCAAACAATAATGAGGTCCACATCAAGGTCTTAATTTCACACGATTTAGGGAGATATCCTTTTTATGTCAACCGAAACAACTCATCTACGAGTCCGGAGATGGATGCTTTATTTAGATATCATCCGGAGTCGAAATTTGGCTTGACATTATTTTAGCACATTTGAATTTTTGCAAATTTATCCCTCGGTTTTTCAACCACTAATTCAACGGAATTACCGTTTTATCATAATTCTTATTATGACTTTGGAATTTACTCAACCTTTTTGAAGTCCATGACAACGGGGGTACCATCAGACATAGAAAACTTTTATGGCTTTGGATTTTCACATATATACATCTGAGATTTATTTCACGTTAATATTTGCCAAACTCCGAGTCCCACGGCTTTTATAACAATAGAAACAATAGCAGCAAACTATCAAGAATCAGTTGTCTATTACACCGCAACACTGACAGTACCTTGATGTGTACCCAACTCTCATAAGCAAGGATTCTATAAAGAAGATAAAGAACTAATTATCGCCAAAACCTAAAATCTTTAATTATTATTAAAAAGTTATGGGGTGACACAATTTTGTGGGAGCAAAAAGCCACAAGTACCTTCGATGGGCTCTAAAGAGAACCAACTACTCCACGCTTAGAATCTAAACTCATAAATAACTCTATCATTTCTCGATCTTCGCAAATTTAAAATCTCAAATAATGAGATCCGTGAATGCTTAGCCGATAATTTAATTATCTATGGTTAAGGGAACAAGCTAGGGCTCAACATGCCCGGTCAGGTCAAAATTCTATTCCTACTCTCACCAGCGGAAAGTCAACAAGGTGTCAAAACATATATTATTTTGGCAAATGCTTCATCAAATAATCTCAAGTCTCGCATTTTTAAAGTCACTTATTAGAAACTAGCAAATCTTTCAAAGCTTCGCATATTTAAAATCACTTAGGGAAGCTTGCAAATTCTTGGCCTTGTGAGCTAGAATCGCATTTTATAGACTCTTGTCTAAGCAATTAGCAAATACTTTTTCAAGAAAACGCATATTTAAAGTAACTTCTAAGAGTCTCGCAAAGACTTTTCAATCATAAAACTAGCAAAAGCTTACATAAAATTTTAAAATTTTCACATTTTTGCACATTTTTTCAATTTTCAAGGAAAAACGGGGTTGCGAGAGTGTAAGGCAAGAAACAAGTGCGGTCGAATCAAATCAAAGATTACCCCCCCCCCCCCCCCAAACTAAAATGAAACATTGTCCTCAATGTTTAAAGGCAAGGGTAAAAACGGAAATCTAAAAGCCGTTTATTAATTATGCTCAAAGATAAACGTTAGTCGATAAGATTTCGGATATCGGATTTTCGTCAGCATCGATCATGAAACTCGAGTGGAGAAAAGACAAACTTTGAGCACGAGAGTCTTCATATCAGGAAATCCTGGACAAAAACATCACAAACAACCAAACACGAGAAATCGAAGAGGCTAACCCCTTTACGTCACTTATTAGAGAAAATAGAAAGAAGATAATGATAAGTATGGGGTGCCTCCCACGAAGCGCTACTGTTTTTTTTCACCGAGTCGCTAGCCTGACTCGTCCCCGAATTCATTTGTCCTTCGGGAAACAAGCGGTAAAGATATCAGGGTCGAAAATGATGTCCTCATTCCCGAAGGAAAGAGAATGGGTAGGATGGAGTAAAATGTCAGGCATCAGTACACAAGGGATAACTCCCCCCAAAAAAATCAAGGACATATCATGAAAGAACGATCCATCATCCGGTGGTTTAGCGGGCAGACGAAGGGATGATGGATAAAAATGATACAACTCCAAAGAAGACGGGAGTCCATGGTATAGAGAAATGCTACTTGAAGGCTCAATATTGAAGGCATCCATCGGAGGATCCTTATCTCGGACGACGTTTTTAACAAAAAGCTCATCAATGACGAATATCCCGGAGTTAAAAACTTTATCTTTACATGTGGGCTCATCGGAATAAGTGATGGTGGACTCATTAGAGAGAGGAGAGTCAAGAAAACCATCAAGAACAACCATATCCCCCTCAGGGTCATTAACGGCATCCTAAATACCCGGTGGTATCAAGTCATCATTAATAGGAAATGAGTCGGCGTCTTTTATGATCGGGTTATTTGTCGGAGTATCGGAAATCTCGTTCAAAGCTTTGCTCAAATCAACATCAAAGTAGAACCGCTCAAATATCGAAGGATAAACATCTGTAATAGTGGGACTGCCACTAATCTCTTCATCAAATCAGAAAGTTTCAAGCTCGGGTGAGAAGTCACTATCTTTAATGAAGATAGGAGGTGTGCTTGAATTATCGTTAAGGGCTTCAATTTTGGAAATGAGAAGATGAACATTTAACAATGTTTCACGTAGTGTTTCATCCTCGATCTGAATATCATCAAGCTCAATCTCTACATCTTCTGGCTCAAGATCATTTTCTTCTTTTATGTTGACGGGCTCAGAAGGTAAATCGTCGACATAATCGATGTCTCCATAAGAATCGTTATCGGAATCGGAGAACACCTCAACATGATCTTTTGAAATAACAAGAGACAGATCATCACAAATATCATTAATAACCTCGAACTCACTTGGGCTTGGGACAAGGACATCAACACTTATCGATTCCATTTCTGGAATGGTGCTAAGATGCTCATCCCCCATTATGAGAGAGTCATCGGAATCAATAATAGTAGGAAGGATAGATGGGATTACAATAGACTGAGCAAATTGAGAAATAACGTCTTTCAATGGAATAGTACTTTCATTGTTTATAGCTCTTAGACATTTCATATTCTCCTGCGCTAGCAATTCTCCCATACTTTTTCCTTCTGGGTTTTCGTCTTTCTTGTTATCATATATAGCAAGTAGACTCTTTGCATTCTACTCCGCCAATAATTCTCCCATAATTTTTCCTTTGTTAACTTCCTCCACGAGAGTGGGATTGCCACTCAGAGGCATATATACCTCATCAGAATCAGAATCGTCATCCTAGTAGTAAACGAGAGGTTTCAAATATTGGGAACTCACTTTTGCGGCTTGTTCTTCAGCGAGTAATTCACCATAAGTTTTCTGATGAGGATCTTCTTCTTGAGCACGTTTATCAAGAAAATTCGCGATATCATTCATAACATCTAGAATTTTTTTTACAAATTCATTAGATAAATACGGAGGTTGTGGTTGAGTCTCTTGGTATTGTGGAGGTGGGTTATAAGGATAGTCGTAATTGTTACAAGGAACCTGCTCATAGACAAGCGGGTTCTGTGTTTGACAATCGGAATTAAGGTGCGGACCTCCACAATACAAACAACAGTACGATTGTTGAGACAGATTTGGTGAATTATATGAATAAGGTTCATAACCAAAGGTTGTATTATTAAATTGGGCTTGACATTGAAAACCTTGGTGAGGACCTCCACAGTACTCACAAGAGTAAGTCTCCGTCTCATGGTACGGAAGATGGTTAATGTAACCACCGGTAAATTTCACCTCGTATTAAACTAATATAATATTCTAACGAAAGACTACTTGTCCATTTTCTACGTCCAATTTTTTTCATTTTTTATTTTTTTAAGAAACGATATCCTTTTATTTGATCACAACAAACTAGCCAATGTGATGAAACTCGCATCTTTAATAAACATAACCATCTTTATATGTAAAACTATAAAAGTTTTCAACTTATATTTACCACTTTACGTTATTTCGTTAACGTTCGATTATTAAACGTTCAAATAAAACGTTTTCTACCTATTAGAGTTTTTACGAAACCATAATTCATTATAACTATGATTTCACGTAACTAACACATCAACACTCAAGTACAACATTTTATACCTAGAGTACAAGTCTATAAAGCATAGAAGCCTTACTATAATTTAAATTATATCATAAACGTTAGTGTATCTACTTTAAAGCACACCCTACAATGCTATAAAGCATTAACCTTAAACTTGATTTTCTCATAATATATTAGAAGCCTAATGTATAACTTTCTAAAGCTTATGGTACAAGTATATAATGCATAAAATCAAAAATATATTTCTTTCATTTCTATTTTGAATCTTGCGACCAAGTAACCAAACAAGGATTGCACCTCGCATATTTCAGGTCTATTTCTAAATATTTAATACCAATTATTATTACATTTTTATTAAATAATATTACTTTTAGTAATAATCACAAAAGTTTAATAGTGTGAATTTTACTCACGACCAACACAAGAATAGGATAAGTCCATATGTTCAAAATACTCAAATTCATCAATAGTCATACTTTATAAGAACTATTGCCATATTGTTGTTTTTACATTATACTCTTTACGTAATACGAGTCCTCAAACTTAGGTTATTAGATTTTATCAACGTAGCTCTCCGTTAAACTTATCACACGTATAATATAATTAGTTGGGGTATGTTGATAAATTTTGACATTTTTATAAGTATTATATTTTTACGTTATCCAATTTTTAGTTTCGTGACTTAAAGACTTAACGTTAGTAAATACGGGGATCAAACTATACCCACTAAACCTTAAACTATTAATAAATCTAAAGATTATCATCAAAACATACACTAGTACCATTTATATATATATGCGTGATAATGCACTCTAAAACTCATGGTTGTTTATATATACACGAATCAAACATATGGACAACATCACGTGGCTCATTTCAAAACCATATTCCTAACAAGCATGCAAGTTGGCCACATGCAATCTAAATTTTTTGGCTATATATATGATCACACATAGACTCTTTTATTCATTCACTCTTTGTTTTCAAGCATAAACCTACACACACACACACTCATATCTACTGAATTCAAGCCAAAGAAATAGGAAAACGGAAGATTGTACTCAAGTTTTAAGTCTTGGAAAGCTTTAGTTTACATTTGGAAGTCGATTGGTCTCATTTTGTTTCTAGCTGAGCTTAACAAATTCCATAAAGCGTTGTAAGTCTTTAAAGCTCTTTTCAATTTTTTTTTTTAAATTTTCTAGTAACATACACATGTATTGAGAACCATTTATCAAGTTAAAAGCCAAATCAAAAATGATTTTCCTTTCTTTTTCTTTTTACCGAGACCCAAAGTCGATTTTTAAGTTTTAAACTTGACAACTAAGCTACATGTTAAGTCATCTAAATAAGTTAATAAGCATGTTATTAAGCCACAAGAACAAGCCACAAGTACTTTAAACTAAACTAAATTTTATAAATCTTTAAACAGCTAAATAATGCAAAAATTTTGGTATAAGGCATCTTGTTTGTTCTGCTGGTAACAAATCAAGTGAAAAAGAAATCAATTCCACTAGCATAAACAAAAGGCAAATGTGTCAGCAACCTGACTACTTATTTTGGTATCCAAACGTTGGTCGATGAGGTTTATTTCGTTATCAAAATTTCTCATAAACGACGTGTTTATTTATTAGAATGCTAGACTTGTTTGTGACTATGCGAAATCATTATTTTATCATATGTATCATTTTCTTTTATTTAGAAACTACCAATACATATTAACTTAAAGGTTAGCAATATCCCGTCGTAGATATATTTTTTGGTCATAAAACATACTGTAAACATATTTCATGCATACATCTATACATGCTTAAGCTTTAAGAAATTTTTATGGGCTTTAAACAATATACTCATAACTAGACAAGGCTTATTAACTAATTCATAGTTCATGCCCAAAAGTAATCCATTAATCAAGAAAGCCCAAAAATTTGTCCTTTCATCTTCACCAAAAACGCAACAGCATTTATGTGACTTTGGGACCAATTAAAACTCGTTTTACTTGCATTTAAAATCCTAAACTTGACTTACATGTATTGCTAAAGCTTTAGTGTAAAATGCATGAAGGGCCTATCTCGCCAAATATCTAAAGCTATATATAAAAAGGATTAAATTTAAAAACCAATTAATGCTTAGAGATAAAAAGTGTAGTTACAAAAAGGACCTTTGGTGCAAATTATATTTAACCAAGGGGTATAAAGGGTCACTTTTAAAACTGCAAAGTAGAAACTATCATTTTACTAAAGTTGACGGGTAAAAACCGTAAATATTTAAAATTGTAAATTATAACATTTTGGAAACATATTATATTAAACAACTTGGGTTTCGATAAAATTCATTAGCAATCATCCGAGCCATAAAAATAAGTATGATAAGTATTACTAATTTTTGAAGAGACTTCATGTTTACTCAATTACCGATAAAGCATTATCATCGCATAAACTTGAATTCGAATACTAAAAACATGACATACCAACTCAGGTCACGAGTCGGAGCAGTTTATTCACATTACTTAATTTGTTTTCCATCCAGACTACTGTAACATCGAGGTGAGTCATAGCCTCTCTTTTCCTTATTTTGAACGTTTTGGGGGAGATACATGCTCAAATATTGCTTTATATTTTTACATTTATTTTAAACACTTATGAATTACTGTGAGTCATAGCCCCTCTTTTCCTTATTTTTAACATTTTGGAGGAGATACATGCTCCAATATTGCTTGATATGTTTACATTTATTTTAAACTTTTACATATTACTGTAAGTTCATGGCCCCTACCTTTACTTGTATTTAAACTATTTTGGGGGAGATACATGCTCAATTACCTATTTTTACTTTCACAAGTACTCTAAAGCTTTTACATACTACTATGAGTTCATAATCACACTTTATACGTTTTGCTACAAACCTGAACACAAGTACTATCTGTATGCGATCCGGATTGTTATTGCCTAAGTTATACACTATTGCCACTAAAAGTCCCTCTATCATGAGCCATTAATCACTTGCGAGTGAACGCGAATATAGTGAATAGATCTATTGGTAGTTGACGCCCCACTTGTGTTGTTGGATAAGTAGCCAAGTGCACTTTATTTGAGAACCCCATAGGATGTTGGCAAACTCCTATCCGAGGGCCTTGTTACTTACATCATCTCTATGATGTAAGTAACTTACATCATTAGTTCATTACTATGATGTCGTACTGTTAAGGTTTGCGTATCATGAGGCTTAGAGCAATAATACGTTACTGCAATGATACAAATGCTGCAGTACAACAACGTGACCCAACTTTGCGACTTGTGTTCAACTTATTACTAAACAAACGAACTATGGGTGTATAACAACGTAACCGACTACTTATTTCATCGATATTGGTATTAATTACAATAATCACTCAAACTCAAAACTATTGAACTCAACTGTTTTAATCATAAACTCTATGAACTCACCAACCTTTGTGTTGACACTTTTAGCATGTTTATCTCAGGTTCATAATTTACGAGGATGGCACGGAAGGGCACGGATACTCAAGAAGGCTATATTATCATTCGAAAATTATTTAATAGACTGTAAAAACTCTGGGACCTCATTTTGTAAACTCTGATATTTATATAAATCGAATGATAAATATTTTAAAACGACACAATTTGAGTTCGTTTTCTATTATTATAACTGTTGAGCCATGAAGTAACACCCAGCTTGAATTCCGCTGCATATCACGAAATTGGGGGTGTTACAGATTGGTATCAGAGCCTCAGTTATAGAGAAACGGGTCTAATTGAGACCTAAACTATAACTACTTCTTCACAAAAATGTTTTATAGCCTTTTCGCTCTCCGTGCCTTCCATCCTCCAGGTAATTATTTGACTTATAGACAGTTTATGCTACACAAACACTTTAGTATACTGATATATACTTCTGATCACTTTATACAAAATAAACATACCTGCATATGCCTATTCTAAGGCATTATGACTTAATCACATTTCCCCGAGCATGTGCCTACTTTCATATTTTTCAAAACCTTCCCAAGACATTGTAACCAATTACAATGGTCTCTCCTACTTATCTTATTTACACTAAATATATATACTCACTAACTATTTTGAGTATTATGGCAACTTTCCTTGATTTTCTTACTTCCATCTCTAAAAGATGAGTGTAAACACTCCTCCTGCACTTCCAGAACACCCAAATCTCCTTGTAACTCATCAGTTAAGTACGAATGTTAAGTCAGAAACTCTTAAGTAGGATGATTTACAATATCTTTATTTAAATGGATTGGGACGCCTTTTTATTTAAATAAAGAAATTATGTATCACCGAACCATAAGTTTGTATTTCTTTATTTACATTGTTTGGGACGCCTCTCTATGTAAATAATGAATTATAAACAAGTTGGCTTATTTGTATCTGAAATGATATAAGTACAAACTCGAGGATCACAAAAATTTACAAAGATATATGGCAAACACAAATAAAGTAAATTTTTAGAATCCATAAATATTAATACATAATGATATGATTAGCATCGGTAGTGCTAATGTTACAAAAATCACCAAATAAGGTATGGTATCGCAAAATGGTTGATCCGCCAAGCTAATAAAAAACACGACTACACCTATGAGAGCGAGAATCATGACTGGATGCAGTATCTTGATTATTCTGTATAACAAATATAAATGAGTTATTAAGCATGATGAATGAAATAACAAGAGACGTAGCTCAATATATAAAACGCTTCCTTTTTCATAACGAAAAGTGGGCTTCAACCCATTAGTAAAACAAACAAACACAACCCACATTTAGATTAAAAGGGCCTCGGCCTAGGTTACATAAACAAACACACCATTAAGCGTATTGGGTTTCAACCCAACAACCAACACAAGACGCAACTCAATGAGTGCTAACACATACGTTTATTACCCTAAAAAAGAGATAAAGATTACACGATAATGCAAATATAATAAAGATTTATTCCTAACACAATGCTATTACCCCCATATTTTTTCCACGCCGATGGCTAGGATCACGAGTGGTACAATAATCACTAAGACCACAGCTAAGAATTCGTAATCTTCATTTGTGACGTTGGCTAAATAGATAGCAGATATTACAACATACACGAGTGCAACAATGGTAATAATATGCGGCATTTTGAAGTATGATATGAGAAATGTAGATGGAAAAGTTAGTATGAAGGAATGAGGATTAAAATGGGGTATTTATAAAAGGAAAAAGTAGCCGTTGGGGGTACTGTTCATGACCGTTGGGGGGTACAGTTCACGACCGTTGGGGTTACTATTCATGATCGTTAAAAATTACTGTTCACCTTACTAAGGAACAAACTGATTAATCATCTACAAAAGCTAAAGTTTAACAACTTTCTCTACATTCAACAATTTCTCATCCGAAATTTTACTTATTAAGAGACGGTTTTCGATGTTAATAATTTGATTTTCTCAAACCATTATGAACCATGTTATTTTTAAAATTAATTACTAAAACATGATAAGCCTTATAAAATAACAATCTTCATTCAAAATAAAATTTTACTTAAGTTTATATGACCTTTAGAATAATGTTGTTCACATGTAAAAACAATAAATTCTAACTTATAAGCTTTCACAAGTGAAACCACATTTCATCCTCATTACTTCAACATTTAACATGGACTGAATCTCGGGACGAGATTCAATTTAACGGGGTGAGACTGTAACCACCGGTAAATTTCACCTCGTATTAAACTAATATAATATTCTAACGAATGACTACTTGTCCATTTTCTACGTCCCATTTTTTTTATTTTTTATTTTTTTAAGAAACGATATCCTTTTATTTGATCACAACAAACTAGCCAATGTGATGAAACTCGCATCTTTAATAAACATAAACATCTTTATATGTAAAACTATAAAAGTTTTCAACTTATATTTACCACTTTACGTTATTTCGTTAACGTTCGATTATTAAACGTTCAAATAAAACGTTTTCTACCTATTAGAGTTTTTACGAAACCATAATTTATTATAACTATGATTTCACGTAACTAACCCATCAACACTCAAGTACAACATTTTATACCTAGAGTACAAGTCTCTAAAGCATAGAAGCCTTACTATAATTTAAATTATATCATAAACGTTAGTGTATCTACTTTAAAGCACACCCTACAAGACTATAAAGCATTAACCTTAAACTTGATTTTCTCATAATATATTAGAAGCCTAATGTATAACTTTCTAAAGCTTATGGTACAAGTATATAATGCATAAACTCAAAAATATATTTCTTTCATTTCTATTTTGAATCTTGCGACCAAGTAACCAAACAAGGATTGCACCTCGCATATTTCAGGTCTATTTCTAAATATTTAATACCAATTATTATTACATTTTTATTAAATAATATTACTTTTAGTAATAATCACAAAAGTTTAATCGTGTGAATTTTACTCACGACCAACACAAGAATAGGATAAGTCTATATGTTCAAAATACTCAAATTCATCAATAGTCATACTTTATATGAACTATTGCCATATTGTTGTTTTAAATTATACTCTTTACGTAATACGAGTCTCAAACTTAGGTTATTAGATTTTATCAATGTAGCTCTCCGTTAAACTTATCACACGTATAATATAATTAGTTGGGGTATGTTGATAAATTTTGACATTTTTATAAGTATTATATTTTTACGTTATCCAATTTTAAGTTTCGTGACTTAAAGACTTAACGTTAGTAAATACCGGGATCAAACTATACCCACTAAACCTTAAACTATTAATAAATCTAAAGATTATCATCAAAACATACACTAGTACCATTTATATATATATGCGTGATAATGCACTCTAAAACTCATGGTTGTTTATATATACACGAATCAAACATATGGACAACATCACGTGGCTCATTTCAAAACCATATTCATAACAAGCATGCAAGTTGGCCACATGCAATCTAAATTTTATGGCTATATATATGATCACACATAGACTCTTTTATTCATTCACTCTTTGTTTTCAAGCATAAACCTACACACACACACACTCATATCTACTGAATTCAAGCCAAAGAAATAGGAAAACGGAAGATTGTACTCAAGTTTTAAGTCTTGGAAAGCTTTAGTTTACATTTGGAAGTCGATTGGTCTCATTTTGTTTCTAGCTGAGCTTAACAAATTCCATAAAGCGTTGTAAGTCTTTAAAGCTCTTTTCAATTTTTTTTTTACATTTTCTAGTAACATACACATGTATTGAGAACCATTTATCAAGTTAAAAGCCAAATCAAAAATGATTTTCCTTTCTTTTTCTTTTTACCGAGACCCAAAGTCGATTTTTAAGTTTTAAACTTGACAACTAAGCTACATGTTAAGTCATCTAAATAAGTTAATAAGCATGTTATTAAGCCACAAGAACAAGCCACAAGTACTTTAAACTAAACTAAATTTTATAAATCTTTAAACAGCTAAATAATGCAAAATTTTTGGTATAAGGCATCTTGTTTGTTCTGCTGGTAACAAATCAAGTGAAAAAGAAATCAATTCCACTAGCATATACTTATTTTGGTATCCAAACGTTGTTCGATGAGGTTTATTTCGTTATCAAAATTTCTCATAAACGATGTGTTTATTGATTAGAATGCTAGACTTGTTTGTGACTATATGAAATCATTATTTTATCATATGTATCATTTTCTTTTATTTAGAAACTACCAATACATATTAACTTAAAGGTTAGCAATATCCCGTCGTAGATATATTTTTTGGTCATAAAACGTACTGTAAACATATTTCATGCATACATCTATACATGCTTAAGCTTTAAGAAATTTTTATGGGCTTTAAACAATATACTCATAACTAGACAAGGCTTATTAACTAATTCATAGTTCATGCCCAAAAGTAATCCATTAATCAAGAAAGCCCAAAAATTTGTCCTTTCATCTTCACCAAAAACGCAACAGCGTTAATGCAACTTTGGGACCAATTAAAACTCGTTTTAATTGCATTTAAAATCCTAAAGCTTTAGTGTAAAATGCATGAAGGGCCTATCTCGCCAAATTTCTAAAACTATATATAAAAAGGATTAAATTTAAAAACCAATTAATGCTTAGAGATAAAAAGTGTAGTTACAAAAAGGACCTTTGGTGCAAATTATATTTAACCAAGGGGTATAAAGGGTCACTTTTAAAACTGCAAAGTAGAAACTGTCATTTTACTAAAGTTGAAGGGTAAAAACCGTAAATATTTAAAATTGTAAATTATAACATTTTGGAAACATATCATATTAAACAACTTGGGTTTCGATAAAATTCATTAACAACCATCCGAGCCATAAAAATAAGTATGATAAGTATTACTAATTTTTGAAGAGACTTCATGTTTACCCAATTACCGATAAAGCATTATCATCGCATAAACTTGAATTCGAATACTAAAAACATGACATACCAACTCAGGTCACGAGTCGGAGCAGTTTATTCACATTACTTAATTTGTTTTCCATCCAGACTACTGTAACATCGAGGTGAGTCATAGCCTCTCTTTTCCTTATTTTGAACGTTTTAGGGGAGATACATGCTCAAATATTGCTTTATATTTTTACATTTATTTTAAACACTTATGAATTACTGTGAGTCATAGCCCCTCTTTTCCTTATTTTTAACATTTTGGAGGAGATACATGCTCAAATATTGCTTGATATGTTTACATTTATTTTAAACTTTTACATATTACTGTGAGTTCATGGCCCCTACCTTTACTTGTATTTAAACTATTTTGGGGGAGATACATGCCCAATTACCTATTTTTACTTTCACAAGTACTCTAAAGATTTTACATACTACTATGAGTTCATAATCACACTTTATACGTTTTGCTACAAACCTGAACACAAGTACTATCTGTATGCGATCCTGATTGTTATTGCCTAAGTTATACACTATTGCCACTAAAAGTCCCTCTATCATGAGCCATTAATCACTTGCGAGTGAACGCGAATATAGTGAATAGATCTATTGGTAGTTGACGCCCCACTTGTGTTGCTGGATAAGTAGCCAAATGCACTTTATTTGAGAACCCCATAGGATGTTGGCAAACTCCTATCCGAGGGCCTTTGATGAGTGTGCAAATACTCATCATTTTTGTACCATTTTAAATGCCAAAAACATCTGAAAACACTCAGAAATGCATCAAAATGATAAAAATATCACAAATAAGTGTTTTATGTGTTTCAAATGCAAAAATACCAAAATCAGATGAAAAACGTATCAAGTTTGCATAATTGGCAGTTTTAGTCCCTCGAGTTTCAAAAGTTGTCAAATTTAGTCCCTGGTAAATCAAAATAAAGTAAAATATCATTTAAGGTCCATGGGATTCAAAAGTTGTCAAAACAAACCCTTCAAAGTTTAAAATTTGCAAAATGACAACTTTGGTCCCTCAATTTTGAAAAATGTCAAATATAGTCCTTGGATATTTAAAAATGTAAAATAATCAAATATGGTCCTTGTACTATTCATATATGGCATAATTGGTCCTTGTGTTAACTTTGGGAAAGTTACAATTTCAGCCCCTATACTTTGCAGAAATTACAAGAATGGTCCTTGTGTTATTAAGTCCAAATCCAAAACCAAATGGACCCTTTTTGTATTATTACCCCAGCCAAACCCAAAAGACCCCCTGTCATTATCCTGTGACCCCCCATTTTGACCCTCCCCCCCCCCGTTATTAATATCCAACGGTCAAACAAAGTCAAATCCAGTGTCACTGTTCTTCTCCCTCACCAAGCCTGCAAACCAAAACCAGGGGTGGTTTTTTCACCTTTTCACCTTTCCACCTTTCCACCTCACCTCTAACAGCTGTTTACCCACTCCCCTCCACCTCCACATCCACCAAAATTCATTAATAACAAATACCTGCTTATGATATTTTGGCACCAAAATTCCACATGGACTATTCTGATGATTTTTAAAGATCCAATGGTTGGAATCAAGTGGGAAAGTCTCAGAGGTGTCGACAAAGCTTAAAAAGATCAATATAAAGAAGCTTAGAGGCAATGTGAAGACTATCTAGTGTAATTTTCAATTTCCTTAGTCATTTTAATTAGTTTAAGCTTTTCAGTGTAATTTCAAGCTTTAAAATACTTTGTTCAGCAATCTCAGTGTATTATAAATCTTTATCAATAAGCAATTTTCATTTTCAGTATCATTTCAAGTTTATGCAAAATTTCAAGTTCAAAAATCTCATGATAGCTCGAATGTTGTTAATAGATAATGTTATGGAATAATAAGCTCACTTAAGCTCCTAGAAAGCTTTTCTAAGCTTTTAGTAACCTTAAAATTCAGTTTAGAAGCAAAAAGAAAAAAAAAATACCAAAAATACTAAAAAATGTTGGAAAATCAAAAATCCATGAAGAAGATCATCAAGAAGCTGGAGCAAGGTTGATTGTGGATTGCCTTGGGTTTAGAGCTTCTTGGGAAGCTATAGGAAGTTGTTTCAGTTTTTGGTTCTCTGTTTTGTGCTTGGACACAGTTGTAAGCAATTTTCTTATAATTTGCATTTCTTAGTATTAGTGTTTAAATCTTGTTCATTTTAGTTTAATCCTGTCTAAATATAGTTAATATAAGTTAATTAATAGCTTCCTTGGTTTGAAAAGCTGTTTTAGTCTTTAAGGCTTCAAAACAGTTTCAAAAAGGTTGTTTGGATTTGTTTAGTCTACTGTGTTAGAGGTTGTGCAAGCCATTGTTCTTGTTTGATGCATGTCTCATTAGGACATTTTAGCTCATATAGATAATAAAAACCAGTGCTTGTTTAATAAATAGTCAAAATACCTTTTAATCTCACTTATCTAGTTAACTGTTAGGATTTAGGAACTAAAAATCATCATAGTTGCTTAAAACTTGTTAACATAGCTTAATCTCATCTTATTATAGCTTAATATATCATAATCAGTGAGTAGGATCAATCCAAAGTTCATTTTAGTCAACTTATTTGATTTTTATAAAAAGTCAAAATTTCAGTATAATGGTTTTTGAATAAAATAGATAATTTTGTATAGGGTTTAATATTAAGTTTCAAGATCTGAGCTTTTGGAATATTAAAATATAACTGCTCATCTTTATCCTAATATTTTTTATAATTTGTAGTTAGCTTTTTAAACAGCTTATTATCTAGCTTCTTTTAGGTACTCTTTCAAAAAGGTGTCCTGTGCACAGTCTTGTGAGCCTTTTTCACAAGCTTGCAGTTTGCTCATTAGATATCCTTAGCTTATAACTTTTGGTATTTTGTAGAGCCCATCTGGCTAGTTTGAGGTGTGATTGCTTATTTTCTATTTTTGAGCTTATTTAGACTGCTTATCATGTTCATCTTATTTTCCAAAAATCACTCACTACACTGAGTTAACAGTCTAGTTGAGCCTTTTTCACAAGCTCATCAAGAGCTTGCTAGTGAACCTTAGCTTGTGAATTTTGGTTTTTTGAAAAGCTCTCCTAGCTGTCTCAAAGGTCTATTGCTTATTTTCCATTTTGTAGCTTATTTAATAAGCCTACAAGTGACTTTTAACTTGTCCCATTTCTGTTTAAGCTAAGTACTCAGTCATTTACAATCATTTTCATAAGCTCACACAGAGCTTAATAGTGGGTCTTACCTTGTGTACTTTGGTTTTTTGGATAGCCCACCAACCCAGCTTGCTACCTCAGTTCTTGTTTTGAGCTTTTAAGCTTGTTTGATAAGCTTAATTTGCTTGGGAAGATCTGTGCAGGACTGTTTGGATAGTAGGATTAGCATAAGTGCTTATTTGATTATTATAGCTTTTCAGTATGCTACTTTGTGCATTTTAGCTTAATACAAGTACCCTTAGCTTGTTTCTAGCTTATTGTACCTTTGTTTCAAGCTTGTAAGCTTGTTTGAGCTTAATAACATCAAAGTAAGCTCATAAGCTCACTGTTAAGCTTTTAAGCTCTTAAACAGCTTATTTTTAATTTGTAAAATTTTTGTTTTCATTAAAGTTACTTAATATCAGTAGTATAATAGGTTTGTAAAAGAAAAAACAACAAAAACATCATTTTAAAAATAGTGATAGCGTTTATTTAATAGAAATTAGCTTTTTAATTTTTCTTTTCAGCTTATTATTAAGCAACTTCTAGTTTTTATAATTTTCTTAGCTTTCTGTCACCATAGGATAATTTTATAAAAAATTTCATAATTTTCTTAGCTTGTTTAGTATTTATTAGAATTTAAAATAGTTAAAAGTATTAAATAATTAATAATAAATAGATAAAAAGTGTAAAAAATATATTTTCAGTTTTAAAATAAGTTTTATAATGTTTTAGATTTTTCTAAGTCATAATTTCATTTTTCTAGCTTTATTTCATATTTTATTATATTTTAGAGTATTATTAAATAGTTTAAAATAGTTTTTTATTAATAATAATTAAATAAATAGTTATAAAAATAATTTTAATTTTCTAATAATTTTCTTTTATTATTAGGATTATAAAAATATCATTTTCATATTTGTAGGTCTTTTATTTAAAACTCACGTTTTATTTTGTACGTTTACGTAATTTAATAAATGTACGTGTTTAAGTTTATTTAATCTGATTGTTGTGCTTTACAATTCTGTATCCAAATACAATTCCAATCAATCAGTAGTGTAATTATCCACCAAAATCTTTACTGATCATTATCCTTAGTGATCATTCGACATCTGAACGTTTTTAAGCACCATTAATCCTCTGTGGGACTTAACGACCTAGGGAAACACTATATTCCTCTGATCTTAATTGTATTGGTTTTAGACTGTTTGAATTTTATTACGGTTGACCATTCACAAGTGGTTGACTTGTGTAATAAGCTTGACAGTTTGGACATCAATCAAATTTTGGCGCCGCTGCCGGGGAGGCTGTAAGCGTGTTCTAAACATTTTCAGACCCATACTTGCACATATACCACCTTTTGTAAACAGTTTTTTTTGTAAAAATCAAAAAGTTCATTAACACTTTTCCTAAAGTGTTAACAACACCAAAAAAAATATAAAACAACAAAACAATCGTAACGTTTTCTATCTTGTATTTTCTTTAAGGTGATTCTTAAAGAGGTACGATTTGGTTAAACGAGACGATACCAAAAATATTGTCCAAAAGTTTTTAAACCCTTAGCACAAATCCTTACCTACGTCTTTTCAGTGATACTTAAATACATAAAAATCAACCACCGCAAACCAAGGCAGTACACCTATCAACTGGGGGTGTGAACATTAATAAGTTCCCAATCTTAAAGATCAAAACTTGCCTTTGTGTCCTTGTGATTTGGTGTACCTTTTTCAAAGAAGCCATTTCATTTGTGATTATTGGTTTAAGTTCACTTGTCGTTTTGCCTCGCATTTGTTTTTAAAAGCTGATTTTTATACTTAGTGCATGCGCACTCGTTCTTCCAGCTCTACAAGTCCACTTTCAGAACTTGCAAGTATTCCTCGTAGACGTAGAGGACGTTCTGCTCCTTCAGCCGTGACTGAGGAACGTCTAGCACCACCACCCCCTGTCGTAATGGCAGAAGATAAACCGATGAATGAGCTTCTCCAAGCACCCATCGAGGGTTACGGAGATGCCATTATTGTCCCAGCCATCGTGGCTGATACCTTTGAGCTCAAAACCGGGTTGCTTAATCTTGTAACCCAAAGCCAATTTTATGGTTTTGAGCGGGATGATCCTCATCCACATATTCGATGGTTTAACAAGATTGCATCTACCATCAAATACAAGAATGTCCCACATGAAGCAATTAAGCTTCTTCTGTTCCCATTCTCTCTAGAGGGACAAGCCCGGAATTGGCTTGAGAAACAACCCCCTCGTTCCATTGAGACATGGGAGGATTTAGTCACCAAATTTGTTAACGAATTCTATCCTCCATCCCGAACTACAAGTCTTAAGAATGAGATAATGAAATTCTCTCAAAGATTTGATGAATCATTCGGGGAGGCATGAGATCGTTACAAAGAATTGCTCCGCAAGTGTCCGCATCATGGTTTTACCGAATTAATGCAAATGGATACTTTCTACAATGGTCTGAGACAAGCTGACCAAGACTCTTTAAATGCCTCCGCGGGAGGTAATTTCCTGAGCAAGACCTTAAAAGAAGCCTTGCAAATCATAGAAAACAAGTCCCAGGTGCCTTTCCGAACAAAGACATATCAGTCTCAGTCTAATGCATGACCTTCTACTTCATCTCACGTGAGTACATCTAGCACCGATGCTAAGATTGACAAACTCACGGATATTGTTCAGGCTTTGGTTCTTGCTAACCAAAAGAAAGTCACTTTCACACAGACACCATCACATGGTGAAGTGAAGAAAGTCGAGGTCTGTTTTACTTGTGGTGGCCCTCATGCATACTACAACTGTACTGCCACCGATGGTAGTCCGTTTGAAGCCAATGCTATAGCCGGTACTTCACATCAGGGAGGTAATCAATACCGTCCTCAAAATGAACCAAACTACCGTGCTAATACTTATCAAGGACCACCCGGTTTTAACCAGAATCCTAACATACAAAACAAGAATCAGAACCAACCTAGAATGAACCAAGGTTATCAAAACCAAGGTAATTTCTATCCCGGACCAAATCAAGGTTTTCAACATCAAGGAAACCTTAATAAAAACAATTTCAATCGAGGGAATCAATTTCATGGGAATATGAATCCTAACCAAGGAAATTTTCAAAATCAAGGCCCTAATCCGAACATTAGAGGCCAAAATTTTCCTAATCAAACTCAAGCCATTGTTCCAACTGGACCATCATCTGATGAGTTATTGAAGCAATTCATGAAATCCCAAGATGAAATGAACAGGTTGTTGGTCATTCAGATCGCTGATCTAAAGAAGTCTTTAAATGATCAACCCTCGGGCTCAGGAAAACTTCCGAGCAACACGATCGCTAACCCGAGGGGCGATGCAAAGGCGATCACAACCAGAAGTGGTGTTTCATACAATGGACCCGCTATTCCTACTACCTCTTCTTCTTCTCTCCCGAAGGTAGTGGAAAGTGAACCTGAGGCAACAAAGGACAAGGAACTTCCTACTAATAACGGAGGTACCAACGATGTCCATCCTCAAGTTGTCCTGAAACCCAAATCCAATCCAGGAGTTGTTTTTGAACCTCCTGTAGCTCCTGTTGAAAACCCCAAATCCAAATCTTCTATTCGTTACCCATCACGTTTGAATGAGCAAAAGCTCCGCGAAAAAGCCAGTCATCAAATGGAAAAAAATTTTCAAATTTTCCAAGAACTACATTTTGACATAAGCTTTGCGGATGCTATCATGCTGATGCCCAAGTTTGCATCAACTCTCAAACACATGTTAAGCAACAAGGAAAAGCTGTTTGAAATGGCTAAAAACTCCTCTAAACGAGAACTGCTCAGCAGTTATCTTGAAGAAGCTTCCGGAGAAGCTTGGAGATCCTGGAAAATTTCTCTTACCTTGTGTATTTCCAGGAATGGTTGAATGCTTTACCTTAGCCGATCTTGGTGCAAGCATCAATCTGATGCCTTATTCAGTATGGAAGAAACTTTCTCTTCCAGATCTTACTCCTACATGCATGACTCTCAAGCTTGCAGATCGTACAATATCCCGTCCTCTTGGCATTGCCCAGGACGTATTTGTAAAAGTAGGAAAGTTCCATTTTCCAGCTGACTTTGTGGTTGTTGACTTCGATGCCGATCATCGGGTTCCTCTCATTGTTGGACGAGGATTCCTGAGAACGGGCCGTGCTCTCATTGATGTATTTGAGCAAGAAATCACATTACGTGTAGGTAATGAAGCTGTCACCTTTAACCTTGATCAAACTTCGAGGTACTCCGCAAACTATGATTCTGAGTCGGTTAACCGAATAGATATCATTGATGTTGCTTCTGAAGAGTACTCTCAAGAAGTTCTTGGTTATGATCATAATTCTTCGAGTGATAATCTCACTCATTCATCTCAACCCATCATTGCCAATTCTACTCCTTCTCTCACTCCGTTTGAGGAAAGTGACTTCATCTTGGAAGAGATTGAAGCATACTTGTCTAGTGATTCTGTTCCATGGGAAATTGATCACGCTCCCATCGACATCGAGGGGGACATACTTCTCATTGAGAAGTTGCTTAATGATGATCCATCATCACTCCCTCCCGTCGAGCTTCATAACAAGGAAGTCAAGTCAGTTGAGAAAACTGAAGAATTTCCTGAGGTAGAACTTAAGGACTTACCACCTCATCTCGAGTATGCATTTCTTGAGGGTGATGATAAATTACCCATCATTATTGCTCGAGATTTGAGTAAAGATGAAAAGACTGCTCTCATAAAGGTCTTGAAGTCACACAAGCAAGCAATTGCTTGGAAACTCTCCGACATTAAGGGTATCAACCCTGAGTTTTGTACTCACAAAATCTTGATGGAGGATGACTTCAAACCAGCAGTCCAACATCAGAGACGAGTAAATCCAAAAATCCATGATGTTATCAAACAGGAGGTTATCAAACTTCTTGATGCAGGATTAATTTACCCGATCTCAGATAGTCCTTGGGTTAGCCCAATTCATTCTGTTCCTAAAAAGGGTGGCATAACTGTTGTCACAAATGAAGAAAACGAGTTAATTCCAACTCGATTGGTTACGGGATGGCGTGTTTGCATTGACTATCATAAGTTGAATGACGCCACCCGAAAAGACCATTTTCCTCTACCCTTCATGGACCAAATGCTTGAGAGATTAGCAGGGAACGAGTACTATTGTTTCCTTGATGGTTTCTCGGGGTATTTTCAGATCCCCATTGATCCACAGGATCAAGAAAAGACCACATTCACTGCCCATACGGAACTTTTGCCTACAGACGTATGCCTTTTGGCCTATGTAACGCTCCTGGCACGTTCCAACGATGTATGATGGCCATATTCCACGACATGATCGGGGAAACAATGGAGGTGTTTATGGATGATTTCTCGGTCATTGGGGATTCGTTTCAAACATGTCTCTCCCATTTAGATAAAATGCTAAAACGGTGTGAAGACACCAATCTTTGTCTAAATTGGGAGAAGAGCCACTTTATGGTCAAAGAAGGCATAGTCCTTGGCCATAAGATTTCGAAAAACGGGATTGAGGTTGATAGAGCAAAAGTCGATGTTATTGCTAAATTGCCTCATCCTACTACCGTCAAAGGTATTAGGAGTTTTTTAGGTCATTCCGGTTTTTATCGCAGATTCATACAAGATTTTTCTAAAATCGCCCGGCCTATGACCCATCTTCTTGAAAAAGATGCTCCTTTTATCTTCTCACCCGAGTGCATCAAAGCTTTTGAAACATTAAAGAAAAAGCTTACTGAAGCACCCATTCTCGTTGCTCCCGACTGGGACTTGCCCTTTGAACTCATGTGCGATGCAAGTGATTTTGCTATCGGTGCAGTCCTAGGGCAACGCAGAAACAAGCATTTTCAGCCTATCCACTACGCAAGTAAGACTATGACTGAAGCTCAAACCCATTACACCACCACAGAAAAAGAGCTACTAGCCGTGGTGTATGCGTTTGAGAAGTTTCGGCCATACTTAATCTTGACCAAATGCGTGGTGTATACGGATCACTCGGCTCTCAAATATCTCTTTGCAAAACAAGATGCAAAGCCGAGATTACTCCGTTGGGTTCTCATCCTACAAGAATTTGATATCATTATACGTGATAAAAAAGGAGCTGAGAACCTGGCTGCTGATCATTTGTCCCGTCTAGAAAACCCTCACCAAGATGTTTTCGAGAAAAAGGAAATAAATGAAACATTTCCTCTCGAGACACCCAATGCGGTTTCTTTTCGCGGAAACTCTACCACCCCATGGTTTGCTAACTTCGCAAATTACCATGCGGGTAACTTCATAGTGAAAGGAATGTCGACCCAACAGAAGAACAAATTCTTCAAGGATGTTAAACATTACTTCTGGGACGACCCCTACTTATTCAAAATCTGTGCGGATCAAGTCATCCGACGGTGTGTTTATGGACAAGAAGCTATGGACATTCTCAAAGCTTGCCATGCTGGACCCACCGAGGGCCATCATAGTCCAAACTACACTGCCAAAAAGGTGTTTGATTCCGGGTTTTATTGGCCCACGATTTACAAGGATGCCCACGAATTTGTCAAAACCTGTGACGCTTATCAACGTCACGGAAATATCTCTCAAAGAAATGAAATGCCGCAAAACGCCATTCAAGTATGTGAGATTTTTGACATCTGGGGCATTGACTTTATGGGGCCATTTCCATCATCTCGAGGAAACAAATACATACTTGTGGTTGTTGACTATTTGTCAAAATGGGTTGAAGCGAAAGCTTTGCCTACCAATGATGCCCGAGTTGTTGTAAAATTCTTAAAATCTCTTTTTGCTAGGTTTGGAACTCCGCGAGCTATAATCAGTGATCGTGGTACACATTTATGCAATGATCAATTTGATCGAGTCATGCAAAAATATGGTGTAACTCACCGTCTCTCTACTGCATACCACCCACAAACAAGTGGGCAAGTGGAAGTTTCCAACCGTGGTATAAAAAGAATTCTTGAAAGGACAGTAGGCGAAAACCGTGCATCCTGGTCGGATAAACTGGATGATGCACTCTGGGCCTTCCGTACAGCTTATAAAACACCCATCGGGTGTACTCCATACAAGTTAGTGTACGGAAAGGCATGTCATCTTCCGATTGAGCTTGAGCACAAAGCATACTGGGCCTTGAAACATGCCAACTTCGATATTCAGACAGCTGGTGATCATAGAAAAGTTCAAATGAATGAATTAAATGAACTCCGTGATCAAGCATACGAGAACTCTTTGATCTACAAACAAAAGACAAAGGAGATTCATGACTCTAAAATCAAGAACCGCGTTTTCAACGTCGGTGATCGAGTCCTTCTTTTCAATTCAAGATTGAAGATATTCTCGGGAAAGCTCAAGTCCCGTTGGTCTGGTCCATTTACTATTGCTAAGGTTTATCCTTATGGTACTATTGAGTTATCTCAACCCGATGGTCCAAATTTTAAAGTGAATGGTCATCGATTAAAACACTATTTTGGAGAGGACATTCCACCCATGGTTGTCCCGGATCTACAAACTTTCCCCATGAACCAATGAATGCGGGGATCGAGTCAAGCTAGTGACTCGATAATCAAAAACAGTAGCACACACCATATGGGTTTTCACTCATATTTCTGATTTCTTTCTACTTTCTACCACCCTAGTGTGGGGGAGTTGCCCCCCGCTGTTGTATATAAAGTTTCAATATAAATAAAAAAAAAATAAAAAAAGAAAAAAAGGTGTATATATCAAAAATAAAATAATGGCCGTAGTATTTCCCTTTTACGTTCTATGTTTCGGCATAACAGCCGGTACTTTGAATATTGAGGGCAATATTCATTTCTAGTGTGGGGGGAATTCTCACGAATTTTATCATGTAATTATACCACCCAATTCCCCTATTTTTGGCCAATTTTTTTTTTGGAGTAAGTGTTTTTCACTTACTCAGCAAATGGTAATCAGTCCGCCATGTCTAACCCACATAAGGATTGGCTAATCCAGGAGCAAACGGCTCTTGGTAAAGATAAATCAAATCCGTTTATGGCTTGCAATTTGCCCAAAATTGTATGGTGTTCAGCTCACCATATCTTTAATTAGTGAAGAGTTGGCTAGCCCGCAAGTTTATGGCTTGTGGTAAAGGCAGTTGGAAATCCATAATTGGTAATCGACTCACCAAAGATAATATTGATAATTTATCTAAGAGTTGGCTAGTCCAGAATCAAACGGCTTCTGGTAAAGACAAATCAAAACCGTTTATAGCTTATGATTTGCTCAAAATCATTTGGTTATCATTGTGCCAAGGTTCTTACTTGAACTGAAACAATTGGCTACTCCAGAAGTAATGGCTTTTGTTAAAGAGATGAAATCCATTAAGTTTTCTCAAAAGATTGCTAGGGACTAGCAATATCTTAGTGTGGGGATTGATGAGTGTGCAAATACTCATCATTTTTGTACCATTTTAAATGCCAAAAACATCTGAAAACACTCAGAAATGCATCAAAATGATAAAAATATCACAAATAAGTGTTTTATGTGTTTCAAATGCAAAAATACCAAAATCAGATGAAAAACGTATCAAGTTTGCATAATTGGCAGTTTTAGTCCCCCGAGTTTCAAAAGTTGTCAAATTTAGTCCCTGGTAAATCAAAATAAAGTAAAATATCATTTAAGGTCCATGGGATTCAAAAGTTGTCAAAACAAACCCTTCAAAGTTTAAAATTTGCAAAATGACAACTTTGGTCCCTCAATTTTGAAAAATGTCAAATATAGTCCTTGGATATTTAAAAATGTAAAATAATCAAATATGGTCCTTGTACTATTCATATATGGCATAATTGGTCCTTGTGTTAACTTTGGGAAAGATACAATTTCAGCCCCTATACTTTGCAGAAATTACAAGAATGGTCCTTGTGTTATTAAGTCCAAATCCAAAACCAAATGGACCCGTTTTGTATTATTACCCCAGCCAAACCCAAAAGACCCCCTGTCATTATCCTGTGACCCCCCATTTTGACCCCCCCCCCCCCCCGTTATTAATATCCAACGGTCAAACAAAGTCAAATCCAGTGTCACTGTTCTTCTCCCTCACCAAGCCTGCAAACCAAAACCAGGGGTGGTTTTTCCACCTTTTCACCTTTCCACCTCACCCCTAACAACTGTTTACCCACTCCCCTCTACCTCCACATCCACCAAAATTCATTAATAACAAATACCTGCTTATGATATTTTGGCGCCAAAATTCCACATGGACGATTCTGATGATTTTTAAAGATCCAATGGTTGGAATCAAGTGGGAAAGTCTCAGACGTGTCGACAAAGCTTAAAAAGATCAATATAAAGAAGCTTAGAGGCAATGTGAAGACTATCTAGTGTAATTTTCAATTTTCTTAGTCGTTTTAATTAGTTTAAGCTTTTCAGTGTAATTTCAAGCTTTAAAATACTTTGTTCAGCAATCTCAGTGTATTATAAATCTTTATCAATAAGCAATTTTCATTTTCAGTATCATTTCAAGTTTATGCAAAATTTCAAGTTCAAAAATCTCATGATAGCTCGAATGTTGTTAATAGATAATGTTATGGATTAATAAGCTCACTTAAGCTCCTAGAAAGCTTTTCTAAGCTTTTAGTAACCTTAAAATTCAGTTTAGAAGCAAAAAGAAAAAAAAAAACCAAAAATACTATAAAATGTTGGAAAATCAAAAATCCATGAAGAAGATCATCAAGAAGCTGGAGCAAGGTTGATTGTGGATTGCCTTGGGTTTAGAGCTTCTTGGGAAGCTATAGGAAGTTGTTTCAGTTTTTGGTTCTCTGTTTTGTGCTTGGACACAGTTGTAAGTAATTTTCTTATAATTTGCATTTCTTAGTATTAGTGTTTAAATCTTGTTCATTTTAGTTTAAT
The DNA here is from genome assembly GCA_019973895.1 of Chrysanthemum seticuspe. Taxonomy (NCBI): domain Eukaryota; kingdom Viridiplantae; phylum Streptophyta; class Magnoliopsida; order Asterales; family Asteraceae; genus Chrysanthemum; species Chrysanthemum seticuspe. Next base: position 192,230,389 of record BPTQ01000007.1, read on the forward strand.
CCTGTCTAAATATAGTTAATATAAGTTAATTAATAGCTTCCTTGGTTTGAAAAGTTGTTTTAGTCTTTAAAGCTTCAAAACAGTTTCATAAAGGTTGTTTGGATTTGTTTAGTCTAATGTGTTAGAGGTTGTGCAAGCCATTGTTCTTGTTTGATGCATGTCTCATTAGGTCATATTAGCTCATATAGATAATAAAAACCAGTGCTTGTTTAATAAATAGTCAAAATACCTTTTAATCTCACTTATCTAGTTAACTGTTAGGATTTAGGAACTAAAAATCATCATAGTTGCTTAAAACTTGTTAACATAGCTTAATCTCATCTTATTATAGCTTAATATATCATAATCAGTGAGTAGGATCAATCCAAAGTTCATTTTAGTCAACTTATTTGATTTTTATAAAAAGTCAAAATTTCAGTATAATGGTTTTTGAATAAAATAGATAATTTTGTATAGGGTTTAATATTAAGTTTCAAGATCTGAGCTTTTGGAATATTAAAATATAACTGCTCATCTTTATCCTAATATTTTTAATAATTTGTAGTTAGCTTTTTAAACAGCTTATTATCTAGCTTCTTTTAGGTACTCTTTCAAAAATGTGTCCTGTGCACAGTCTTGTGAGCCTTTTTCACAAGCTTGCAGTTTGCTCATTAGATATCCTTAGCTTATAACTTTTGGTATTTTGTAGAGCCCATCTGGCTAGTTTGAGGTGTGATTGCTTATTTTCTATTTTTGAGCTTATTTAGACTGCTTATCATGTTCATCTTATTTTCCAAAAATCACTCACTACACTGAGTTAACAGTGTAGTTGAGCCTTTTTCACAAGCTCATCAAGAGCTTGCTAGTGAACCTTAGCTTGTGATTTTTGGTTTTTTGGAAAGCTCTCCTAGCTGTCTCAAAGGTCTATTGCTTATTTTCCATTTTGTAGCTTATTTAATAAGCCTACAAGTGACTTTTAACTTGTCCCATTTCTGTTTAAGCTAAGTACTCAGTCATTTACAATCATTTTCATAAGCTCACACAGAGCTTAATAGTGGGTCTTACCTTGTGTACTTTGGTTTTTTGGATAGCCCACCAACCCAGCTTGCTACCTCAGTTCTTGTTTTGAGCTTTTAAGCTTATTTGATAAGCTTACTTTGCTTGGGAAGATCTGTGCAGGACTGTTTGGATAGTAGGATTAGCATAAGTGCTTATTTGATTATTATAGCTTTTCAGTATGCTTCTTTGTGCATTTTAGCTTAATATAAGTACCCTTAGCTTGTTTCTAGCTTATTGTACCTTTGTTTCAAGCTTGTAAGCTTGTTTGAGCTTAATAACATCAAAGTAAGCTCATAAGCTCACTGTTAAGCTTTTAAGCTCTTAAACAGCTTATTTTTAATTTGTAAAATTTTTGTTTTCATTAAAGTTACTTAATATCAGTAGTATAATAGGTTTGTAAAAGAAAAAACAACAAAAACATCATTTTAAAAATAGTGATAGCGTTTATTTAATAGAAATTAGCTTTTTAATTTTTCTTTTCAGCTTATTATTAAGCAACTTCTAGTTTTTATAATTTTCTTAGCTTTCTGTCACCATAGGATAATTTTATAAAAATTTTCATAATTTTCTTAGCTTGTTTAGTATTTATTAGAATTTAAAATAGTTAAAAGTATTAAATAATTAATAATAAATAGATAAAAAGTGTAAAAAATATATTTTCAGTTTTAAAATAAGTTTTATAATATTTTAGATTTTTCTAAGTCATAATTTCATTTTTCTAGCTTTATTTCATATTTTATTATATTTTAGAGTATTATTAAATAGTTTAAAATAGTTTTTAATTAATAATAATTAAATAAATAGTTATAAAAATAATTTTAATTTTCTAATAATTTTCTTTTATTATTAGGATTATAAAAATATCATTTTCATATTTGTAGGTCTTTTATTTAAAACTCACGTTTTATTTTGTACGTTTACGTAATTTAATAAACGTACGTGTTTAAGTTTATTTAATCTGATTGTTGTGCTTTACAATTCTGTATCCAAATACAATTCCAATCAATCAGTAGTGTAATTATCCACCAAAATCTTTACTGATCATTATCCTTAGTGATCATTCGACATCTGAACGTTTTTAAGCACCATTAATCCTCCGTGGGACTTAACGACCTAGGGAAACACTATATTCCTCTGATCTTAATTGTATTGGTTTTAGACTGTTTGAATTTTATTACGGTTGACCATTCACAAGTGGTTGACTTGTGTAATAAACTTGACAGTTTGGAGCGAATCAGCCTTGTTACTTACATCATCTCTATGATGTCAGTAACTTACATCATTAGTTCATTACTATGATGTCGTACTGTTAAGGTTTGCGTATCATGAGGCTTAGAGCAATAATACGGTACTGCAATGATATAAATGCTGCAGTACAACAACGTGACCCAACCTTGCGACTTGTGTTCAACTTATTACTAAACAAACGAACTATGGGTGTATAACAATGTAACCCACTACTTATTTCATCGATATTGGTATTTATTACAATAATCACTCAAACTCAAAACTATTGAACTCAACTGTTTTAATCATAAACTCTATGAACTCACCAACCTTTGTTTTGACACTTTTAGCATGTTTATCTCAGGTTTATAATTTACGAGGATGGCACGGAAGGGCACGGATATTTATATAAATCGAATGATAAATCTTTTAAAACGACACAATTTGAGTTCGTTTTCTATTATTATAACTGTTGAGCCATGAAGTAACACCCAGCTTGAATTTCGCTGCGTATCACGAAATTGGGGGTGTTACAGTTAAGGAAATCGGTTGTTTCATTGTAGGGATTTTGGTCGTAGACAAACCCGTTTCCCGTATTCACATTGCTACAACCAGGGCAATTTCCACAATTTTGAGGTCCCCCACACCATTGACAACCATAATGGTAAGACGAAGACATCGAGAAGAATTATATGGATAAGAGGGTAAGAGGAAACAATTGACGGTTCAGAGGATAAAGACGATTATTTTTGGGTTTTTATAAATAGAAAATATAAAAGGAAAACAAATTTTGAAAAGGAAAATCTTTTTGGGTTTTTATATATTTAAGAAAACTTTGAAAACACAATATTATTGGCAACCGTCCCATCAACATGTGCTCGGTAGCTCTCAAAAGTACTCGCAGCGTGGCGGGAAAGAAGATTGGATCTTTCTTCGGTCTACAATTTAATGTTAAGAGCACCTAGAACCCCGTGTATAGGTTGTACTCTCAAGGTGAGCCGACGTAACAATTGACGTTTCGATTTGTTTTGTTGTTGTTTTTTTTAATTTTTTTGGTGTTTAAATACTTTAGAAAAAGTGTTTTGGTTTTTTTAGATTTTTTTTGGGTTTTTAATAAAAGGGATATTTACAAAAAACAATGATAACTTCTCGAGGAAGGATCTTCAAAAACACGCGAATCGAGACGGAATCAAAAACTCACTTCATGCCTTCCCGACAACGGCGCCATTTTGATAATTCATTTTTGTAGTATAGATATTTTACGAAGAAATACAAAGGCAATGTATTTCCCGGGTCGTTCTCCCAGCGAAGGATGAATGGAGTTTATAACTCACGTCGCGTTTTACGAGTTTTTGAATGGGAAAATAGGGAGGAATAATGGGATTCTACTCTACGATAATGAAACATAAACTAAAAAAAGCTAATTAAGCACATAAAACAATTTTGTAAAGCACATTTATCCTAACACGTAATTTAAACCTAAAACGCAACTACAGGAATAAAAAAAACGCGAATTAAAACTAAATAATGCAATTTAAACCCTATAACTGAAATTATATTTTTCCTAGATACTATTTGATAAAAGAAAATTTTAGGAAAAAGAACTACATTTTTTTTTGATTATTTTTCTATTTATTATGATTTAAAAACGGTTTTACACTAATTTAATTATTAAAAATACTAAAACTATTAGGAAAAATCTGGAAATCTCAGGGAAATTTTTATATTGAAGTATCAACCTAAGAAAAATACTAAACTGAAATAAGCACTTCTAAATAGGTGTTAATAAGCAAACGAGTTTAATAAGCTATTCTAACTACTATTAACAAAATCTAACTAACCAAAAACTCATAGATAAGCAGAATTAAAGAGCAAATACGAAGACAAATAAAAAAAATTAGCTAAAGCAAACACTCTAAATGGGATTCAAATGCAATAAGCTAAAGGGAAGGGTAAACTAATAAGCTACTTAAGCTAAAGTAAATTTAGTAATCTACATTAAGCTTAGGGGAGTAAGGAACTAAAAAAAACTGAAGCATAAACAGAATAAGGTAAGTGATTAAAAGCAAAATGAAGGGATTAAGCTAAAGCAAGGTCCTAGGCTGCTAGGGAAAAAGAAAAAGGAAAAGTTCCAAAAGCTTTCCTAATTCATTAATCAAGATAAAAGGGGCACTAAAGCAACATAAGCAGAAACTAACACATGAATAAGCTAGAATTTGAACAAATAAGCACTAAGAGGCACTTAAGTATACTGTAGCAGTAGACCTAAGGGGGCAAATGGGGGTACTTAAGCAGACCTAGAAACAGCTTAAAAATAAGCTACTAAGGCATCAAAAAGCCAAAACAGATTAACCTAAACTAGTGACTATCTAAGGAGACAAAAATCAGGTAAATTAGCATAAGGAATAAACAGAAAAATCAGCTTTGAATATAGCTACTTGGGGAGAAAACAGTTGGACAGAAACCAATAACTATTGCAGCAGAACAAAGGGCAGACAAGGGAATTTAAAAGCTTAAATAAGCACTCAGAGTAAGCTTCTAAAGGGAAAACAAGGAAGAGCAGATAAACTTAATACTATAATCTACCTAAAGCATCAAAAATCTAACAACTAAAACATCAGAATAAGCTGAAAAGCAGATTAGAATAAGCTGATAAGGGCAAAAATAGGAACTGAGATGCAGACAGAAATAGGGCAGAACAAGCAGTTTTAAGAGCAAAATAAGCAACCTATACTACTCCTAATGGCAAATAAGCTAAACATAGTTAAATTAGGAAACATTAAGGCTTAGAAAAACCATTTTACACAAACTTAGAACCTGAATATTGCCTCCTAAATTGCTACTGAACATACCTCGTTGGACAAAAATGGAATTTTTGACAGAATTTGATGAGATTGAAAACTTATCAAAACCCTTGACACAATTAAAACTATGATTGAAACAATATTAAAACAAGTATTTAAACTCAGAAACTTCAAATTTAATTGACCAAAACCTTTTAAACCTCAAAATCTACTCAATCCCAAACACTCCTTTAAATTCTAAATTTCACTTTTAAACTAAAAAGCTTGATGAAATTTGACAGAAACTTACTTGAATTGCTCAAATAAACACCTAACTAAACTACTCAATAGATTTAAACCAGAAATCAACGCAAAACTGACTTGACTTTTAATTTTGACTTTTTTAGAAAAATTCCATTAAGGAAAATTGTGAGCAATGAATGGCTCACAAAAGCTTAAACAAGCTTCTGTGAGCTCAGAGTACAGAAAGGAAAGCTTGAGAAAGGATTTGAACTAAATGAACCAATTACTCAAATTAAAATGACAAGGAAATTTATAAAAAAGTAAATTGCATTAAGATGAAAATGAGATTACAACTTAAAATCTGATATTACAACTTAACTAATTACTCAAAACATTAAAACTTGACAGGAAAATAAATGGCCAAAGCTTTCTAAATACATGAAAAACTGGACGATTTGCAACTATGAAGGATGTGGGTTTTTATAGCAGTTGAGGATGCTTGGGTCTTGATTTCAGAAGCTCCTAGAACTTTTAATCACAGCCTTTGATCTTGTGATGACATAATCTCATCAATCTCAGCCATTTGATTGCTTTGATGAGGTGTTTCATCCAATGATAGCTCTTCTCCTGTCCACCCTGGCATTCCCATGACTTATCAGCATGTCAAGATTCCAAGTATTAAGCATCACAGGGGTAGAGAAGGGATTTTAGGTGAAGGAGAAGGATAAATAGTGGTTTTACACTTTGGGAGGGAAGGGGTACTGTGGGTTTTTTCTATTATTTATTTGACCAATTTTGACTATGGGTATATGGTTGGGTTATACGGGTAAATAAGGAATGGGTAAAATGGAGGATTGACCGGGTCTAGTAACTTTTGACCATGTGTATAGATTTTTTTGGGGGGAATTGGGTGGTATTGGGCTTGGGCTAGATAAAGGGTATATTTTTTTGGATTTGGTATTTAATGGACTTGGTCTTTGATTTAGGTAATCCGAAATTACACAAGGACAATTCATGTACAAATTGTAAATCCAAGGTCCAAATGTGTAAATTATGAAAAGGTAAGGTGTATTTGGTATTTTGGATAAATGGGATTTATGAGGGTTATAAAGTGTAAATATGGCAAGGTGAAGGATGAGATATGAAAATTTCCATGTAACGTCCCAGAACTCCGTAAATTGTACTTTTGAGCATCAAAATCCCATAAAGTAGCATCCCGGAATCGTCTTTTGCACTCTTCTCATTCTCGTTCTCGGTTTTCTTCGATTTTGGATTTCGTTTGTTAGTGTTGTCATATCCGTACCTGCACATGCATAAACTCAAGAAACACGCAAATATTAGGCATTAACCGCTCGTTTTCAGTTATTTTGGGTCTGATTTGATAGAGAAAAGGTATGTGTTTTCACACATACCAGTAAGCTACTCATGAAGAAGCTACGACGTAACTTATTCTCTCACATTACGCCGTAGCTAGTGTTTTATCTCAAATTGCCTACTCAACAACAATTACGGCGTAACTCCCAACTAAGGTTACACTGTAATCATCTAGGTCAAGAAATATTTTGCGCCTCCTTCAACTACACCGTAACTCCTCAACAAGCATTACGTCGTAGTCCACTTAAAAGAGTTCTATATTGAAGATATGGCGTAACATTTCCCTAGTGTTACGTCATAGCCTATTTAACGAGAGTATCATTTGGAGGATAATTAAGTTACGGCGTAACTCTCAACTCAAGTTTTGCTGTAACTAGGATCGTTCCTATAAATACAAGCCCTTAATTCTGCATTTCACGTCATTCACTCATAACTCAAAGGCAGAGAACGTGAAGAGGGTTCCAAAGGCAAGTCATTCGGAGCATATGGAGCCATCTCCAAAGGAGGAATCACTCCATATCGATAAGCATTAGCGATCATTTTTATCTTTTACTTTTAATTCATGTCTTTCATTATGTTAAACATCAAATTCATTGTTTCTTTTAATATGATCGGCTAAGCACTTTTGGTGATAGCCTACTTATGATTCCTTGAATGTATTGTTTATATTTTCATTCTTCCGTATAATTGTTTCTAGTGTATGCATGCATAGTTCGTTGGTAGTTACCCTAGCTTCGGTAGTTTTGAAATGCGATCGTATCTAGTTGCTTAGGAGAATTGACAAACTAACCCTAAGTAGTTAGGTAGAGTTTCGAAGGGTGAGAATTGACCAACTGACGACCCTTCCTCTCTTGTGCGAACTGACCAAATGATCATCGCTCGTCCGGATGAACTTAAGAAGTTAGGGATAATTGTCTAAGATGCTAGAGCCCAGGCACTCATTATTTCGAATGTTTCATGTAGGGTACTTAATGATTTAGATTAGGTGACTTAAGACCCTCGACTCCCCAAGGGGTAAACCTTTTTATACGCTTACACAGCGCGTTCGGGGTCAAAGGAACTTCCTTTTCGTCGAGCAAGTTTTTCAACACCCTAGGCAGTGAACCTAATCGTTGTAGTGTAGTATTAGGGTAAGCCAAGGGAATTGATATCGTTCTCTAGCGGAATAGGAATGCTAGTGAGAAGTTACTACGCTAAGGTTGGGGTTGAGGAAGATTATTTTTTATCTTTTTATATTTTTTAGAAAAGGAAAAGTACGAATCTCGGGGTTTGGATTTGGGGGGTTGGTATTTCTACCGATTACTCTACTATTATCTAATTATCTAAACTAAGGTGGTGGTAGTCTTATGTCTAATTATTGTGTGCTCGTATGACAGTTTAAAGATGTGTTTACTTAGGTTTTACTACTCCTTAATTATCTTCTATTGGTGGTTGAATTGTCACGTCCTTATTCCTAGTTGCGTTGTGTGTCTAAAGTTGTAGGGTATGCGTTTCTCCCTACTCTTTGAAGTTACCAAAGGGTCTCGTCTACAAAACCCACTAGGGATGATAAACTCTAACTCTAAGGCCTCTTTGGATAGTTTACCTTACAACAACTCAAAGTGCTATAACCTAAGGTTCACAAAGATTAATCAAGCATTAAGTACACAACGAATGACCTATCGCATTAATAGATCATTAATCAACTAAGATAAGAAACAACCAATCAATATTCAATAATTAAGTTTCATATTCCCTAAGCAAACACACAAGTAAATTAGCCGGACATGGAAAACATGCAAGCATACACACAAATAATTGAAGACATAATTAAATTAATGAAGTAAACAACTTATCTTGGTGTAAGATAGGGTTTAAAACTCTAAAATACGACCTTGGTTCGGTTTAGGTTTTACTCCAAAAGTTTACCCAAAAGACTCCTCTCTAAAACTAAAAAATTCGGATTCTATATATAAGATTACATGTGCGACGGCGTCACCTTATGATTTGTGACGCCGTCGTGTCGCCGTCATTAGGGTTTCGTCTTGGCCAAGTTAATCTTGCGACGGCGTCTCCTTATGCTTGTGACGCCGTCCTCTTTAGCTTCTGACGCCGTCTGGATTGAATCTAGGCCGTCTGAGTTGCGACGGCCTACTCTTTTAAAGCCCGACGTCGTCCTCCAAAAACTAGCAATTTCTCTTCTGTGTCGTCACAAATTCCTCCGACGGCGTCGCAGATTAAGCAGTGACGCCGTCCCCTTGTAATTATTTGAGTGTCTCGATTCTTGACTTTGGCCATTTTCTTCATATATCCGCGCCTTTTCGTCCAAACAAGTGCCATTACAACAGTTTGCCTTCAAGAGACCTAAAAAGTGAAAAGGAACGATATTAAGCAATAACGGATACAAAAGTGATCAAATAAGGGCTTAAACGACCCCTCAAAAAGGTACATTTTAAAACCTTATCAAATATCCCTACACTTGATATTTGCTTGTCCTCAAGCAAATGTGCTTTTAGCCAATTAATTTATAAGTTAGGGGTCATGAAGCATTGGTTTAAAACAGTCCACAACACATATAAGCCCCGCAAAAGTCATAACAAGCACGGAAATTACATACTAGCACCTCACATGGGGTGTTTGGATACTCACATCTCTCGGGTGTATATGAAATATAGCAAATTGGAAATGGAAGATAAACACTCATTAACCGGTCCTAGTACATAGATTACCATAGGCTTGAGAATAGATCAAACCTCCATCGCTTTGGCGTAAGCACCTAGGAAAGACTGTCAAAGAGGTCTTTAAAGGGTTGTAACGTTAGGCTTACGGTAGGAAAACAAAGGGTTTGGTGGGATAGGCTATTTAGTGGTGGCAAGTCAAAAATCTCTATGTTAAATGCATACGAAGAATGACGTTGCTAAGCCAAGACTCGACACTCTAAACTCTAGATAACTGAAATAAACAAACATAAATTTAAAGATAGATGTAGGATGGTAGCCCGTATGTTTTTTTTACACTCTTTTTTTTTTCTCTTTTTCTATTTTTTTTTGATTTTTTTTTTCATACACTTTTACTCTACCATCCTCTACGATAACATCAAAATAATAGGGATTTATAGCACATCCCTACACTTGAGTTTTTATTACTCTAACACTAATATGACCCGAATTGAAAAGATCAAAACACTTGGAGTACGTTATTACGCAGATAAGGGAATTGGCGTTCCCTTTTAGTCATTTAAAACTTTAACTTTTCCCATGAGTCCCAATCGTCCCAAAACTGTGTACAAAAGATATGACTCAACTTAGCAACTCATGCAAGTAATTAGATAATTGAACTAAGGGTTTAGGGTGATAACAATAATGCACTAAAAGTGTAACACCCCAACCCGACAAGGGTAGAAGTGTCACATTCTGGTGTCATATCAGAACATACAAATAAAATTTTACAAGCGAAAGCCATAAAGAATAAAATACCAAGTCATATAGACGAATGACTTACAAGGAAAAATGCAAAATCCAATATGTCTAAAATAAAATGAAATCTCCAAACAATAGCCCAACAAAATAAATCCGAATAGTAAGGTATCTAGGGTTGGTCCACTCAAATAATCCAACTCTCAGCCCATCAAAGCCCATCTTCAACCTAACACCTGCCGCAGGAAAAGAAATGCGGCTGAGCTTAAAAATCCCAGTGAACAGATATAACAAAAAGAAAGCTAAATAAAATCTGAAATGCGAAATGAAACAAAGGAAACGAATAACAAAGTCGCAGCGAAATGAGAACAATGTGTCAATGAGGATCCTGCAGAACACAAATATACAGATATCCAAAGCACATATAACAAGGAGAACGAAGCCAAGCAAAGCATCAAGACAAACATACAAGCACATACAACCCAGGAATACAAGTACTGAAACATAAGCAAGCATAGCAGACACAATATCCACACAACATATACAGCATATAATTAATTCAGGAAATCCTAAGCCATACAAGTCAAAGAGAAATCTAAGGCAAGCGGAAGCAATTAATTAGTAAGTGAGCACGGCAATCACACAGGACATAAACCCTTAGTTGAAAACATAACCATTATCATAACAATGGAAGTACTAAATAGCAGTCAAAACAAGGCAGTCACCCGTAACAAGTAGGAATACAGTATGAACACTATAAATAAATGAATTAAATACATAGCAGGGCAATTAAACAAGTTAACAAGCTAGACTTCACAAGCTGAACCATTTCCCAATCAAACCGTAACATAAACAGAAATGCAAACATGGCAGGTCAACAACAAGCAGATAAGGATACAACGGATAGTCATAGTCCACGAGATCAACTGAACGTAGTACACATAATAAACAGACAAAACTATCGATTACACATTAGCATGATCACCAGACAATACAGAGGGTCACATAACAGTGAGATCACATATCATCAGATAGAAACAGGTAACTCAGATAACCGCATATTAATCACATCATAGCAGGATAATCAATGGTCACATAAAACATGAATAGTATCATCAAATTCAATAAGCATATAATAACCCGGTACGTGAATGGAACCATAGTCTGAAGTAACGGAATGAAAGTGTGACAGATCAATGTAATGGAGTATCTATATCTTGGTAAAAGTGAATCATATAAGGGTCTTGAGTAATGAACAATTAATACAGATTATGGTGCGTTGGGGAATACGGAAGGTACAATATAGGTTTATCAAAAGTGTAAGGGTTATCAGAAATCTACCCGAGCCCGGAAACATATCATATCGTATCATATCATAAGTAGCCATTGTATTCGGAGGGGTGACCTCGAAATACCATACATAATAGGAGGGGAGACCTCAGTAACAAATGGAGTAGCTAGCTCCCGGAATTGTGAAGACGCGGATTGCACCCGACATCATTCACCATATATATCTCCAAACAGATCAAATCCCTCGAAACATATCATATCTAGGATGCATCCATACGCCCCCCGGAAACATAATGGCCAAATCATATACATATAGTGAGCTCATAATCATATCATAATGGGGACGGTGTGGAACATCACTCAACCACACTAAAGTCATGCCATTGGTGCATCAATGACACGGTCAGGTTACCTTCCTGACTAGGAAACATATTTGGCTCGGGTATCAAACTGAAGGGTCAAAGCATAATCATATCATAATGGTTCATAACAAAGGTCATATCAAAGTTCATATCAGAATTCATATCAAAGTTCATATCATAGTTCATATCGAAGTTCATATCAAAGATCATATCACAGATTCATATCAAAGGGAGCATAGCAAAGTCATAGGGAAGCCCTAATAAGGAGGCTTAGAGTACAGCATAACAGTTCAAACGAATATCGAAAGATGGAATACGAATCTTGAGAAACCTTAAGAGGTAAGGTCAGAATATCTGTACCTTAGCAAATGAAATGAGAGCAAATGGAAGGAATGCAAGAGAAACAACGTCACACCTTCTTCAACGAATCTACACGGATTACGGTTGGTATAATACTTATTAGCTTATTTAAGTCATAACGGATTTATTTGCTTATATAAATTGTATTAATATTTTTAGAGTTAAATATAACAACTCATCATACTTTTGGGTTTAAAGTGTAACTTATCAAAGTTTAGGGTTTATTGCGACAAGTACATAAACTTCAAAGCTTACTATCATAAATCTTATAGTTTAAGATGTAAAATGCTAATTCATTAAAGGTCTAAGGTTTGCATGTGACAATATTATAAAGATGAGGGTTTAAAATAAAAATATTAAATGTTAAACATGCAACATAATGAAAGCATATTAGGCGTACAGTGGCATCTTTCAGCATACTCTTTTTTTTTCTCTTTTTTTTTATATATCTCGACATGCCAACTTAATCTTCGTTCGCGGTTTAGACGACTAACCGACACGACTAATTAAACACCCGTGACTATTAACCCCCAACTCGACTTACCCGACACACTTTAAACACCTCGTACAACTTACCCATAAATCCCGCGAACACCCTCAAAGTTACCCCGACAAAACATCTTACATACATGTACCATGATCGAATTATAATTCTCTTACTGGGATTAATATCACTAGCCTAAAACAACTAGACTTAATACTATGCACAAGACTCAATATGCATACAACTCACATTCAATCCCAACACACACGCTACACATTCATACCCATAACTCATTCCAACCATGATCACACACACACGTTTTCTAAACAGCCCATGTGAGTTACTCTTTTACTCATATGACTACAAACCCACACGCAAACACAACAGTCCCGTTAATCTAGATGAACTCCACAAAACTCTCACATAAGATAGCCTTTGATCGCACTCTCGATCAAATCATAAATAACCACACACGACCAAAAACATAACGAGACATTCATTCATGCAGCCACACGACATTACCGAGACATATTATCACATAAACTCACCTTGACTAACCATATTTTACCATGCATGCATACACCATTCTTTATAGCCTTAAATTTGTAACCAGTTTTTAGATCGTAACACATGTATCATATTATAATCTTCAATATTAGATCATGTTTAATGAACCAATATAGGCGTGCAAGACACGATCCAGAAGACAAAATAGAAGAGAAGTCGACCTATTAATTTCATAGATTCATGCTTTATGTCACCTTTAGATTTCATTAGACGTTATCATTTTTAATTCATATGCTAAATCTATTCTCATGTTTTATTTATCATGCTTAACAGGTTGAATATAAAAACACAAAGACGGGATAGGGATACCTTTGGTCGAATGTAGGAACGGAATAGAACACAAGGATTTCAAAGAAAATGCTACTCGAACCAAACCCCGATTACTCACGACCACACCCAACTGATAATTACCCACGAACTCGATCACCTCCTTGCCTTGATTTCGAATAAAAGGGAAGATGGTATTTTTGCCGTCATATTAGTTAGAGAGAAGTTGGGTTTGTAGGTTTTATTTAAATGGTAAATATGGTGACAATATGGTGGAATAAAGTGACGATATTTTCTGGTGTGGGGCGTTACATCAAGTCCGAATAAAAGGGAAAAGATTTATGACTCCTTTAATATCTTCTTAATTTACAAAATATTAGTTTTATTTTGAATTGGTAATGTAAGTTACAATGAGATCAAAAAGAGAAAATCATGGGGCATTATGGCGTGAGTTTTGGCCAAGATTAGGGTGAAAGGAAAACATTGACCAAATCAATTTACTTGATAATTGTGATTAGTTCTAACTTCCTTTTTAAATTGTACATATGACTAGGTGTAATTAACTTGCATAATGTGTAATATTCATATGGTAGATAAAATTGTTGCTCTTATTTAGTAGAAGTCATTTACGAGTTAAGTGTCAAACGTAGTTAACGAGTTTTACGTATTTCAAAATTATTAACCTCGAGGGGCAAAATAGTCATTTAACACGTTTACGATTTTTAGGGTTTTACAACTCTTTTCGTCCTCGAAAATTGAAGTCACAGAGGTACACAGAGACGTACTAGTCCAAGGCAGACGTAACAATTCATAGTTTCACACAGATCATAACGATTTCGGTTCCAAATCGTACAAAACTTATACATAACAGATGTCGATGCGAATCTCGCAAAGAGGTACAGAATTCTAAACGAACATGAGGAGTGCCAAATAACGGATATAGGTCATATTCCATTCACGTACCAACCCCAGGCATTTCCCAAGATGTCGTATGATTTCAATAAGTTCAAATCATATGATCTCGGTATTATCACGTTGATCAGGCGTCATAATACTTGCATCACATGACAAGTCCTTATTGTCATCATATTCAACCTCGGGTCATGACAAACCACATAACCAATATCACAACAAAATAGGTACACATACAGATATCAAGTAATATACCAAAACAGACCAGATTCATATACACAACATAATCTGCATCAAACAACTTACCATATCACAATGAAAGAATGCCACCAACTTGCATAAAACAGTTCCTCATGACTCATTACTGACGATCCAAAAGAAAAGCTGAGATATTAACAAAATGCCAAACGACAAAACTTCAGGATTCAAACCGAGTTCCGAACAAATCAAGAAAAGCAAAACCAATCAGAATCATTTAACAGAATATCACTCGCCTCAAAATGCATGACAAACGAATCGGAGTAACACAATTTGTGTCCAAATCATATGAAGTAGATGAACCTTCTCAGCCACCGGTTGAATCTTGTCTCCGTCTTTTGCGTCTTTGGTTGATCCGTCCAGCGTCCTTCAGCATCATCCTGATGCCTCCAGCTGCACGGCAGTCGGGTGTGGCTTCTGCTTCACGAACCTCTCCAGCTCAGAGACTGTTGCAGCAACACAGGTTCGGCACCATCATCTTCGCCTCCACGGGTAGTCTCCATCTAACGATCAACAAACTGATGTGCGAAGACAATATAATAAAATCGAATGTGAAAAGAAGAAGACCAAAACAGTGAAGACAAAAGATTATCGAAGTCAAATCTGAACGACAATCAAAAGGAATCGGAATATATCATAACAGACGGAAGCCTAGTGTCTACCCAAGTCCTCACAGGTCAATCCTAAGGTCAACAAGACGAAACCTTAGCTCTGATACCATAATTGTAACACCCCAACCCGACAAGGGTAGAAGTGTCACATTCTGGTGTCATATCAGAACATACAAATAAAATTTTACAAGCGAAAGCCATAAAGAATAAAATACCAAGTCATATAGACGAATGACTTACAAGGAAAAATGCAAAATCCAATATGTCTAAAATAAAATGAAATCTCCAAACAATAGCCCAACAAAATAAATCCGAATAGTAAGGTATCTAGGGTTGGTCCACTCAAATAATCCAACTCTCAGCCCATCAAAGCCCATCTTCAACCTAACACCTGCCGCAGGAAAAGAAATGCGGCTGAGCTTAAAAATCCCAGTGAACAGATATAACAAAAAGAAAGCTAAATAAAATCTGAAATGCGAAATGAAACAAAGGAAACGAATAACAAAGTCGCAGCGAAATGAGAACAATGTGTCAATGAGGATCCTGCAGAACACAAATATACAGATATCCAAAGCACATATAACAAGGAGAACGAAGCCAAGCAAAGCATCAAGACAAACATACAAGCACATACAACCCAGGAATACAAGTACTGAAACATAAGCAAGCATAGCAGACACAATATCCACACAACATATACAGCATATAATCAATTCAGGAAATCCTAAGCCATACAAGTCAAAGAGAAATCTAAGGCAAGCGGAAGCAATTAATTAGTAAGTGAGCACGGCAATCACACAGGACATAAACCCTTAGTTGAAAACATAACCAGTATCATAACAACGGAAGTACTAAATAGCAGTCAAAACAAGGCAGTCACCCGTAACAAGTAGGAATATAGTATGAACACTATAAATAAATGAATTAAATACATAGCAGGGCAATTAAACAAGTTAACAAGCTAGACTTCACAAGCTGAACCATTTCCCAATCAAACCGTAACATAAACAGAAATGCAAACATGGCAGGTCAACAACAAGCAGATAAGGATACAACGGATAGTCATAGTCCACGAGATCAACTGAACGTAGTACACATAATAAACAGACAAAACTATCGATTACACATTAGCATGATCACCAGACAATACAGAGGGTCACATAACAGTGAGATCACATATCATCAGATAGAAACAGGTAACTCAGATAACCGCATATTAATCACATCATAGCAGGATAATCAATGGTCACATAAAACATGAATAGTATCATCAAATTCAATAAGCATATAATAACCCGGTACGTGAATGGAACCATAGTCTGAAGTAACGGAATGAAAGTGTGACAGATCAATGTAATGGAGTATCTATATCTTGGTAAAAGTGAATCATATAAGGGTCTTGAGTAATGAACAAGTAATACAGATTATGGTGCGTTGAGGAATACGGAAGGTACAATATAGGTTTATCAAAAGTGTAAGGGTTATCAGAAATCTACCCGAGCCCGGAAACATATCATATCGTATCATATCATAAGTAGCCATTGTATTCGGAGGGGTGACCTCGAAATACCATACATAATAGGAGGGGAGACCTCAGTAACAAATGGAGTAGCTAGCTCCCGGAATTGTGAAGACGCGGATTGCACCCGACATCATTCACCATATATATCTCCAAACAGATCAAATCCCTCGAAACATATCATATCTAGGATGCATCCATACGCCCCCCGGAAACATAATGGCCAAATCATATACATATAGTGAGCTCATAATCATATCATAATGGGGACGGTGTGGAACATCACTCAACCACACTAAAGTCATGCCATTGGTGCATCAATGACACGGTCAGGTTACCTTCCTGACTAGGAAACATATTTGGCTCGGGTATCAAACTGAAGGGTCAAAGCATAATCATATCATAATGGTTCATAACAAAGGTCATATCAAAGTTCATATCAGAATTCATATCAAAGTTCATATCATAGTTCATATCGAAGTTCATATCAAAGATCATATCACAGATTCATATCAAAGGGAGCATATCAAAGTCATAGGGAAGCCCTAATAAGGAGGCTTAGAGTACAGCATAACAGTTCAAACGAATATCGAAAGATGGAATACGAATCTTGAGAAACCTTAAGAGGTAAGGTCAGAATATATGTACCTTAGCAAATGAAATGAGAGCAAATGGAAGGAATGCAAGAGAAACAACGTCACACCTTCTTCAATGAATCTACACGGATTACGGTTGGTATAATACTTATTAGCTTATTTAAGTCATAACGGATTTATTTGCTTATATAAATTGTATTAATATTTTTAGAGTTAAATATAACAACTCATCATACTTTTGGGTTTAAAGTGTAACTTATCAAAGTTTAGGGTTTATTGCGACAAGTACATAAACTTCAAAGCTTACTATCATAAATCTTATAGTTTAAGATGTAAAATGCTAATTCATTAAAGGTCCAAGGTTTGCATGTGACAATATTATAAAGACGAGGGTTTAAAATAAAAATATTAAATGTTAAACATGCAACATAATGAAAGCATATTAGGCGTACAGTGGCATCTTTCAGCATACTCTTTTTGTTTCTCTTTTCTTTTATATATCTCGACATGCCAACTTAATCTTCGTTCGCGGTTTAGACGACTAACCGACACGACTAATTAAACACCCGTGACTATTAACCCCCAACTCGACTTACCCGACACACTTTAAACACCTCGAACAACTTACCCACAAATCCCGCAAACACCCTCAAAGTTACCCCGACAAAACATCTTACATACATGTACCATGATCGAATTATAATTCTCTTACTGGGATTAATATCACTAGCCTAAAACAACTAGACTTAATACTATGCACAGGACTCAATATGCATACAACTCACATTCAATCCCAACACACACGCTACACATTCATACCCATAACTCATTCCAACCATGATCACACACATACGTTTTCTAAACAGCCCATGTGAGTTACTCTTTTACTCATATGACTACAAACCCACACGCAAACACAACAGTCCCGTTAATCTAGATGAACTCCACAAAACTCTCACATAAGATAGCCTTATCGCACTCTCGATCAAATCATAAATAACCACACACGACCAAAAACATAACGAGACATTCATTCATGCACCCACACGACATTACCGAGACATATTATCACATAAACGCACCTTGACTAACCATATTTTACCATGCATGCATACACCATTCTTTATAGCCTTAAATTTGTAACCAGTTTTTAGATCGTAACACATGTATCATATTATAATCTTCAATATTAGATCATGTTTAATGAACCAATATAGGCGTGCAAGACACGATCCAGAAGACAAAATAGAAGCGAAGTCGACCTATTAATTTCATAGATTCATGCTTTATGTCACCTTTACATTTCATTAGACGTTATCATTTTTAATTCATATGCTAAATCTATTCTCATGTTTTATTTATCATGCTTAACAGGTTGAATATAAAAACACAAAGACGGGATAGGGATACCTTTGGTCGAATGTAGGAACGGAATAGAACACAAGGATTTCAAAGAAAATGCTACTCGAACCAAACCCCGATTACTCACGACCACACCCAACTGATAATTACCCACGAACTCGATCACCTCCTTGCCTTGATTTCGAATAAAAGGGAAGATGGTATTTTTGCCGTCATATTAGTTAGAGAGAAGTTGGGTTTGTAGGTTTTATTTAAATGGTAAATATGGTGACAATATGGGGGAATAAAGTGACGAGATTTTCTGGTGTGGGGCGTTACATCAAGTCCGAATAAAAGGAAAAAGATTTATGACTCCTTTAATATCTTCTTAATTTACAAAATATTAGTTTTATTTTGAATTGGTAATGTAAGTTACAATGAGATCAAAAAGAGAAAATCATGGGGCATTATGGCGTGAGTTTTGGCCAAGATTAGGGTGAAAGGAAAACATTGACCAAATCAATTTACTTGATAATTGTGATTAGTTCTAACTTCCTTTTTAAATTGTACATATGACTAGGTGTAATTAACTTGCATAATGTGTAATATTCATATGGTAGATAAAATTGTTGCTCTTATTTAGTAGAAGTCATTTACGAGTTAAGTGTCAAACGTAGTTAACGAGTTTTACGTATTTCAAAATTATTAACCTCGAGGGGCAAAATAGTCATTTAACACGTTTACGATTTTTAGGGTTTTACAAAAAGTGAGTGCATACAAGGTAGGCTAAGGCGATTCTGGTGTAAATTTGGGGGTGGGGTGTAAACAATGCTCTTCATTGATATTCCGGAAAACCGAAACATCACGAGAACCGCGAAAAGGATAGGCTCTGAGGGGTTAACTAGGGGTATCGTGTACTAAAGATGAGTACAACGCAAAGGTGTGGGGGAATTACTCAACCGATGTGGAAGAAGTAATTATATTACGGGTATCAAACAAGGGTTATCCTAATGCCTCTTATCATTTAGTTATTCCTAACTACACAAGTGTAGTCTCACTAGCGATCTCGGAATGCATCACAAAACAAGTTCTAGAATCTAATATACTACCGGTTCACACTCTAAGCATTGAAGATGAACGCTTCAATTCCTACTAATCTAAGGGCGATCCTCACATTTTTGGTGGAATTTAAGTGGTAAAGGGTTTTGTGCTAGTCATATAACTTCCTATTCGTGAGACGCTTTTGTTAAGACTAATGGCCCACTCCTATATGTCATGAAAAATTTTAAATTTGGTGCCAAAATTACCCTAACCGACATTTTCTCATGGTTTATTACGCAAATGCAATTAGACAAAGCAAATAATCAAGGAGAAGCATAGTTTCAAAGTCCCCGTTTTATTTTCCCTCCCTACACTTAAACTGAACATTGTCCCCAATGTTCCCCGAAAGTATCAAAGTTTTGATAAAAGAAGGTAATAAAAAACGAAAGAAACTAATACTCCCCTGATTAACTCGGTAGGATCCGTGTGTGAAGTAGTGGTTAAATCCTTTCCAAGAAGAATGTATGCGTGAAAAGCTCCTTCCAACTTTATGTATCTTCTTCTTGATAAACAAAACCTGCACACTTGAAGAAAAGAAACGAAACCTTTCGCGTAAAATTGGCGGTAATAATATATAAGACTCGATTTAAACTAGGATATAACGCTTGTGGAATGGATGTTTACAGAATTTCTAAGAAAATTAAGACCTGGAAAATTCCAAAAAAATTTATAAGAAGCTCAGAAAACGAGAAAAAGTAATCTGATGTTTTTACTCCTTCCTGACGCCGTCAGGTTGCAATCCTGACGCCATCAGGTTATCCTGACAAAAACTGGTCTGCGATTTTCTGGAAAAATTCTAGAAAATTTACATCTTTAGAATCTGGAAAAATTTCAGCAAAACATCCATTATGACTCGATACAAGCATTTGACTCGAACAAACACACAAATATATCTTATAATTAATTGTTATTCTCATGTTCACGTTTCTTATGAAAATGTGTGTAATCCTCCCTACACTTATCCTTTATGTAAAATACCTTTATATGCAATTAAGACGAGGTAAAAAACAAAATAAAGCATTTTTACAAATTTAAACATGAGAATAAACAATCAATAAAAGATATATGACACTAACAAGCAAACAATTAAGCATGGGTTGCCTCCCACGAAGCGCTTTTCTTTATTTAAGAGTCTTGTAGCTAGACTCATAGTCGTGTTCCTACGTGATCTCATTACTGTCACCTCCTTCCTTCTTTCCATCGTCGAAAGAGTGTACACGTTGTATGCTTACTGTGGATTCCTTGCCGACGTCTTCTATTATGGTAACAGTTTTATCCTTTAGATTAGTTTCCTTCACTGTGAAAGGCCCAAACCATCTTGGTTTGTTTCTACCTTGTAATGCCCTTATCCGAGATTTGTACAAAAGTAATTTTTCTCCATTTAGAAATTCCTTAGGGCTCCTTTGTGCCTTTGGTATCGAAGTGGGATTATTTCCTAACTTCTTATCGGGTTTCCACAAAGTTGCATATAATCCCTGAACCATAAAGTCCCTAAGCCCCTTTTCCCAGTCATTCAATTTCTTCTTAACAATTTTTCCAGGGGCTTGTGGATTTCCACCCGTAATCATTTCCATGATCTTAAGAGGATACCTTGGAATGATGGGTATCCTAGCGTACCCTTTCCCGCTTTTAAGCACCATGATGCCCTCTCCGCATTTGATGGTTGCCTTGGCGGTGGCCAGAAATGGTGTCCCAAGAATAAGAGGCACGTTTTTATCTTCCTCAACATCTATGATCACAAAATCCATCGGATAAACGATATTAGCTACCTCTATTAGAACATCCACCGCGATTCCTACGGGGTAAACATATGTGTGATTAGCTAAGGAAAGTCTAAGATCGGTCTTGGCTGGTTTCTCCTTAGTTAACTTATTATAGATTGATAATGGCATTATGTTTACATCAGTCCCCTGATCAGCTAAGGAATTTATATTATCAATATCACCTATGCTACATGGTATCACGAAGTTCCCAGTGGTGTCTCGTTTTTTCGTTAATGGTTTTTTTAGAACCAACTCATACAGAGGTCCCACAGGCAGGGCGTCATACTCTTCCTCAGTCATCTTTCCTTCAAGGGCTTCCCTAAGAACCTCATTGTACCTAAAGTTGTTTACTTGGTTCGCAACGGTTTTTCTATTGATTTCATGCTTAAGGTAGTACTCAATGGTCTCAGGCTCATCATTAAGTTTGCCCTCCTCCTCCTTCCTTTCCTCAGTTTTTTTCACCTCAACCTTTCCATCCTCAGGCATGATGGAAATGGCGTTAACATACGAGGTGGGAGGACAATCGTTGCTTCTTACTAATACCTTTTCGGGGACATTCGTCTTGGTATATTCTACTACCAGGTTCATCATTTCCGTCATTTTTGCTTGCATTTCCTCTCTCTGCCTATAAACTTCCTCTTCAAATTTGGCTAATCTTTCCGTATGAGCCGCCATATACTCCCTCATTTGTTCCTTAAAGCTTGGTGAGAGTGGTATTGGGGAAGTAGAGCGGAAGCGCCTTTCGGAATCGATGTTTTGCTCACGACTTGGGGATCCTGAAAAATGTGTTAGGTGGTGGTTGGAATTGGCGGATTTGACCACTTCATGAGGGATGTGCATGGGAGCTTTACGCCTTTCCATAAGGTAATCAATCCCTCTCTCAATAGCACTCAATTGCTCCTCGGTGATGTCGGGGGATTTAAGACGAGTTGATAGGGCATTAACCATTTTAACAGTGGTTACAGGAGATTCATTCCAATCTTCGTAGCTTTGATCAGCGAGCTTTTCAATAATATCCCAAGATTTCTCTGCATTAAAGTCGCTGAGCCTTCCACCAGCGGCTTGATCTATGGATCGTCGAGTGATGAAATCGATATGATCATAGAAGATTTGGATTTGAAGCCAAAGGTCAATGCCATGGTGAGGGAGTTTACGGAGTGAGTCTTTGAATCGAGTCCATGCGTTGTGGAGAGACTCACCTTGAAGTTGTTGAAATGTTAAGATGTCTCGTCTGAGTTTTGTGGTTCTACCCGGTGGGAAAAATTGAGCAAGGAAACGAGTGGTGAGATCATCCCAACTTGAGATGGAGCCGGCGGGAAGTCGCTCAAGCCAATTACTAGCTTGGTCCCGTAGAGAGAATTGGAAGAGACGCAGACGCGTGGTCTCCCGAGTATTAGCATCAAGGTCGATGGAATCGACAATTTTGAGGAAATCCCTCAGATGCTGATTTGGATCTTCGGAACGAAGTCCATGGAATGCACATCCATTTTGCACCAACCGGATGGTGTCGGATCACAGGGCCGTAATTTGGGCTTAGTCAGGAAGCTCAATGGTGTTCCTATAGCCTAGGTGGCTAGGTCTCGAGTATTCACCAAGAGTACGGTCTCTTGGCGGGACAATGATTTGAGGGGGGTTTTCACCTTCCATGATGAAAAGTGATGGGGTTACGAACAAAGGTTACGAACAAAGGTCACGAAGAAGGGGGATAGACTAAAAGGAAGCTAAAAATGAGAAAAAAGTTTACTTGATAGGAATCAAGCAAAGAAACCTAAACGAGGTGGACTACTAACTAGCTATTCTATTCCCTGGCAGCGGCGCCAAAAACTTGATACGCTTACACAGTGCATTCGGGGTCAAAGGAACTTCCTTTTCGTTGAGCAAGTTTTTCAACACCCTAGGCAGTGAACCTAATCGTTGTAGTGTAGTATTAGGGTAAGCCAAGGGAATTTATATCATTCTCTAGGGGAATAGGAATGCTAGTGAGAAGTTACTACGCTAAGGTTGGGGTTGAGGAAGATTATTTTTTATCTTTTTATATTTTTTAGAAAAGGAAAAGTACGAATCTCGGGGTTTGGATTTGGGGGGTTGGTATTTCTACCGATTACTCTACTATTATCTAATTATCTAAACTAAGGTGGTGGTAGTCTTATGTCTAATTATTGTGTGCTCGTATGATAGTTTAAAGATGTGTTTACTTAGGTTTTACTACTCCTTAATTATCTTCTATTGGTGGTTGAATTGTCACGTCCTTATTCCTAGTTGCGTTGTGTGTCTAAAGTTGTAGGGTATGCGTTTCTCCCTACTCTTTGAAGTTACCAAAGGGTCTCGTCTACAAAACCCACTAGGGATGATAAACTCTAACTCTAAGGCCTCTTTGGATAGTTTACCTTACAACAACTCAAAGTGCTATAACCTAAGGTTCACAAAGATTAATCAAGCATTAAGTACACAACGAATGACCTATCGCATTACTAGATCATTAATCAACTAAGATAAGAAACAACCAATCAATATTCAATAATTAAGTTTCATATTCCCTAAGCAAACACACAAGTAAATTAGCCGGACATGGAGAACATGCAAGCATACACACAAATAATTGAAGTCATAATTAAATTAATGAAGTAAAAAACTTATCTTGGTGTAAGATAGGGTTTAAAACCCTAAAATACGACCTTGGTTCGGTTTAGGTTTTACTCCAAAAGTTTACCCAAAAGACTCCTCTCTAAAACTGAAAAATTCGGATTCTATATATAAGATTACATGTGCGACGGCGTCACCTTATGATTTGTGACACCGTCGTGTCGCCGTCATTAGGGTTTCGTCTTGGCCAAGTTAATCTTGCGACGGCGTCACCTTATGCTTGTGACGCCGTCCTCTTTAGCTTCTGACGCCGTCTGGATTGAATCTAGGCCGTCTGAGTTGCGACGGCCTACTCTTTTAAAACCCGACGCCGTCCTTCAAAAACTAGCAATTTCTCTTCTGTGTCGTCACAAATTCCTCCGACGGCGTCGCAGATTAAGCAGTGACGCCGTCCCCTTGTAATTTAGCAGCTTGAGTGTCTCGATTCTTGACTTTGGCCATTTTCTTCATATATCCGCGCCTTTTCGTCCAAATAAGTGCCATTACAGCAATTTGCCTTTAAGAGACCTAAAAAGTGAAAAGGAACGATATTAAGCAATAACGGATACAAAAGTGATCAAATAAGGGCTTAAACGACCCCTCAAAAAGGTACATTTTAAAACCTTTTTAAAACCTCAAAAAAGTACATTAAGGAGATTCGTACTTTTACTTTTCCTTTTCACTAGCATTCCTATTCCCCTAGAGAACGATATCAATTCCCGTGGCTTACCCTAATACTACACTACAACGATTAGGTTCACTGCCTAGGGTGTTGAAAAACTTGCTCGACGAAAAGGAAGTTCCTTTGACCCCGAACGCGCTGTGTAAGCGTATCAAGTTTTTGGCGCCGCTGCCGGGGAATAGAATAGCTAGTTAGTAGTCCACCTCGTTTAGGTTTCTTTGCTTGATTCCTATCAAGTAAACTTTTTTCTCATTTTTAACTTCCTGTTAGTCTATCCCCCTTCTTCGTGACCTTTGTTCGTAACCCCATCACTTTTCATCATGGAAGGTGAAAACCCCCGTCAAATCATTGTCTCGCCAAGAGACCGTACTCTTGGTGAATACTCGAGACCTAGCCACCTAGGCTATAGGAACACCATTGAGCTTCCCGACCAAGCCCAAATTACGGCCCTGCGATCCGACACCATCCGGTTGGTGCAAAATGGATGTGCATTCCATGGACTTCGTTCCGAAGATCCAAATCCGCATCTGAGGGATTTCCTCAAAATTGTCGATTCCATCGACCTTGATGCTAATACTCGGGAGACCACGCGTCTGCGTCTCTTCCAATTCTCTCTACGGGACCAAGCTAGTAATTGGCTTGAGCGACTTTCCGCCGGCTCCACTCAAGTTGGGATGATCTCACCACTCGTTTCCTTGCTCAATTTTTCCCTCCGGGGAGAACCACAAAACTTAGGAATGACATTTTGATGTTCCAACAACGTCAAGGTGAATCTCTCTATGAAGCATGGACTCGATTCAAGGACTTACTTCATAAAGTCCCTCATCAAGGCATTGATCTTTGGCTCCAAGTCCAAATCTTTTATGATCATGTCAACTTCCCCACTAAGCGATCCATTGACCAAGCGGCCGGTGGAAAACTTAGTGATCTCACCGCGGAAGAATCATGGGGTATAATAGAGGACCTTGCTCTCTATGACAACAAAAGTTGGAATGACCCCCGTGAGTTGCCCAAAACCGTTAAGGCAATCTCCTTGCCTCCAATTGACTCACAACCTTCCGACCGTAGGATGCTTGAACTTGAAGATCAAGTAAAATTCCTCATGAGCTCCTACAAAAATCCTAAGTCTTCACATCAAGTGAATACAATCACACTACCTTGTGAATTATGTAGTGGTCCCCATGACACTCGTGATTGCACAAGACTCCCCGAACAAGCTTTTGCGGACTACACCTCCACGCGTACCGACGGAGCGGGAGAGAAGTGGTACACTTTCAAGCCCGAACAAAACAACTTAGGAAACTCTTACAACCCCTCATGGAGAAATCACCCTAACCTTAAGTGGAATCAAAACTCAAGTACATCCCAAAGCTCATCTAGTCCACCCAATAGGTTCAATTCTCTAAACACCGGGAACCCCACTAATCTTGAGGCCATTGCATCTAGATTCATGTCATCTCAAGAGATTCGATTGACTAAGCTTGAAGCTGATTTTAAGCGAAAGCAAGGCGAGATGACAAACAAGCTTGATGCACTCTTAAAAGCCTTCAATGAATGAGAAATTGGAGCACTTCCAAGTGATACCATAAAGAACGCAAAAGTAAATTCGATTTCGTCAACTTCATGTTCTGGTTCACCTTGGGAGAGTACACATCCATGTCCCTCACACCCAACGGTTCACTCGGTGAATGCTATCAACAAGGGTTTTAAGCAATCCAAATTTAGGTACCAAGGCCCTGCACCATTGGTAGAACCTACTCTTGAGAAACCCGTCAACCAAGAACCCAAACCCAATCTAGAGGAGGAGTACAAGGAACTCCATCAAGAAAAACTGGTTCTTGAAGTCTTAGCTCATGCACCTTATTATAATGCTTTGAAAGAA
The DNA here is from genome assembly GCA_019973895.1 of Chrysanthemum seticuspe. Lineage (NCBI taxonomy): Eukaryota > Viridiplantae > Streptophyta > Magnoliopsida > Asterales > Asteraceae > Chrysanthemum > Chrysanthemum seticuspe. The sequence goes on from BPTQ01000007.1 coordinate 192,257,066, forward strand.
AAATATGAGTTAGAACTTAAACTTGGAAAACATGGGTCCGCCTTTGTGCGAAATAATCTACCTAAGAAGTTAGACGATCCAGGGCTATTTACTCTTCCGTGTAGGCTTGGAACTTCCAAACCTCTCGATGCTCTAGCCGACTTAGGATCATGCCTCAATCTTGTTCTGTTGTCCCTCCATAGAAGCCTTAACCTAGGTAAAATAGAACCAACGGAAACAATTTTAGGTCTAGCAGATGGTAGTGTTTCATATCCGGTAGGGATAATAAAAGACATGGTAGTACACGTAGGAGAGTTAACTCTTTTGGCCGATTTCCATGTGCTTGACATGAATAAGGACCCGACATGCCCATTACTTGTAGGAAGAGGATTCTTAGCTACCGCTAGTGCCATCATTGATTGTAAGATGTCCAAGATAGTGGTAGTAGAAGGTAGTGCTAGGTCGATTTACGATGTCAAAAGGCATACATACTACAAAGAGGAGGAAATTCCACATGAGATTAGGATGGATAGAACACCTTCTAGATATGGACCTTGGATTGATAAAAACCTCATAGGCCCCCAACGACCTTTCTATTTAGATGATGCCTTTGCTAGCAAAGCAACTTTCCATGAAAAAGAGATGGCTAGAGACATGGAAGTAAACCCGTTCGAAGACGCTTTAGTATTTAGGAAGATGACCGAGTTCTTAGGAAGTTTGCCCGTCAACCTCGTTATGAATAGGTGGAAAATTGAGAAGCCTAAACATAAGTGGGATTGGAGTAGACCGCCTAGTAATGGAAATGAAGAATGGCACATTAGGATAACAATCTATGATCCCGACAGAGAAAAGTTTGAAAAAGCATATCGAACCGAACGTACTACTAGGAACCTAAATGATATGTTTGATCCTTATGACATTGTTAAGGACAAGCTTACTTATATCGGTACGTAGGAACACGACTATGAGTCTAGCTACAAGACTCTTAAATAAAGAAAAGTGCTTCGTGGGAGGCAACCCATGCTTAATTGTTTGCTTGTTAGTGTCATATATCTTTTATTGGTTGTTTAATCTCATGTTTAAATTTGTAAAAATGCTTTATTTTGTTTTTAACCTTGTCTTAATTGCATATAAAGGTATTTTACATAAAGGATAAGTGTAGGGAGGATTACACACGTTCTCATAAGAAACGTGAACATGAGAATAACAATTAATTAAAAGATATATTTGTGTGTATGTTCGAGTCAAATGCTTGTATCGAGTCATAATGGATGTTTTGCAGAAATTTTTCCAGATTCTAAAGATGTAAATTTTCCAGATTTTTTTCCAGAAAATCGCAGACCAGTTTTTGTCAGGATAACCTGACGGCGTCAGGATTGTAACCTGACGGCGTCAGGAAGGAGTGAAAACATCAGATTACTTTTTCTCGTTTTCTGAGCTACTTAAATTTTTTTGGAATTTTCCAGGTCTTAATTTTCTTAGAAATTCTGTAAACATCCATTCCACAAGCATTATATCCTAGTTTAAATCGAGTCTTATATATTATTACCGCCGATTTTACGCGAAAGGTTTCGTTTGTTTTCTTCAAGTGTGCATGTTTTGTTTATCAAGAAGAAGTTACATAATATTGAGGAGCTTTTCACGCATAAATTCTTCATGGAAAGGATTTAACCACTACTTCACACACGGATCCTACCGAGCTAATCAGGGGAGTATTAGTTTCTTTCGTTTTTTATTACCTTCTTTTATCAAAACTTTGATACTTTCGGGGAACATTGGGGACAATGTTCAGTTTAAGTGTAGGGAGGGAAAATAAAACGGGAACTTTGAAACTATGCTTCTCCTTGATTATTTGCTTTGTCTAATTGCATTTGCGTAATAAACCATGAGAAAATGTCGGTTAGGATAATTTTGGCACCAAATTTAAAATTTTTCATGACATATAGGAGTGGGCCATTAGTCTTAACAAAAGCGTCTCACGGATAGGAAGTTATATGACTAGCACAAAACCCTTTACCACTTAAATTCCACCAAAAATGTGAGGATCGCCCTTAGATTAGTAGGAATTGAAGCTTTCATCTTCAATGCTTAGAGTGTGAACCGGTAGTATATTAGATTCTAGAACTTGTTTTGTGATGCATTCCGAGATCGCTAGTGAGACTACACTTGTGTAGTTAGGAATAACTAAATGATAAGAGGCATTAGGATAACCCTTGTTTGATACCCGTAATATAATTACTTCTTCCACATCGGTTGAGTAATTCCCCCACACCTTTGCGTTGTACTCATCTTTAGTACACGATACCCTTAGTTAACCCCTCAGAGCCTATCCTTTTCGCGGTTCTCGTGATGTTTCGGTTTTCCGGAATATCAATGAAGAGCATTGTTTACACCCCACCCCCAAATGTACACCCAAATCGCCTTAGCCTACCTTGTATGCACTCACTTTTAGTGCATTATTGTTATCACCCTAAACCCTTAGTTCAATTATCTAATTACTTGCATGAGTTAATAAGTTGAGTCATATCTTTTGTACACAGTTTTGGGACGATTGGGACTCATGGGAAAAGTTAAAGTTTTAAATGACTAAAAGGGAACGCCAATTCCCTTATCTGCGTAATAACGTACTCCAAGTGTTTTGATCTTTTCAATTAGGGTCATATTAGTGTTAGAGTAATAAAAACTCAAGTGTAGGGATGTGCTATAAATCCCTATTATTTTGATGTTATCATAGAGGATGGTAGAGTGTAAAAAAAAAATGGAAAAAAATAGAAATCGAAAAAAAATAGAAAAAGAGAAAAAGAAAAAAAATAGAGTGTAAAAAAAAAAAAAAAAAAAAAAAAAAAAAAACATACGGGCTACCATCCTACACATATCTTTTATGTTTGTTTATTTCAGTTATCTAGAGTTTAGAGTGTCGAGTCTAGGCTTAGCAACGCCATTCTTCGTATGCATTTAACATAGAGATTTTTGACTTGCCACCACTAAATAGCCTATCCCACCAAACCCTTTGTTTCCCTACCGTAAGCCTAACGTTACAACCCTTTAAATACCTCTTTGATAGTCTTTCCTAGGTGCTTACGCCAAAGCGATGGAGGTTTGATCTATTCTCAAGCCTATGGTAATCTATGTACTAGGACCGGTTAATGAGTGTTTATCTTCCATTTCCAATTTGCTATATTTCATATACACCCGAGAGATGTGAGTATCCAAACACCCCATGTGAGGTGCTAGTATGTAATTTCCGTGCTTGTTATGACTTTTGCGGGGCTTATATGTGTTGTGGACTGTTTTAAACCAATGCTTCATGACCCCTAACTTATAAATTAATTGGCTAAAAGCACATTTGCTTGAGGACAAGCAAATATCAAGTGTAGGGATATTTGATAAGGTTTTAAAATGTACCTTTTTGAGGGGTCGTTTAAGCCCTTATTTGATCACTTTTGTATCCGTTATTGCTTAAAATCGTTCCTTTTCACTTTTTAGGTCTCTTGAAGGTAAACTGCTGTAATGGCACTTATTTGGACAAAAAGGCGCGGATATATGAAGAAAATGACCAAAGTCAAGAATCGAGACACGCAAGCTGCTAAATTACAAGGGGACGGCGTCACTGCTTAATCTGCGACGCCGTCGGAGGAATTTGTGACGACACAGAATAGAAATTGCTAGTTTTTGGAGGACGGCGTCGGGCTTTAAAAGAGTAGGCCGTCGCAACTCAGACGGCCTAGATTCAATCCAGACGGTGTCAGAAGCTAAAGAGGACGGCGTCACAAGCATAAGGTGACACCGTCGCAAGATTAACTTGGCCAAGACGAAACCCTAATGACGGCGACACGACGGCGTCACAAATCATAAGGTGACGCCGTCGCACATGTAATCTTATATATAGAATCCGATTTTTTCAGTTTTAGAGAGGAGTCTTTTGGGTAAACTTTTGGAGTAAAACCTAAACCGAACCAAGGTCGTATTTTAGGGTTCTAAACCCTATCTTACACCAAGATAAGTTGTTTACTTCATTAATTTAATTATGTCTTCAATTATTTGTGTGTATGCTTGCATGTTCTCCATGTCCGGCTAATTTACTTGTGTGTTTGCTTAGGGAATATGAAACTTAATTATTGAATATTGATTGGTTGTTTCTTATCTTAGTTGATTAATGATCTAGTAATGCGATAGGTCATTCGTTGTGTACTTAATGCTTGATTAATCTTTGTGAACCTTAGGTTATAGCACTTTGAGTTGTTGTAAGCTAAACTATCCAAAGAGGCCTTAGAGTTAGAGTTTATCATCCCTAGTGGGTTTTGTAGACGAGACCCTTTGGTAACTTCAAAGAGTAGGGAGAAACGCATACCCTACAACTTTAGACACACAACGCAACTAGGAATAAGGACGTGACAATTCAACCACCAATAGAAGATAATTAAGGAGTAGTAAAACCTAAGTAAACACATCTTTAAAATATCATACGAGCACACAATAATTAGACATAGACTACCACCACCTTAGTTTAGATAATTAGATAATAGTAGAGTAATCGGCAGAAATACCAACCCCCCAAATCCAAACCCCGAGATTCGTACTTTTCCTTTTCTAAAAAATATAAAAAGATAAAAAATAATCTTCCTCAACCCTAACCTTAGCGTAGTAACTTCTCACTAGCATTCCTATTCCCCTAGAGAACGATATCAATTCCCGTGGCTTACCCTAATACTACACTACAACGATTAGGTTCACTGCCTAGGGTGTTGAAAAACTTGCTCGACGAAAAGGAAGTTCCTTTGACCCCGAACGCGCTGTGTAAGCGTATCAGCTTTCGAGCATGTGGATAATGTGGAATACATTGTCAGCCTATTTAAATTTCAAAGAGTCTCTATAGATGCTGTCATGTTACGTGTGTTCCCTATTACACTCACTGGAGCTGCTAAAAAATGGGTCGATAGATTGCCCGTCGGGACAGTTAATACATGGGCTCTCCTAAAAAGGTATTTCATTCAAAAGTACTATCCTCCGACATGGACAACAAAGCAACTCGAGGAGATCCATAATTTCAAGCAAGAAGGTGATGAGACGTTGTACCAGGCTTGTGAAAGATACAACGAACTCCTGTACAAATGCCCTACTTATGACCTTAATAGCCAGCAAAAGGTAAATGTATTCTACAAGGGTATAAACATCTCCTCAAGGCAGATTCTCAATTTGCAAGGACCATTCCTACAACATCTTGGAGGCTATTCAAAAGATGGCTGGCCACTCTCATAAGTGGCACAACGGAGGAAGCAATAGAAGCATAAGTGGGAATATGGAACGCATTCCAGCAATAAATAATAAACTTGAAATTCTTGGTAGGGACATGAAGAAGCTGAAAAGAATGTGCACTCTATACAAGTTGGTTACAATAATTGCAATGGCACTCACCTCGCTAATGAATGCCCGAGATATTATACCAGAATTAACAACAACCCTTCTAAACTATGGGAATGCCCGAGTCAAGAGAGTTGAAGAGGAAAAATATGGGAATGAAAGGCCATTTAACGGATATAATGGTAACGGAGCTAAATATCATGAAGGGCCCCCGAGATATTATACTAGAATTAACAACAACCCTTCTAAACCCAGTCTTAATGAGTTGGTTCTTAAACACATCGAAGAATCTACAAGAAAAAACGACAGGTTCAAGGAATGTATGATCAAAGTGAAAGAAGACACATATATGAACCTACGATACCAGGATGCCATAATCAAAAACTTAGAGACCCAAATTGGGTAGCTTGCTAAGAATTTCGGGACTAGGAATGATGAAGCTGTCACATGCAAAGCCATATTTGCACAAGATGAGCCGGAGGGAGAGCAGCGTACCCCTATTGTTACAAATGGCCTTTGTGGGATTAATTACCTAAGAGGAGATGACGGATATGAAAATGACGAAAACTTGCCGTGCCAACTTCCTGAAAAAGATCTTTATCAAGAAAGCTTTCTATTGCCTTGCACTATCGATAACCTAAATATTCCCGTTTTAGCTGATTTGGGAGCTGGGGTAAATCTTATTTCTACTTCATTGTTTTATATCTTGAAACTAACCAATTTAAATGAAACAACAATGATGATTAAAATGGCTGATTCTTCTAAGGCTGTACATCAGCGGGTTGTTGATAACGTTTTACTAAAAATTGGAAAATTCCTCTTTCCTACTGATTTTGTGGTTATTGACTTGGGCAAACGGGTGCATTACAACTTAACTGTTGGGAGACACTTTTTTGTTACTTGTCGCGCTCATATAAAAGTTTTTGAAAAGTAAAATTTTTTATGAACTGAGGGGGAACGAGTTACTTTCAACATGAATGAACAATTGAAACCTCGTCAGGAATTTTCAAAAAAGGTTGACGTTGTCAATATACCATTACTTGACCCACCTTTATGCTATGAACTCAGGACTAAGAATTGTGAAAAAGATGTTGATAGTTGTAAACAGGAATAGGGAACAACTGATCAAATCAGGGACATCGATAAAGCTACAGATCTTAACAAGCATTACTGCAGTCCTATAGTAGCCGAGCATGACGGATCTATGAAAGCATGGCCCATGTGTAACCCTTTTCGAAAATATTGTACATATGAATATGGAAGAACGGACATGCCTCTATGAGATTGAGAGACATGACATAAAGTTTGGGAATCTATCCTTTCAAGATTGGTATAAAATTAGATTTGGGGACTCTAATATCAATATAGGTTTGATCAAAAGGCTATAGCTCGATTACAACAAATATCTTCTTCAGGATACAAAGACCGATGATAAAGGATCCACCAAGAATTACGTCCTCTATAAAAATAATTCTATGATTGAAGACGACGACTATGGAAAGTCGTATTTATCATTCAACGAATGGCTTTTGTAGAAGTTTTGTACCTACAACGTCGGCAACATAGTCAAGAAAAAAGTTTTTGTCGAATAGATGATTGATTGCCGCCAGAAAATAGGAGAAGCTAGGATGAATGCAAAAAATCTATTGAGCGCCACTTCTGGTGGTGGTAACATAAAACCCCATGGCTTTGAGTCTAACTTAAAGACCCGGTAATAAAGAAAAGTGCTCTTTTAGGAGACAACCCGAATTATCCCTTTCTTTTTTACTTTTTTTATTTGTTGGGTTTTGTGTTTTTAACATTGTTGCAGGAATTGGAGACAAATTCACAGCGATTAAAATGGGGACATGTTTTGTCCTGAAGTTACAACGTAACTCATCCTCATGGTTACGCCGTAACATATCCTCAGTTGTCGATTCTCTCTAGGTTACAAACCATTACGGTGTAATCTCATTCTTTTGCTACACCGTAACAACTTCTCAATAGCTAATTTCCAGGTTTAACCACAATTACGACGTAACTCCTCATTATGGTTACACCGTAATTCTTCTTGCACTATAAATTCTTCCTACATTAACATAATAACCTTGTATTAGTTTTAAATGAACTTTGTGGTATGTTCCATGTAAGCCCTCATGAGACTACACTCGTCCACTTGGGACACCAATTGGTTTAAAAGGCTTGTTGCATATTCTAAATGCAACCGTGATTCCTACAAAAGTGAGTTAGATTTCTTTTGTGTATTTTTGTTTTTGTTTTTCTTTTTAGAATTATGCTTGTTGGTTACTTGTGATTTCAGAGATCGAAGTTTGCTCATGGATGCTTAAGTGAAGGCACGATTTTCATCGTGGGCCTTCTTTCTTTTTAGGAGTGAATTTCAGGGAAGTTCTCGCTCTAATTCTACTTTCTCTTCACTTTTATTTAACGTTTACTACAAAAGGGACTTTATATATCTCAAGTGGGGGGAGGGAGTAGAATTATTAGTTGAACTTATTTTCCCTCGTTTTTCTAGTTTATTTTAAAAAATTATGCCTTTTTAAAAATTTTGACATGTTTTTCTTAACTTAACTAGATTAGACCTTAGCCGAGCACACTATAACACTTGATATTTTATGGTGAGATTAGCCTTATCCGTTTCCACTTATTCACCTAAATCCACCAAATTATGAGTCTGCCGGTAGCTTGTAAACTTTAGAACTTGGCCTTTGCATCATTTTGAGACCATAGAAGAGGTATGTTGAGTTCGCTTAATATATATGGAATAATCAGTTTGAGAAGGCAATAGTTTTAGGATTATCACCCAAATAGCGTATCCTTGTGTGTCTATCGATTAGTCACCTTGACTTTTTGACCCCCATGTTAAACCCTTTTGTTGCACTCACTTTAGTGCAAGATACCCCTAGATACACCCGTCTGAGCCATTCCTTTCATTTTGTTCACCCAATTTTGTTTGTTTCGTTACACCCATTCACCTTAGCCTACCATGTAGTCTTAATTTGTGATTGGGAAGTCATTGTTTGCCCAAGTTTAAGGTTCAAGTAGAGAGGTTCGGAAATCACGCATTCTCATTATATGTTTATCTCAAGCGAGGGGATGTTATGTTTTTAGTTATGATTCCAAAAAAAAAGTAGTAGTTTATTGTAAAGTGCAATGTTATAAGCACTATAATAGGAGCTCATCAAATATTAAGCATCGAGGAGGCTACCTCGGTCACATTTGTAGAATTGAGTTGGTAATTATTGCGCCAACAGTCGAAGAACAGGTAATGTGCCCATCAGGACATCCGCTAATGGCACATCTACTTGTTATATCATGATCATGTTTCTTCACCTTAAAGCTTGAACTTTGAATGAACGGTAAGCGGTGGCAACTTAGTTATAGGTTAAGACTATTTGTTTCATTATTTTTATTTTACACCAATTATTTCCCATGTCTTATCCTACATTTTAGTCATGAAGCATGTCTAGGTGATGAAGCGAGCAATCTTTGGTGTCTTGGTCATGTATCATTGATTTTGTCCACTTTGCCGGGACACATTAGTAATGACATTTCACCCTTAACCCATGTTGTGTCCACCCATATTGCCTTCAAGAACTGTTTAGTCCTTAACTCTAGTGGTGGGGATTTGTGTAACCGCCAAGCTTATGTTAGAATACACGCTATGACTGTGCTTTGAGTGATTACCCCGAAATTGAAACTTAGACTAGATGAGAGAATTTGAGTGTTTGTTCCCATTTCGTATGGTGTTCGGCTTTGATTTATTCTAGCATAAGGGATTTTTAAACTCATATGTTCTAGGTAAAGGGGGATATCTTTTTAGAAAATTTTCTAATAAGGTCTACTTGTGGACAAGTAGAGTTCAAGTTGGGGGATATTTGATAACATGATATAGTCCTGACTTTTAAGTGTCAATTTCCTCTGATAATGCTCGTATTTTATGTCATTTATATGGATTTACACTTGTATTCCTTATATTTCACTTTCAGGTAAATTATGAGCATTGGAGCTTAAGAGAACCTGATTTGGATATTTTCCTAACAGATTATATCAGTATCCTACTCATGAAGAAGCTACGGTGTAACTTATTCTCTCACATTACGTTGTAGCTAGTGTTTTATCTCAGATTGCCTACTCAACAGCAATTACGGCGTAACTCCAAACAAAGGTTACGCCGTAATCATTGTTAGGTCACAATAATGTTACACACGCATCAATATGTAAGAAATATAGAAGAGATAGAGCGGATGAACACACACACAAAACACACGAATGTATACTTAATGTTATGCGTAGGATATTAAGTGAAATGTGAACAACCAACCTTCCAAGGAAGGTTTACAAGAGTATTTATAGGGGAAGGGACTAGGGCAACACTACAAGTCCCCTTCCTTCCTTATTGGACTAGGGCCAAGGCTTATGGGCTTTCTACATAAGCCTTGCCATTAATACAAACGTAAAAGCCTAATTAAGCAACCTATTACATAATGATTACTAACACTTGAAATACATGTTAGAAGTGATTCCAACAATCTCCCCCTAAGTATTGGTAATTAAAAGTGACTCCAGCAATCTTGAAAAGTTGTTGGTGTTGATGTAATAACAGTAGCTTTGACATCTTCTGACATTCTCCTTTCTTGTGAGAAGAAGTGCCTTGATTCTAACAATCTCCCAGTGTGAGGATCTTGTTTCTTTTGAAGTTTTCAGCTTTGAAGTCTTCATATATCTTTGTTCTTTGTTCTGGTGTAGATATGGTGATGTTATGTTGTGGGTATCTGCATCAGGTCTGCTTCGTTGCTCAGGTGTCTCCATGTCCTTCTCCAACATTCTCACACGCTCTCTGTCGTTGGATTTCATTTTTGATGTAGTTCTCTAATTCTTTAAACTTTGTAGATTCTTTGGCATAAAGGAAGAATCATTCTGACTTTTGTGTTGCCTTTTGAGAGAACTTCAGATTGTGTTATTGTTGGTATGAGCATGTGGAGAATCAGCACGATCATGTCCCAAGAGCATCTATAAGAAGAAAACATAAGAATGGGTTAGTGATAAACACCAATCGATCACTATGGTCGATTCCTAGAGAATTGACCACTACAATTGTTCTTTTGATGAATGTCTTGATTCCATTCACCTTGGTCAGGCGAATCAGCTGACCAAATCCCATAAGGGACAGTTGGCATTACATTGAACAAGTTCAAGTAATGAACCACATCTTCAGGACTCGATTCTTGAAAGGAATCTCCTTAGTGGGATTTCCAACACTTACAAGTTCGAACTTCGAGCGTGTTAACAGTATAGTGTGAAAACACATCTCTAATTCTAGCAAAGGCTGTTCCTGAACTGGACTCCCTCAAGTAGGATAACACGATGTACCAAAGTACACCTACAGTTCAGGTGAGTCGCTGAGGTACACCGAAGCATCACCTCACGACTGTAGACCATTTGAGACAACACTAAGCGTAACCCACGAGGAGTTACCGAAGTGACTTGCTGTCAGGGCTGTTTGATGTTGACCCTGACAGGAGTTTCCATTTAATCACCCAGGATCACAATTGTAAACCTCTTATAAATGTTCTCGACATATTGCTAAGATTTGTGTAGGACTCTAGAATTGTATCACTTGCGTCCTTAATGTTGAACGACAAGTGATGAAATGTCAAGTGTTCCTAAGAGATCTTTTGATGAATCTCGTGGCTCTAGATTCAACAGTGCGCTTTGGTTTTCCTAAGCGGAGACTAGAGAGAGGGTCTCCTTCTTCAATACCAGTAATCTCTAAGAGAAAACCGATAGTTTACGTAGGGTTCCCTGTGAGAATGAAACAAGCTTCTGTTGAGGGAAACTTGAGTGGCTAAGAAGGTTTAGTGCATGCGTCAATGGGTCCATGACAAATTTAATCCTCAATACCGGTGTCATCAAGTGACAACCAGTAGCGTATGAATTGAACTCGGTGTCTGCCCTAAGTTGAATAATCTGGAGGGCTATTTCTTTTCACCCTTTCCTTTACATTTCTTTTTAATTCTTCAACAACTTCTTTCTCCGATTCTCATTTTCTCCTTTTTCTAATCATACCTAAGGACTTCTAAATTCTAACTAATTGGTGGTGTCCTTGGGTAGATCCCTCCGGCTCTGACGGATCATAGGATGGTTATTCCTTACCTTAGTCACCTTATAACCTCATGACTATCTTAAGTTGCCATAAAACCATTTTCTCAAAAATCTCTCAAAATGTTTATGAGTGAAAACATTTTGTAACACTTTGAGAGTTTTGTATTTTTCAGAAATACTCCCCCTCCACATGTTCTCAAGTGTTTTAACAGAAATCTGCACAGGGAGAGTAGAGCACGCACTTTTGAATTGATCGACTCAAGATAGACAATTCCCCATGAGACACGGTTACGTTGCATAATTAAAGAGTTACATTGTCAGCTTTTAGGTGACAACTAGCTCTAATAACTATCTTGAGGGTGTGGACAAACCTCGAAAGGTTGTCAAACCCGTCAAAGTTCATGTCTATCATGAACTTCTCGAATAGGTACGATCTACTCGGATAAGTCTTGGAAGATAAATCCTTTCGACGTATGACAGTTCAGATCTCGTCAATTCATGGGTTAAGTCTTTGCACACGAAGATTCAATCATATTTACAACATATTTTTATCACATAATTTTTCTCCCCCTAAAAAATGGCATATAAATGCTATTTTTGACGAAATTTAGATATCGAATATGTCCATTTCGAGTTTTGTGGGAAGATTTCCATGAAGAACAATTTGTGAACAAAGATTTTAGCAAAATACTCCCCCTTAACAAGTTATATTAACTTTTGAGGTTTTGAAAACATAAGGGGAAGTACTTGTTCTTTCGAGCAAAACTTTGAAAAATAAAAGTTTTGATAAGTTTTACTCAAAAGTAAGAAGCTTTCGCTCCTTTTATAAGGATTGTGGCACTGATGCGTACCACAGGGTCCTTTCATTATAAGTACGGGTTTTACATTGTTATGTGTGCACAAGCCATTGTCAATTATACAAATTATATCATCCAAATATCAATCAAAGAAATGAATTAAGGAGTACTAGGCAATCCTTCAATAACACCAGGAGTTCTCTCTTGTCGTTGATAACTAGTAAGAGGGAAACTCTGTCGACCACCCACAAAACTCTCCATATTCCGCATATGATCACGATGAAACAGCCTTTCATCAATCCTCTTGATAATCTTCTTCGCATCCCTCTTTTCTCTAGAATTCCACCGCTTCTTCAACCCAATGCCTTCATGAACCTCCTTCAACCGATACGCTAACCTGTCACGAATTTTCTTTAGAGTATGATCACAAAACTTGTGAAGCTCATTGCACGCCATTAAACAGTTATTGTGAAGTTCATTGCGGTAAACTACTCCAAACTTTGGTTTCTTCACAATGGTGTACTGAGAGAGTTGGTTGATATTAGGAAAGTGTAGCAACGGTTTAATGAGATTGACTCATTTCTGATATGATTCCATGACAAGTTGAAGGTCTTCAACACGTACCTGGATCACTATGCTTCTGATGAAAATCAACAGTGACATGATGTACTGGAGCTGGATGTTGGTTGAGAAATGTCGCATTTGACCTTGTACCTTAGCCAGATACATGTATTCAATGTCGTTGAGCGACAATCTCAGAAAATCAGCTTCAGTAAAATCATATTCCTGCTCGTCTTGGCGTTTGACTTTGATCTCTTCCAGGAATGAGTAATCCTACTTTGTAGCCAGACTGACATTCATTATAGCAACGATCCGTTTGTCACTGTACACCTCTTTGTTTGATTTTAGTACTTGGCAGCTTCTGTAGTATAGTCTTCTTTGTTCAGGCCAATGATGAATTCCATACTGTGCATCGAGATCATAATTTACCACATTATATACAAACATTCTTGTGGCTTCTTCCTCGATGGCAACATTATTGGAGAACACTGCTGCCGGGATGTTGAAGTTGAGTGAGGTAGCGTATTTCTTGCTTACATCGCTACCGTGTTGAAGAAATTCCATGTCGTTGTTGAAGAAGTATTGGTAGGGAATCCTTTGTTGATCAGGTTGGCCAATGGTTGGTAGTGGCTTGGTCCAGTCATTGTAGTATGGAGTCTTGTCAGGTCTTGTGAAGTCGATGTTAGATTCAGGGTTGCGCCAATCAATATTATTGGACATAGCTCGTGCAATGCTGTTGAGATGATATTCGACTTCAATAGCACTATCGGAGCTGTCCTTAAGCAGTTGAAACGCATCGTTCTTGATTCGGCGTAACTCTCCTTTCATCATCTTCTTCACTTTGAACTTTTCTTGAATAATCTTGACATGTTCCATGGTTCGACCATCTACCGGTTCTTGGCCTTCCGGTAATTGAGGGGTGGCATCAACAAGCTTGGAAAACCAGTCGTATTCATCAGTATCATCTTCATCAAATGAAGATACAACTGAGGTAGACTTTTTCTTCTTTGGCTTGGAGGATGATGCTGGTTGGTGCTTGGTTGATGGTGTTGATGAGGGCGGTTGTTGGGGCTCAGGAATCTCTTCGTCATCACCATCGATGTATTGGAAATGGTCACCAGTTTTCTCCTTTGGTGGTGGAGACTCAGAGTCCTGAGGTTTATCACTAGCGGGAGGTCGTTGAGAAGAGCTTGTGGTGGTGGTGGTCCTTGGGGGTGGTGGAGGCATAGAGGAGGATTCGCCTATTTTCTTTTGACATTTAGGCTCAGAATCCTTGTCCGCATCATCGTCGTCTCTTGGTCTCTTATCTTGACCAGCTCATTCCTTGCAGGTTTGCTTCGGTTGATATGCAATTAATGCTTCAAAAAGTTTTGATTCATCAGAATTGAAAGTTCCAGATCGGGAAGACATCTGCATAATCAGCTTTGAAATCAAATCTTCTTCAGTGACAACAGGAGGTGGAACTGGTCGGATTTGCATCATTGCCGGTGTTGTTGAAAGTGTATGCTTGACCAATGACATCAGATATGGGTAGAGTTATCTTGCGAACATTTCTCTTGTGACTCGAGGGACGGTGTCGAGAAGGAACTTATGAGTGTAGTCCCTAATAGTCTTGTCCATCTCAACCTAAATATCTCGGCTGAGAAATTGATGGATCTGGTCTCTTTCATCTGAGAACTCGTTCATCACTTTATCGAGTAAGTTAACTCTATCAGCCAGCTGATTCAATTTCTTGTTAACCACGTTTCATTTCCTTGCTTGTCTGATAGCTTTAACAATCTTGGACTTGGCACGTGATGCCCAAGTGTCAGTGGGTTTCTTTACTGATCTGGATGATGATATGGTGGTAGCATCTTTGGATGGTTGTGGTGATGAATGAGATGATGAGTTAGAAGAGGATGAGTCATGAGATGGCTCTGGGTCTTTAGGTGGCTTAGAAGTTTGTTCCGGGTTATGTTCTGGATTATCTTGAAGATAATTATCAGCTTTCTCTTGAGCTTTAGCCTCTTCCTCAGCCTTTTCCCTAGCCTCCTCTTCAACCCTTTCCTTAGCTGCTTGCTCAATGTCTTCATCGGTTATCTTCTCATTCTTCTCTTGTTCCTCTTCTTCAAAGTCGAATATGATTTTATCCTCATGCTGCTGTTACTCAGTTGATTCCGTAGTGGTGGTACCAGTTCCCTTATCGGGTTGATTAAACGCATCAAGAACTGGTGTGGTTAGTACACCACCACTGGAATCTCCAGGGCCTCTGGTTTGTTGAATGTTGAATTCTGTAGTAGCATGTTGCAATCTTAGCTACTTGAGAGACTTGTGGTGCTCTCTTTCTTCATCCTTAGGTTCATCATCAGAGATTTCTTCTTCTTCCTCTGCAACTGGAGTCTTTCCCTTGTCTGATTTGGGACTAAGTGGTTGGTCATCGGACCTCAGCGAGGTTGTTTCATGAGTAGGAGATTCAGAATAGCGAACCACCTCATCAGACTTAGTATCCTCAGAGTATTCGTCCTCAAGTTTAAGTGCCGGTTTGGGATTAGGGATGGCACCCTTAGATGCGACTTTTCTTTTGAGGCTTGGATGCCTTTTAGGATACTTGAGGGCACTCCCAGTGCTTTCTATACTTCCAGCGCTGCCTGATCTTCTAGTCTTCTTGACTGGAATAGTTGAAGTCTTTTCATCCATAAAACCGACTTTGCCTTTGTTCACTACTTCTTGGTATCGTGAATACGATGGAAGACTTTTGATATCAGCATTGAGAAGGCAGTCAAGTAGTACTGCACCTTGTTTCTTTATTGATGAGTCTTTAAATCTGACAACATTCAATGTAGGCTCATACAATACAGAGTGATTGTTGGGGTCATTAATTCTCAAGGGGATGTCACGATTTTTCCCGAGAATATTCTGGATCAACAGCTTCGTGTATCTGATGAAAGGAACCTTTGTCCCAGGCTTCTTAAGGTGGGACATCATGTCTTCCCAGATCAGACTTGCATAGTCGATGTGCATTTTGTTAACCATGCCCTAGAAGATTTGTAAGTGCATGAGTTTAGGATGCTCATGACCGCTGTCTCTTCCAGAAACGGACTTGGCGATCATGATGTACAAGGTCCTCCACGGTTGAGGAATGTTCTTTAAATCGACCGAGGAGTGCTTGGTAATTATTCCAGCAGCTTCATCATAGCCAAGATCGACCATGAATTGTAGTGTAGCCTCTTCACTTGGAATTGGTACATACTCAGCAGGTTGGATAGCAGGCAGAAGAAGAATTGTTCGTAGATTTGCAACAGTGACGGTGACTTCCTTATCATTGAGAGTCACTGTGATAGCATCTTGACCATCAACCTTTTTCATTGTGTGCCAAAATTGATGAATGTAAATTTCTGGCACAGTTGCTGAGTTGGCGAGCATATTCTTGTAGGGATGAGTTTTGAGTATCTCCACAACAATCTTGCATGAAGACTCTAAGCAGGTGAAGTTCTCAAAATCGACCTTGAGGATGTTCTTTCCAATCTTCAGGCTGTAAACAGTTGGGAAGATATCTTCCATTGTGAGCTCATTTGGTGAGTTGACATTTTCCATGATGACGTCCATATCGTGTTCTGAAAGATATTGATTTTATGTTAGTCAAAAGTTGATTTTATTGTCCAATTTATTGAATTTGTTATGTTAATGAATGTTACGAGTCCAAATTCACTTGTTGTCCAATAGTCTAAAGTTGTCGTGATAAGTTACGTAAGTATCTTAACTTTGAATTTTAAAGTCCAAATTTTCACTTATTTTCACACAACATTTTAATTATTTTGCTTATTAGTGACATTTTGGTCTTGTGACGTTATGAGTAACTTATTACAAGTTTGTTCGTGTAACATTTCATAAGTTTAGATACAATTTTGGCTTAAGCGTAGGATAGTAAGCTTATGCGTAAACAGTGTAACCATACGCGTAGGAATAAGCTTATGCGTAAGAGTCACTCATAGGCGTAAGAAATCTTACGCGTAAGAATGAGCACTTAGCATAAAACTTACGCGTAAGCGTAGGTTGGGGGGCTTACCCGTAAGGTTTACTCGAAAGAGTAAGCCTTAGGCGTAAGAGTCCAAGTTTACGCATATCCTTCACAGGATACGCGTAGTCCCATTGTAGAACCTTATGCGTATAAGTTACGCGTAAGATTGCTCTTATGCGTAACGTCTACGCATAAGGTGATCCTTAAGCGTAAAGGCCATTTTACCCTTGATTCTGAATTGATGCACGTAAAACCTGAAATAGATGAATCATAACACTTCCATTAACAAGTTATTCAAACTCTTTCAACATCACATGGTATCATAAGTCAATTCTAGTTACACGTAGGATAACACTTATGCGTAAACTTAAACCCTAGTATTTCAAATCCTACTCGTAAGAAATCTAGCCATGGAAAATCCACCAAATGAATTATGGGACATCTTAGAGTCTATATGAGTAGTTTGCAACAGGTTTTAACATCAATAATGCCATGAATCAAAAATACCCTTTTCAACGAATGCATAAACCCTAAAGTCTAATTTTGCAATTTAGATGTTTCTGGGTGAGATTCAAAGGTGCATTTGGTAAATTAACCAGGTAACAAACATATCTCAAGCTGTTAATTGTCCATAAACACTCACAATAGAAAACCCCCAAATCCACGCATAAACCCTAAAAATTTGGAAGTGATTAAAAAACGTTTTCTAGGTTGAAATTCTTTATGACAATGGATATAATACTTGATTTATACCATGTTGACACTAACCATTTTACCATTAACATCCCAAAGTGATTACTTGTTCATACGCGTATGCGTAGAACACAAGATCACTCATTACACAAGATCAAGCCGTTAGATTTGAAAGATGTTAAAAACCAATGTTTGTAATCAGAAAACAAAGCAATAACAACTTACAAATTGAAGTTTTGTAGCACGGATTTGTGAAGTGAATGTTAGGCGTGGATTTGGTTTGGTGAAAATATTAATGATAGTTATAAATGATGAATGAAAGGTTAGGTGGTGTTTTTGTAAAAAATTAAGTTTTAACTTTTGACAAGTATAGCCCCTCCACCTCAACCATTTTCAACCACAGCCCATAACTTCCATTTTGGTTAAGCAAGATGTGATAGTTTGGAAAGAAACTTCACGAGACACCCCCTCGATTTTAGAAATAGTGAAAGTTTACAAATTAGAGTCGAGGAGTGTTTTAAAACAAGAAACGTATCCATCATTATCAAAGATACAACCAATTTTGGGTAACATGCAAGTACACGGTTTTATTAAACTGAAAAATATTTACATTCTCCCCCTCAACACTTGTTTGGGAAAAATAATGAAATTTTTGATAGAACAAAGTGTTGACGGAAGAATTGTACTTGCAATGTTTGAGAGAAATAAGATAGAAGAATATTTTTGAATTTTATCAGATTTTATATTTTTCTATTTTGTTTTTGATAAATTATTTACAAAATATTTTTTGGTGTTTGACTGGTTTTAAGATTGTGTTAAAAGTTCGTCCCGTTCCTCTAGAGTCAAACACCTCATGCCAATCCGGTGGATCAAATCAGTAAACCTAACAGGAGCTAAGGCTTTGGTGAGAAAATCCATCAGTTGGTGTCCAGTACCCACAAAATATAATTCAACGGTACCCTTTTCCACATGCTCCTTTATGAAATGATATCGAAGGTTGATGTGCTTGGACTTCGAATGTTGAACGGTGTTGCACGAGATCACAATAGCACTTTGATTGTCGCAGTACACCAGAATTTTGTCAAATACGTAACCATAGTCTTTGAGTTGTGTTCTCATCCAAATAACTTGAGCACAACACGCTGACATGGCTACATATTCTGCTTTTGTTGAGGACAGCTATGTACAATCCTGTTTCTTCAATTGCTATGACACCAATTTATCACCAAGGAATTGCAAACCACCTGAAGTACTTTTCCAAGAATCTAAGCAACCTGCGTGATCAGCGTCTGAAAAAGCTATTAGTTCAAAACCAGAATCCTTCGGATACCAGATCCCCAAATTAATGGTTCCCTTGATGTTTTGGAGGATTCTTTTAGCCTCAGAGAGGTGAGTTTCAGTTGGTCTCGACTGATAACGGGAGCAAAGATATACAGCAAATACAATGTTAGGTCTACTGGCTGTTAGATACATGAGAGACCCAATAATACTTCTATATTTGGTAGGGTCAACCAATTTCCCATGCAAATCAGCGTCTAGTTTTTTGGTATGTGCCATTGGTGTGGCATAGGTATCACAGCTTTGCATCCCATGTTTGTTTAATATTTCAAGAGCATATTTGGACTGACTTAGGAAAATACCACGGGCTGATTGATGAACTTGCAGTCCTAGGAAGAACGTAAGTTCACGCATCATTGACATTTCAAAATGTGTTTTCATAAGTTTTGAAAAAGCGTTTGAGTATTTTTTATGTGTTGACCCAAAAATGATGTCATCCACATAGATTTGAAAGATTAAAATGTGTCCCTCGTGATATTGTATAAACAGTGTTGGGTCGACCGATCCTTTAACAAAATTATGAGATAGGAGAAAGGATGACAACTCATCATACCACGCCCGAGGGGCTTGTTTGAGACCGTAGAGTGCCTTGTTCAGTTTGTAGACGTGATTAGGGAACTCTGGATCAACAAATCCTTTTGGCTGACTAATATAAACCATTTCCTTCAGTTTACCATTCAGAAAAGTGGTTTTGACATCCATCTGATAGACCGTGATGTTCATGTGAGCCGCGAATGCCAGAAAAATCGGTACAGCCTCAAGTGTAGCAACCGATGCGAATGATTCCTCAAAGTCAATCCCCTCTTCTTGTCTAAAACCCTTAGCGACCAGACGTGACTTATTTCTGATAACCGTACCTTCAGCATCCAACTTATTTTTCCAAATCAATTTAAGACCAATAACATAGACCCCTGTTGGTTTTTCAACCAATTCCCATAATTTAAGACGTTTAAATTGATTAAGTTCTTCTTACATGGATGCAATCCAGTTGTCATAAGTCATTGCTTCTTTAATGTTTTTGGGTTCAGATTGGCAAATGGTAAGTGCATAAATGTAATGTTCACCGTCAGTCTGAAGGCGTTGTCTAGTTACAACTGGTTGATTTGGGTTTCCAATGATGTTCACAAGAGGATGGTCTTTAGTCCAACAATGTGTGGAGGGTTGATGTTGATATACATTGTGCAGATTAGGAGAATTCAAATGGCTTGTAGATGATTCTGCAACATTAGAAGTGGCAGTTTCATTAGCGAAAGAATTGAAGAACGCATTTGGATCATAATCTTCGGGTGTAGGTACATCATGATTCAGAAGATCATTAGCTGGTTCAGCGTCATTGGATGCGGTTTGTTCGGCTGTTGTTGTAGAATCAATTGGAGGTGCTTCATCAACAGTTGTTGTTGTTGCAGGTGTATCAGGCATTTGATTATTATCCGGTTGAGCAGCGGAAACAGGTGATACATCTGGAGCACGTTGATCAATATCATCACTAACACTCTGTTCCCGAGTATAAAATGGAAAGAAGAGAGATGGAGAGGGAAAAAAGAGAGAAGTAAAGAGGAGAGGAATTAAAAATTATTTTTTTATATTGTGTTCCCGAGTTGGAAAGAAAAGAGAATGATGTAACAAAAAAAAAAAAAGCTTTAAAATCAACTTCACTCCATTTCATCCCAATTTGGGAAGTAAATTAGGAGAGTAATTTTGATGTAATTTACTATCCTTTACTTTCCTCTCCCCTCCTAAAAAATCTCAGGAACATAATTCTTTTTTATTACCATCCCAAACCTTTCCCTTTCACTCCAGAAAATAAACTCGGGAACAGAGTGTAAAAAGAGGAGCAAATAGTTGTTCCATTTGACAACGAGTGAGCTATAGGCTTGGTTCAGCTGATGATGGGGTTTGGGGGAAGTTTAGACGGTTATGTCCGGGTTCCAAGCTGTTTTGCTCAGATGCCATTTCTGTGTGCTCATCAAAATTTGCATGAATCGTTTCCATAATCTCCCTTGTATGACGATTCCATATCCGGTATCCTTTAGAATTTTCACAGTAACCAACGAATACTCCAATTTCAGCTTTAGCCTTGAGCTTTCCAAAGTCATCACGATCATTATTCGGGAAATAGAGAGCACCAAATACATGAAAGTGTTTGAGATTCGGTTTACGGTTATGGATAAGCTCATAAGGTGTTTTGTTGTGGTGTTTAGTTATTATAGAACGGTTCTGAGTGTAGCATGCAGTTGACATGACTTCAGCCCACAAGTAATCTGGAAGGTTAGCATTTATCAACATCGTTCTTGTAGCTTCCACTAACGTACGGTTTCGTCTTTCAACTACTCCATTTTTTTCTGGTGTCCGTGTAATTGATGTTTGATGCTCAATTCCTACTTTCTAATAGTATTCACGAAAATTTTGATTCCCAAATTCAGTTCGTTTTTCTGTTTGGATTTGTCTGACTGTGTTTCGGAGCTGAACTTGAATTTTCATGAGAAAGGTGATGATCATTTGTGGAGCTTGATCTTTACTTCGAAGAAAATAAACCCAAGTCCATCCTACGTAGTCATCAACAATTACTAGAATGTAGCGTTTGCCATTAATCGTCGGCACACACATCGAGCCACACAAATCCATGTGAAGAAGATGAAGCACATGCTGGGAGTTGTGTTCCACCTTTGAAGGAAAGTGAGCACGAGTGCTTTTCCCTTGTTCAAAAGCTGAGCATAGATGATCTTTAGAATACCGAAATCTTGGAAGTCCTTCAATAAGTTTATATCGTGCAAGATTGGTTATGGTTTAAAAGTTTAAGTGTGAAAGTCGACGGTGCCACAGCCATGATTTCGTTGATGTTGCCTTAGAGAGTAGACAGATGGGAGATGAAGAAATCATGTCTTGCATTGATATTGTGTTAAGACTTGATGTGCGGTTTCCAGACATAAGATCGTTTCCTTGTAGATGACGAATGAAACAAGTTTTCTTCCTAAACGCAACTTCCAAATCTCCATCACAAAATTGACCGACTAAAAAGAGATTATGACCGAGACCTTCCACATAATAAACTCTGCTAATTTCGATGTTCCCATTGATGTAATCTCCGTAGCCCATGATAGCTGCGAAGTGATCATTCCCGAACCTGACAGTGCCAATGAACTTTGAAACAAAGTTTGATAACAGTTTGAGGTTACCTGTCATGTGTCGGGAACATCCGCTATCAACAATCCAGAGGATGATCTATATCACCTGCATTACACACAGACGACACAGGTGGAATAGAAGTAGAGGTGGAACCCGAAGAGTTAGAGGGTTCCGTTATAGTTACATTAAACACACACATGTTAATGATCTTGGGAATCTATTTAAATCCTGGTATGTTCTGTAACCATCTCTGCCAAGTCCAACTAGTCTTATATTTGGTCTTAGTGAATGCACTAGGTGATATTCTCTTCCTAGGAGGAGAAGTGGGTTCTATGGGTACATCAATGATCGTAGCAGGAACATTAGTAGGCGTTTTACCTAGCACAGACTTAGAAGCATTAGTGGGCCTAGAGGTATTCCGTTTTCTATTGTTTCGCTTATGAGATAAGATAGCATTAGCAACACATTTATCATGACAACCAGAAAACATGCTTTTATGACAACCAACACAAGATGCTTCAAACATAACATTCAAAGTACTTAAAGGTTCAGCATTCGTTACATCACTTTGGCTATTACATTTGTCTAACGCAATGTCTAAAGTGGGTGCAACATGAGTTTAATTCAAAGTCCTAAGGCGTTCTTCTACTTCAGAGGTCTTTATTGTTCTTCTCTTACGTTGCAACTTCCTATTCTTCTCGGTTTTGCTCTAAAGCTGTGAAGTGCTAACATTGGGATAAGAGGAAACTATTCCTGTTTCAGTAGAAGGAAGCACATTAGTATCTTGTGGTGTGTCATTAGGAATTCTAGTGTCAATTTTAAGCAACCCAGGGGAAAGTACATGTGTGTTACTAATCCTATCTTGCTTAAGTTTTACCAATTCTGCTTTTAAGTCATGGATAGTGTGTAACAAATCTTGATTTTCAGAGCGAGTGTTTCCATTATTTCGTAAAACTTCTTTGGTATATGCAAGATGATCATCAACATCTTTTGACGCTTTAGCACGAGTCTTTTTGAGCAAATCAAATATGACACCATATTCTGTTTTGACTTTGGTAATTTCTTGTTCATATTTTGAAATTTTGATATTTTAAAGACACGTTTTCATCATCCAATTGTTCTATTTTTGGATCAAAATATTTTGAACGCAACTGGTTGATCTTGTTTTGCAAAGCAAGTTCACGATTTTGACAATCTTTTTGACACCATTGAAGACGACATTTTGCATTGGAAAGCTCAGTTAACAATCGCTCATTTTCAATTTTCAAGGACTTGATTCGTGACATATTATTGGTATTCTCAATAGTTTCAACAGAATCAACAGAGGTATAATCAAATGCATATGCAACAGTATGTAGCAACACAACATTTATGGTATCAGCACAGATAACATCTTCCAAGAGTCGGTCAACATGATTTCTTAACGTTTTCTTTTTATGTTTAGTATTTGAAATCGATGTTTTTGTTTTCTCGAAAACTTTTTTCATAAGCCCAATCTCCTTCTGAAGTTCCCGTTCCCAATATATTGCACACATTTTTAAATTTTGAACATGTGGTAAAAGCCCTTTCTGAAAAATATCCCTTTGTTGTTGCGCAAATGGCGATTGAAAATGTTCGGCTTTTATTTCAAAATTTACTTCAATTGCATGTTCCAAAAGTTTGATGTCAGACATGAAAGTGTCAAAGTATTTTAGAACCTGACATCGTTTAGCTAATGGCTTTATTTCACTAAAAGAAGGTAAAGGACCATTAATTTGTGCAATATTGGGTCAGGGACCATCATTAGAAGAGTACTCAGGAGTAGGCGTTATAACCCAATGTGTGTTAGAATTATCCTGTTGTGTGACGAAAGTTATGGCTTTTGAATAGTTTAATGGTTTGTTATAAACAACATTTTCCATTTTTAACCGACTCTCGTCTTCTGCAACTAATTCCTCCATACGATTATATTTAACAACACTCATAATGGAATCATCAATTCTATGTTCTGCACTGTAAACTTGAGGATTTGGTTTGAATGCCCTATGTGAAAAACGTGGTTTGTAATCAGCAAGAATTGGTCCATATCCATCAGGATTTGGTTTAAAAGAAAACTATTTGATTTTATTTTGTAAGACGACAATTTCCTCAAGATAGTCATCTATTTGTTTCCTCGAATGCTTTTTGTACTCACAAAACTGTTTTTTTGACAAGTTAACACTTTTCCGGCCAAAATCAATCTACTAAACCGTATCTCTACCTTTGGTATGCAATCGGATTAGTAGGTTGTGGATTCAAGAAAGTGGTGTGCTGTTTTTAACGATTATCTATCCATAAATCGTCCCTTTTGATGGCCGACTTATGAACCCTAAATCGTTTTCTTTAAATCTGCTCTTCAAAAGTGTTTTCCTTCCTACGATCTGTTATGGAAGTGATTGCATTCGTGTTTAATCATTACATGATTATGTTTGTGGAATCGAAAACAATTTTTTAGGGTTCTTTGAAGTAATCGATTTTTAGGGTTTTATCTTTTTGTTTTTGTAATCTGCTCGAATACTACTTTCCTTTAATTTATTAGGCCGGTTCTTATTAATCCTATATATCTTACGATTGTAGGACTTTTAAAATCGATCTACTCTTCTATCTTATTCGATCAGTGGGTTTTTCGGTGCTGCTGCTATTTCCTTTGATGCGTAATAGGAACCCTTTTAGGGTTTTGGTTTTATTGATTGGCAGTTAATCGTCCCTTGTCCTTATTGTTAGTCGGTGTATACTGATCATATATAATAGGGTCGATTGGTGGATTGGTGTGTGATTAACGCCTATAGAACCTTTTTTAGGTTCTTGTTTGTGTCAATTGGAAGTAAACCCACGTTAGGGTTTTGATTATCTGCATGTTAACCCGTTTAGGGTTTGTTTTGATTATGATTGGAAGTGGGTTTAAGGGAGAGAGGGAAGTCTTGCTGGAGGTTCGTTGCAATTGTCTGACGAGGACGAATCCTTCGTGTTGATGAGTGGTATTTTCTAAAAATTTCGAAGTTGTTTGGAGATACAACTCTTGACGTGTTTTTCTACGGTTGCAGCTGGAAGTTGGTGTCACTCGCGGGTCAAGCAATGATGACATTGAAGACAGGGTGCTCACTATGGAAGTGGTTCTTTTGAACCTGGTTTTTTTACTATGCTCGGTATCACATTGGGGTTGTTGGTTTAGCATTTCAACGCACACTTTTGGAGCGAGTTTTATGCTTGCTGCTCTATCCGTGGTTTTAGAGTCTTCCATCAATCGTTGTGCGAAATTTGTAAACTGACTCTTTTTGCTGATTACATGATCATGGAGTTGATGTGCGTTGGTTTTATACGTATTTTATGGGTTTACTTATTGGTGTTCTGTTTTGCATCTCAACATACACCTTTGGAGCGAGTTCTGAGCTTGCTGCTCTATCCGTGGTTTTAGAGTCCCCCACCAACTGTTGTGTGAAACTTGTTGACAGTACTTCAGTTTGAGGACCATGATATTGTATATTTGGACGACGCTGGAAGTTTAGACTACTATGGTGAGTTGAAGGCTCAAGTATTTTTACTTGAAGTGCATGTTGTTTTATTCTTTTTATCATTGTAGTCTGATGTTTAGTTATAAGTGTGGTATGTCACACTTATATTGTCAGTTATAGGAATGATGTGCATTCCTATAGAAGAGTCTGTAAGTGTCCCAAGGGACTGAGATGAGGGATTCACCCTCATCCTTTCTACTTCAATGTTTTTTGGCGTAATATACTTTACCGGGGTGAATTAACCCTTTTACCCAAAAAAAAAAAAAAAAAACAACTCAGACTTGGCCTTTTGAGTTTCCGAAGTAAGAGCGTTAAGTTGTTGTTTATGATCAAATTTCAATTGTTCTATTTGATACAACAAAGCATTCTTGGATGCAACTATATTACATATCTGTTTTTCCAAAGATTTTTCATTTTGGTAAGATTTGGAAAATGCGACTTCAAAACCTTTTTCACGTTTCTCTTTAGTTTGAAAAATGTTGAGTTGGAACTTATAGCATTCAATATCCTTAGTTAACAGTGCAATTTTATCTTGCAATTTCTTATTGACGTCATTGCACTTTTCCAGTTGAGATTGGGTGGTCTTAATTAAGTTGGTCATGAGCTCAAGATCTGGATTAGAAAAAGGTTCATCTTGTTCAACTTGAATCTCAACATGATCATTATTTAGATCCTCAAATATGATCACGGAGTCAACTTGATTATCAATATTAACCATAAGGTCAACTTGATCGTCATATATAACTATGGGATCCATTTGATTATTGTTAGAATGAGATGTAGAAGATTCATGTTGAACACTCTAAGCCTCGTCGGATGCAGATGTTGGCGGAGATATCAGATTAGTAATGAGTATATTTTGATCCGGTACCTGAGACAAGTCGTCAGTGTCATATACTGGGCATGTGTCACTTATGTGGAGCTCTTGCATGTTTGCCATTAACATCACAGCTACATTAGCCTGCAAGTCCTCCATGTCAACATTAGAATCTGCATTTTCCATGAAGCTTTGTTCCTTGTTGGTAAGAGTTCCACTAGCTTCATCCTTGAGAGCTAAGAGTAAAGCCGCTTTGTGATAAGTGTTGCCTCTTGTCCTCGGCTTCGGCATGCATTAGCCAGATGACCCTTCTCATTGTAGTTTTAGCATCGGAGACCATTAACCCCGGTCTGAGCATTTCCCTGATCAACTACTTGGACCCGTTGTTTTGGAGCACCCATGTTATTCTGTTGTTCCCTATTCACTATAGTATAAAATAGTTTAATTAAAGTAAACAAAACTAATAGTGAATCAATGACTGAAAAGATATAAATAAAACACAAGAGTAATTTTCAACATCATATTCTTATTAGAAATGAATCAAAAGAATACGTTACCCTAGTACTTGCGGAACAGTACTAGGGATTGAAATGACAAAGTGTTTTCATCTCCTCTCTAAGCTCAGGCTAAGTCTGAGCACAACTATAAGTACCCACTGAGCTATCTCAGGGATTAAGTTGTATTTGGAGGAGTGAAAGATGGCTTGCGTGTATGTGTGTTTTTACAATTCACAAGCTTAACCTTTCACTACATCTCTTATGCTATTTATACAAGTATGAGTTTTAACTCTTTCCTAAGTGACAAACTGACAATTTTGCAGAAGACAAAATACTGATGTATTTTATCTCTGCTTACAAAGACTATATTAGGTAAAGAGACCAAGTCACTTTCTTCATGTCAGTACTGATGCTGAGCCTTTTAGGGAATGTTGACTTCTTGAAGATAAGTACTCCGTCTTTATCTCTTCAAGCATAACCGTTTTGTCCCGCCCATTCTTCAGTCTTCATAGTCTTCAGTCTTCAGCTTCAGTTTATCTTCAGTGTTTGTAGTTGGAAAGGAGTTTGAGGGATTCAGTAAGTTATTGTCATTACTTACTGAATTCACCATCTTCTTCTTGACTCAGTCTTCACCCTTTAAGTTCCGCCTTACTGAGTGGAGAGACTTCTTCTATGTCTCTTATTGAGCATCCTGAAGATGGCTCACTGAGAGACTATGCACTCAGTGACCTGTTAGTGTTTAACGGTCTAAGCACTTAGGTTATTTTCTATTCAAATCCTAGATTAAGGGGTTTGGATATTTACTGAACCCAACAGTGTCCCCCTATTTGGATATACAAATAGCCTAAGTGTTTGATCAGTGTAAGTGAGCAAATGGCTTCTTCTTACACTGAATGTACTAATGAATACAATAAGGAACACTGAATATTTTAACAAACCATACATCGTTTATTGATCAAATTACAAGGTTCCTATCACTAGTACAAAAGATAATTCAAAATGATGTTAGTCTAAATGGATTCCCAGTGCTTCAAGCTTGACTTTCTTGGTGATGAGTGTTTCCCTCTCAGGATGGTCTCTTATCTTTGCGTTTAAGTCAGCACAGAACCTGACATTTGTAGGAGTCTGAATTTGAGAGGCCACTGGAATATAGCCGAGCATTGTAGCCACTCCTGCCTGATCGATATCACTCCACCTTTGGAATGTTGGGTTTCCATAGACATCATTGATAAATAGCCATCTTTCAGGCTTTTCAATCACCAGACAGTTCACGAATTTCACACCTTCAGGCAGCTCCCTGTTGCATTCTAGTCCAGGCACTTTGATCTCAGGTTGGAACTCAACCTTCTTCCTTTTGCCCTGTGATGACTGAGGTTAAGATCCTTGTGGTGCAGTTAAGGCATGCTGAATTCCCAGTTGTGCTGGTGTATCTCTCAGTCTTTCATACCTTTTACTGAGCATCTTCATCAGCTCCTTAACCACCGCATTTTGCTTCTTTTCAATTATTGGACCAAGTTCATCGAGTTCAGTGATCCCAAAGTCAGTGAATTTTAGGGGATCATGAACCTCCAAATGTCTTTTAGCATCCCCCCTATAGACGTTCATTGCCAATGGTTTAGACCTGGGAATGATTTCGACATCAGTGATCTTCTTAGGCAGTCTTCTGCTTGTCATTTTCCAATGATAATGGTCAATTCTTGCTTTCCTGATGGCTGCAGTTCTTTTGTTCTTTTCTTCCAACTGCTTTTTCATTTCAGCCATTTTTGCTGCCTGAGCATCCTTGAACTTCTGTCCTGCCTGACCCTTTTCAAGCTTCTTAGCATCTATTCCAATGTTTTCAGCTTCCTCAGCAACTACTTGTACCAGTGCTTCTCTGCTCTTTCTTTCCTCTTCAGCAAGTTTCTTTTTTCTTTCCTCCTTAGCAAGGTATACACTTAGCTGTTGTGGTGTGAGCAGGTACTCAGTGTTGCCGATCTTAAAGTGAATCTTCTCAGGCTTAGGTGGTGTTATCATTATGCCTTTTCCTTTGTCCTGGCCTGAGGAAGAAGATGCTACCAGGGGCGGTGTTGTTGTTGTTATTGGTGTGATTACTGTGAATGTTGTTGTTGTTGAAGATGTTGGTGGTACTGATGAGATTGGTACAGCTGGGACTGGTGGTGATGATGATATTGGAGCTTCAGATACTGGTGGTGTTGGCTCCCCCTCAGTGTGAAGAGGAGTTTCTTCAGCAGTATTCTCCCCCTCAACTGTTGCCGGAGCGTCAGTG
Source organism: Chrysanthemum seticuspe (assembly GCA_019973895.1). Classification (NCBI taxonomy): domain Eukaryota; kingdom Viridiplantae; phylum Streptophyta; class Magnoliopsida; order Asterales; family Asteraceae; genus Chrysanthemum; species Chrysanthemum seticuspe. Next base: position 192,286,130 of record BPTQ01000007.1, read on the forward strand.
AGGGCAAGAGTTGGTGTTGGTGCTGAGGGGGACTGAGTTGCTTGACCCTTGAAGGCCTGATAAATTTTAGTGATCATTGCCTTGATATTTGAAGTATCTGTTTGAATACCAGTGACTTTTGCTTCCAAATTTGCCAGAGATACTTCCAAAGCTGTCATCCTAGGCCCGAGATTCCAGGCCAAGGAAGAAGATGGCTGAGCCAAAGTAGCCACCTGAGTATTCACAGAGCCCAATGTAGCTTGAAGAGACTGGACTGAAGATTGAAGACCCTGAACATTTGCAGATTTGAGCATTTCGATCAATTTAGTGAGGCTGGAGGATTGTTTCAAGTAAGCCTCATTAGCCTTCAGCACTTTAGAGTTGAGCGCTAGGTCTTCTTTGACAAATTCCCTTATTTCATCTATCTTTGTGCCTACACCCTGAAGGTGCCTGATAAATTTAGCCAAGTTGTCATCCAGTCTGTGAAGATTGTCATACATCAGATCCCTGTGCTCATGAACGTTTTCATAAAAAGCTTGAACCTCAGCTTTCACATCTGCAAAACTGGCACCAGCCTCAGTGTGTTGTTCCCACAGTGTTTCAGTAACCCCAGAGTATAGCTTCCTTGAAGCTTTGGTGATCCACTGAACAAGCTGCCTCTCGGTTAGTGGAAGAACATTGTCAAATCTTTTGAATTCATCAGTGGAGGAAGAGGAATCAGAGTCATTATTATCAGGCTAGAATGGTGATTCAGTATGCTCCTGTGATTCAGGCTGAGGTTCTTGTTCAGATTGAACCTCAACGTCCACTTCTTCCCCTGCTGATAAAATTACATCTTCACTTTCAGCATGTTCTTCATCAGAAAAGAGTAACTCAGCAACATCAGCAACAGTTAACAAGGGGGTGGTGATGGGTTCCATATCAGTGGGTGGTATTAATCCCTTTGAGTCTTTGTCCCCCTTTGACCCCTCAAACACTGGTGGGAGTTTCCTAGTGCCTTCTCTGGAGTCAGGATTGGTTTTGGGTTCAGTATCGGCGAGTTGTTCCTTTCCCTCAGAGTCTTTGTCCCCCTGAGACCCCTGAGACACTGATGGGTTTTTTACAATGCCTTTAGCAGAGTCAGTGAAGGTGATATCCCTATCAGCGGGTTGTTTTGTTCCCTCTGAGTCTTTGGGATCATTCAGTGTGCCCTCAGACAAAGGCTTTGATTTGCTAATGTCATCACTGGGCGAAGTGGAAGGCGCTCCCCTACCAGCAGGTTATATGTTTCCCTCTGGATCTTGGGGAGTAGTAGTTTGGACCAAGGGCACTGATTGTGATTTATCAGTGTCCTTCGTTGTCCCTTGGGTGGATCTTGCTTGGTCTCCAGTGGGTGGCAAGTCAGTCTTGGGTTTTCTTTGCCTTTTGGCCAGTGTTCCTGAAGCCTCAGGGGTATGGGCCGTCAATTCAATATTTGTGACAAGGGTGGGTCCTTTTGAAAATCTGATTGACTCAGGATGCCAGGTAAAGCACCATATTTTTCTTCATGAGGATAATTGTAACCCAGTAACACTTGTAAAGCACAAGAGACAAACCTAGGATACAAAACGTATTTTGTCCTAGTTTTGCTCTATAGCTTGGTTACGAGATCACTGTAAATGATCTCCCCTATGTCGACAGTGACCCCATTCATCAAGCAGTATGCCATCATCAACTGAATAGAGTTAACTTGTTCAGTGGATGAGTGGTTCCCGCCGAGGACCTGAATCACAAACGTGAATAGAATCCTCCAAGCCACGGGAAATGAACTCTTGGTGATTGGGGTCTTGTCCAAAAAAGTTGGATCTAAAACGATTTATTTTAACCCATCCTTCACTGTGGAGGGTTCAGGATGGGCGACATAAACTCCCTTGTTGTAGTCTAACCCTGTTGAGGTGCAAAATGTTTTATAATCCAGGGTGAATTGCTGTCCCCCGTTAAGACTGAACCTGATGAGATATTCCCTGAGTGGTCTAAGGTTTTTCTCATCAGTAGAGGGTGTCAGGTCAAAGGCCTTAGATGTAGCCCAAAACTCCCTGAGGAGGTTTTGGTACAGAATTGAGGGACACTGAACAAAGGCAGTTTTCAGTGGGCAGTTATACAAAAATTTCATAATGTCCTTATAGGCTGAGACAATTTGAGGATATTCAAAGTTGCCTATGACATTATTTGTTTTAATTCAACATTGTTAAGATCACCTGCCCAATGTGAAGCAAACTGAAGAGATTGTGTTCTTGCCATTTCTATTGAAAAAGTTTTAGGGTTTTGAGAAGAATAACTTGACAAGAACAATCAAAGGTTTTTGAATCTCTTAAGTTGTGATGAAAAACTTTTGTAAAGGTTTACAGAGAAGATTTTTCAGAAAAAGGATTTGAAGAACACAAAGATTTATGGGTTTGAAAAGAGATTTTGACAGAGTTTTGTTAGCAGAATGTTAGGAATTAGAAATTCCATGTATTAAAGAGTCGGTCACCTCAAGTATATGTAATCGTTAGAAAGCTCGTAGTCGTAGTTATTTTAAGCTAAGTAGTATTTAGTTTAGTTACACCGTGGAGGACGGACGGGTCTTTACCCACTGTATGCCTGATCCACAGCCCGGTGTGTGGCGTTTTATTTTAAGACTATAAATTCTCTCTACCTTCCAAGGTAGAGAGTTGTAGCTCATAATAAGATTTTTCTTTCTCTCACTAAAGTTCCCTAAACCTCTAACTTTCTCTCTCTAAAACCTCTTGTACGCCTACTTTGTGTTATGGTTTGATGTGTATGTGAAATCTAATATCTTACAATTGGTATCAGAGCCATGGTTAGATCATCTCTCACATATCTTTGGATTTCTAGTGGGTTTTAGGTGGTTTTTGAGTTTGAAAAAGTTTAGTGGTTTTTACATCATTTAGGTGATTTCTAGTGTTAAAGTTTGGATTTTGATAGTACTTTTGTGTTTAGAATCATCACAAGTGTTTAGGTTTTGATTTTGAAGGCTTGAATCATCGTGGTTGAATTGTTTTTGGATTGAAAGGTGGTGTTTTTGTGATTTTCTAGTTAGCAACTTGGCTCTCGGTGTGATATTCATCATAGCGACTTGCTTCGTAAAACGTTAGCGAGTTGGAGTGGTATTTGGTAGCGATTTGGTCCTAGCGACTTGTCTATTGAGACAAGCCGACAAAAAGTACACATAGTGGATTCTCCACTACACGTAGCGACTTGGTGTAAGTTAGGGACTTGTACTTTATATTGTTAGCGACTTGGTGTTAGCGAGTTGGTACCTAGCGAGTTGCTATTTAGCAACTTGAAAAATTAGCGACTTGGTGCTTAGCGAATTGCTGTCAAAATTTTTCTAGCGACTTGGATTGTAGCGAGTTGTTATATAACGACTTGGCACTTAGCGACTTGGTTTAAGGTTTCCTAGCGACTTGGGTGATATCCTTTGAATACGGTTTTCTCTTGATTTAGTAAAATCCCGAGAAAGAATCTATTTCCCGGTTTAATCATAGAGTTATAAAATACCGTTTAATTTGTCATCATGTCTACCAACGTTCCTACAATCATCTCCACTGTTGCCGAGGATGTTCAAGCAGCTGGTTCAGATACTCGTCCACCCATGCTTGACAGAACTGACTACGACTCTTGGGCTCAACGAATCAGATTGTACTGTCTTGGAAAGGAAAATGGAGTCAACATTCTCAAATCCATTGATGAAGGACCATATCGGGTTGAGACTACTAGAGACTTAATTGATACAGCTGAAGATGGAACAATGATCTATGGAATTGATAGACCAAAGACATATGATGAGCTCGATGATAAGGAGAAAAAGAGATTTGATGCTGATATTAGGGCTTCTAACATCGTACTTCAAGGTCTTCCAAAAGATATCTACAAGCTGATCAATCACAACACCGAAGCAAAGGCAGTGTGGGATAGTGTCAAGATGCTTCTCTCAGGTTCTGAATTAAGTATGGAAGACAGAGAATCACAACTCTATGATGAATTTGAACACTTCAAAATGAAACCAGATGAAAGTGTTTATGAGTACTATGTGAGATTCCACAAGCTTGTTAATGATATGAGGAACATCAGAATGACTATGCCAAACATTCAGCTGAACTCAAAGTTTGTGAACAACATGAATCTCGAATGGCACAAGTTTGTCACCTCTGTAAAGCTAACCAAAGGATTGAAGAATACAAACTATGAGCAACTTTATGCCTTCCTCCTTCAGAATGAGAGACATGCTATGTTTGAAAAAGGATTCTTAATCAGTTCTGTAGGATATTACTTTTCATATACACATCAAACCATAACACAAAGTAGCATATAGATGGAATTCTAGAGAGAGAAAGTTAGAGGTTTAGGGAACTTAGTGAGAGAAAGTGAAAGATATTATTATGAGCTCCAACTCTCTACCTTGGAAGGTAGAGAGTATTTATAGTCTTACATAACTCGCCACACATCGGGCTGTGGATCAGGCATACAGTGGGTAAAGACCCGTCCGTCCTCCACGGTGTTACTTAACTAAATTACTACTTAACTTAAAAGAACTACGACTACGAGCTTTCTAACGATTACATATACTTGAGGTGACCGACTCTTTACTACCGGGAATTTCTAATTCCTAACAATCTCCCCCTAAGGGAGGTCACCTCAATCATGTACCAAAATTACATAGAATACAAATAGATATTACATTAACAATTGATCTTGTATTCTTGATGTAGTCCTTTGCTCCTAAGCTCGTAGACATTGATTCTTCACATTGCATGTTTGGTTACTTCAAGTGGAGGTCTTTTACTGATCCACGTGATAATAATTTTGAGCCATCTTTTGAGATCATCAGCTATCAACAATCTCTGACACATCCTTTGTGGTGTTGGTATTATGTGATGTAGTGACTTTAGGACCGACATGCTCACATTCTGGATCATGAAATCTTCTCATCAGAGTAGTGGAAGCTTTTGTTGAATCATGATATTGGCAGCAGCGTAGCAGAAGCTTGGTGTGAAAATATCAGAGTCATTGATGCACTAATCATGATTTCTTTGAGTTGAATGTGTTAAGTGAGCATGCGGCTATGGATTGACTGCTCCATTCTGATCAGCTGCAAACGTCGGGAGTACCTGCATACAACAGTTAGCAATAAAACACACGAAAGTGTCTTTGATCACTTTCGTTGAATTGAGGTACACGGCCCACGGTTCCCCGTTGATCAGTACAAGTACTGCCTGTGATCAGGTAGGATTCCTAAG
>BPTQ01000007.1:192300996-192311359 GCA_019973895.1 Chrysanthemum seticuspe
AATTCCATTGCTTACTGATATTCTTCACTCGTGAAAATAAATTTTAAAAAATTAAATTCACATGCGAAGATACTCTAACTAAACTTAAATCCGATAATAACCTCAAAATTACATTGCTTACTGATATTCTTCACTCGTGAAGATAAATTTTAAAAACTTAAATAATCGCTAATCTCAACATTATTCACATGCAAAGATACTCTAAACTAAACTTAAATCCGATAATAACCTCAAATTCCATTGCTTACTGATATTCTTCACTCGTGAAAATAAATTTTAAAAAATTAAATTCACATGCGAAGATACTCTAACTAAACTTAAATCCGATAATAACCTCAAAATTACATTGCTTACTGATATTCTTCACTCGTGAAGATAAATTTTAAAAACTTAAATAATCGCTAATCTCAACATTATTCACATGCAAAGATACTCTAAACTAAACTTAAATCCGATAATAACCTCAAAATTCCATTGCTTACTGATATTCTTCACTCGTGAAAATAAATTTTAACAAATTAAATTCACATGCGAAGATACTCTAACTAAACTTAACTCCGATAATAACCTCAAAATTACATTGCTTACTGATATTCTTCACTCGTGAAGATAAATTTTAAAAACTTAAATAATCGCTAATCTCAACATTATTCAAATGCACCTAAATTAAACCTAAAAAACTATGATTTATGCAATTTAATTCATCTCTAAACATCAAAAACCTAATCCGTAAAACTATTATTTCACAAACACATCATTAGATAGTAACTGTAAACAAACAGAACTTAATAAACCAATAAAAATCTTCACATGTGCAAAAAATAGATGTCTAATGAAGCAAATAAATCAATTAACATATTCATGACATAGTCAACGCCGGAGAAAAAGTTGTTAAACAGTTAAAAACTAAATCAAATTTAAACAGAAAAATATAAATTAGAGATCCAATACCGCAATAAACGCCGGATATAGAAAGAACGAGATGACGGAGATGACGGCTGTGACGGAGATGATGAAGATGCGGTGACGGAGACGATGGAGATGAAGAAGATGACAGATATAGAGTTAATAGCAAGATCTGGTTTGCTAGTTAAGTTTGAGTGTGTTTTTTTGTGTGTGTTTAAGTGTGACAGAAGGAGAGAGAGAGAAAACCGGGATAAACTTTAGGAGTGTGAAAGCAAATGAAGATAAATCACTTAGACCCCTAAAAATTTCGTCCAATATTTACAATAATGCCATTCCGCCCAAAATCAGATTTACTTGATCCTACGGTCCAGATCTCGTCTCGCGTTCTCACAAAAAATAGACTTCTCATTTGAACGCTTATATATATATATATATATATATATATATATTTATCTAAGCTAGTGTTAAAGTGTGAATTAAAATAATACAAGAACCTTGCCACCTTTTACCACATTTTAAGGTTTTATTATTTTAATATTTGATGAAACATGCTCCCTTTTTCCATCTCTTTTAGCCGCCCCTAGCACTGTAACACTCCCATTTTTGGATAGCAGCGGAAGCTAATCGACGATATTTTTTATTAGCACAAAGTACAAATTACAGAAAACGACTCTAAAATGAGACATTTTTAAAATACATTATCATTTAAATTTATTCATAATATCATAGTAGAGGTCCGATAATGTACATACTAAGTTAAAAATTTATCGAATGATAATACGCATAGTCTTCAAAATATCCATTCCGTGTGCTTTCATTCGTGTGCCAGACATATCTTACGGACCTGAGATAAAACATGCCGAAAAGTCAACAAAATGGTTGAGTGAATTCATAGGTTTGAAAACAGTAGTGGACAAATAAGTTCATAGTATAATTGCAATGTGCGCAATCATCATCCTGATAGTTATTATTGCTCTAAGCTCATGGCACGCACGACTGACTGTATATATATATATCACCGTACGATATAAACATTACATAATTTTCCCCGTGTAGGTACTATGTCATATACCTAGAAATTCAAATACTGTGCGTTTGTGATATCTGCTGTATGATTAACACAAACGGGATTCGTCAATCCCGATAGGCCTATCCACAATATTTGCGCTGACTCGGAAGTGATTAGTGGTCCATGATAAGGGGACTTTTGGCATAAATGTACTTAGGCATGCAATAATACATTCTTGGCTAGCATTCAGTTTACAAGTAATTTTCCATAATAAATTATTTTAGCATGTATCTGATGCGCGCGGAAGGCGCGTTCGGGGTCAAAGGAAACTTCTTTTTCTTCGAGCAAGTTTTTCAACCTCCTAGGCAGTGAACCTAATCGTTGTAGTGTAGTATGAGGTAAGCCTCGGGGATTCATATCGTTCTCTAGGGGAATAGGAATGCTAGTAAGAAATATATGACGAGAAGGTGGGGTTGAGGATGATTCTTTTTTTTTTTTTTTTTAATCTTTTTTATGGTTTTTCAGAAAGCTAATGTAAAATCTCAGGGCAATTGGTTTGGGGGTGGTACTTCTACTGATTACTCCACTTTATCTAATTATCTAATTACTACGGGTAGCTTATGTCTAATTGAGGTGTGCTCATATGATGATTAAAGATGTGTTTACCTAGATACTATTACTCCCTAGTTATCTTTTATTGGTCGGTTGAGTTGTCACGTCCTTTATCTTAACGCGTTGTATTCCTAAAGGTCATAGGGTATGCGTGGTCCCTAGTTCTTTGAGGTTATCTCTCGTATATGACCTACGGAGTCGGCAAGCCTAAGCTGTTTCATCCATAAACCATATCATCATAAAGCATACTCAAGCATTAAATACAACTAAGATGCCTAGTTGCACTCCTAAGCCAATTTCAATTAAGATAAGAAACAACCTAACAACAATCAATAACTAGGTTTCATAGATCTAAGCAAACACACAAGAAATTTAGCTATACATGATAGACAAGCAAGTATACACACAATTAATCGAATATGAGATAGACATAATAATAATTTGGATTAATAAACTTACCCTAAGATACTGTCCAAGTCGGACTAAAAATGAATTAGGGTTTTTTCTCCAAAAGTCAACCTCCTAAAATACAGAAAAATAGAATTATATATATAGATTTATAATCGCGACGGCGTCACCTTTTGCATGGCATGCCGTCAGCTCTCCGTCATTAGGACCAAGTCATCAATGGGACGTCGTCACCTTAGAGTTGTGACGCCGTCGGTCTTTTGTTAGGACGTCGTCTTGATTCTAGATATGGGTCGTCTGAGGTGAAAATTGTGAGTGACGCCCTCTATAATTAAAGGGTGACGCCTTCAGGTTATAAGACCAGAATTTTCACTGAGCCTTTGCGTACATGTTTTAATCAAGTCTTCATAGAGGGACAGCGTCGCCCTTTGGTTGGGACACCGTCAGGTACTGTTGACCAGTCTAGAGTGGCTACGATCTTGACTTTGCCATTTTCTTCATGTATTTCCTCCTTTTCGTCCAAATGTGCTTCATTCCAGTATTTTGCTTCCAAAAGACCTTAAAAGTAAAAAAGAAATGAAATTAAGCAGTAACGGCTATAAAATGTGTCAAAAGAAGGCTTAAATGATCCCATAAAAGAGTACGTTTTAAATCCTTATCAAATATCCCTACACTTGGTATTTGCTTGTCCTCAAGCAAATGTGCTTTTGACCAATCAATTTACAAGTTAGGGGCATGAAACATTGGTTTAAAATAGTTTATAACAAGTAAAAGCACCACAATAGTCATAACAAGCATGAAAATTATATACTAGCACCTCACAAGTGGTGTTTGGATTCTATCATCTCTCGGGTTTATATAAAATATAATACGAATGGAAATGGAAGATAATAACTCATTACTTGGCATAGTACATAGATTACCATAATCTTGAGAATAGATCAAACCTCCATCGCTTTGGCGTAAGCACATAGGAACAACTATCTAAGAGGTCTTTACAAGGGTTGTAATGTTAGGCTTAGGGTAGAGAAACAAAGGGTTTTGTTGGATAGGGGGTATTTAGTGGTGGCAAGTCAAAAATCTTATGTTACAAGCATGTAAAGCGTGGTGTTGCTAAGCTAAGACTCGACTCACTAACACTAGATAACTTGAAACAAAACAAACATAAATTTAAAAACATAAACATAAAGATAGATTTAGGATGGTAGCCCGTATGTTTTTTTCTTCATTTTTTCCTTTTTTTTACACACTTTCTTTTTCGATTTTTTTTCATACGTTTTTACTCTACCATCCTTTACGATAACATTTAAATATAAGGGATTTATAGGAGCATCCCTACACTTGAGTTTTTATTTCTCTAACAATAATTGACCCGATTTGAAAAGATCAAAAGACTTGGAGTATTTAATTACATAGACAAAAGGGAGTTTGAATTTATCGTTCTTTCCCATTACTCCATAAAATATTACTTTTTTCCCATGAGTCCCAATCGTCCCAAAACTGTGTTCAAAAGATATGACTCGATGTAGCAACCATGCAAGTAACTAGATATTTGAACTAAGGGTTTAATAATGATAAAAATAATGCACTAAAGATGAGTGCATACAAGGTAGGCTAAGGCGATTTGGGTGTAAATTTGGGGGTGGATTGTAAACAATGCTCTTCATTGATATTCCGGAAAACCGAAACATCACGAGAACCGCGAAAAGGATAGGCTCTAAGGGGTTAACTAGGGGTATCGTGTACTAAAGATGAGTACATCGCAAGGGTGTGGGGTAATTACTCAACCGATGTGGAAGATGTAATTATAATACAGGTTTCAAACAAGGGTTATCCTAATGCCTCTTTTCATTTAGTTATTTCTAACTACACAAGTGTAGTCTCACTAGCGATCTCGGAATGCATCACAAAAGAAGTTCTAGAATCTATTATACTACCGGTACATTCTCTAAGCATTAAAGGTGAATGCTTTTATTCCTAAAGATCTAGGGGCGAGCCTCACATTTTTGGGGTGGAATTTGAGTGGTAAACGGTTTTTGTGTGCTAGTCATATAATTCCTATCCATGAGACGCTTTATTAAGACTAAAGTTTAGCTCGTAAATGTCATAAAAATATTAAATCTGGTGCTAAAATTTCCCTAATGAATATTTCTCATAGTTTATTACACAAATTACCAAGGACAAGACAAATGATCAAGTGAGTGAATAGTTTCTAAGTTCCCGTTTTATTCTCCCTCCCCACACTTAAACTGAACATTGTCCCCAATGTTTCCCGAAAGTATCAAAGGTATGATAAAGGAAGGTAAGTAAGGAAAAGAAACTAGTACTCCCCTGATTAGCTCGGTAGGATACGTGTGAAGTTGCGGTTTAATTCTTTTCCAAGAAGAATGCATGAGTAATAAGCTTCGTCCAATGCGTATATATCCTTTCCTACTATATCTCTAACAAAACTATTTTGTTACATAAACAGAACTAACTACTAAATTGCTAAACAGAACTAACTATGTTCTGCCAGACTTAAGATTAGTACTGTCAGACTTAACTACGTAAACTAGCCTATCAGACTTAACTATTATCACTAGCAGTATTAAGTTTGTTACATACATAATTCCCAACAATGAGTGTAGGTAATATAGATGAAATTAGTGAGTTGTTACACTTTACGTAAAACTATTTAGTAAGTCACGTAAACTAGAAAATAACAATTCATGCTCAACGGCTCTAGACCAAGTTTAGTCTTCTCATGTTTGACATATTACCATCATTACAAACTCATTTTATCTTTTATACATTTACGGTTTTAAAACATTTATGTTGGATGCGTAAACATATTTCTTTTGCAATTTACATGCGTACAAAACATACATAATACCTCAAATGCCTAAACTAATACACAACAATACTGATTAAAAGATTTTAAAATTTCATTTTCTTGTTCTCTTTTGACTTCCACAACAACAACACACAAACACAAAACCATTTTGATGTATCATGTACCTTGAAAAATATTTAATCTTAAATGCATGTCTTGTAAACTAGTTTTAGGGCTTTATGAATTTTATAATACAAAAGCCATTCTCCTCTTTTTTTTTATGTTTACCGCCCCCGCCCCCTACTCCCATATTCTATTATGTTCTTTTCCTCTTTTTGACTAGAAACACGAGATACACAAGCCATTGGATCATGAAATAAAAGTGCAAACATTTTTGTCCCCCCTTTTCCCCTTCCTTTGGCGGACAATAAGCAACCCCAAGCACACTTTATATATATATATATATATATATATATATATATATTTATCTAAGCTAGTGTTAAAGTGTGAATTAAAATAATACAAGAACCATGCCACCTTTTACCACATTTTAAGGTTTTATTATTTTAATATTTGATGAACCATGGTCCCTTTTTCCATCTCTTTTAGCCGCCCCTAGCACTGTAACACTCCTAGTTTTGAATAGCAGCGGAAGCTAATCGACGGTATTACTTATTAGCACAAAGTACAAATTACAGAAAACGACTCTAAAATGAGACATTTTTAAAATACATTATCATTTAAATTTATTCATAATATCAGAGTAGATGTCCCATAAATGTACATACTAAGTTAAAAAGTTATCGAATGATAATACGCATAGTCTTCAAAATATCCATTCCATGTGCCTTCATTCGTGTGTGATAACGCTACACGCGTCGTTCGTGGTCAAAGGAACTTCCTTTTCGTCGAGCAAGTTTTTCAACACCCTAGGCAGTGAACCTAATCGTTGTAGTGTAGTATTAGGGTAAGCCACGGGTATTGATATCGTTCTCTAGGGGAATAGGAATGCTAGTGAGAAGTTACTACGCTAAGGTTGGGGTTGAGGAAGATTATTTTTTTATCTTTTTTTATATTATTTTTATGAAATGGAAAGGTATGAATCTCAGGGTTTAGATTTGGGGGTTGGTATTTCTACCGATTACTCTACTTATCTAATTATCTAATTAACTAAGCTAGGGGTAGTCTATGTCTATTGTTGTGTACTCGTATGATAGTTAAAGATATGTTTACCTAGATGCTACTACTCCCTAGTTATCTCCTATTGATGGTTGAATTATCATGTCCTTATTCTTAACGCGTTGTGTTTTCTAAGGTCGTAAGGTGTGCATTCCCTAACTCTTTGAAGTCACCTTTAAGTGTAGTAAACGAAATCCACTAAGTCATTCATAAACTAACTTTGAGGTTATCTTTGGGTTTAGTAAACGAAATCCACTAAGTCATTCATAAACTATCAAAGATTTATCAAGTATTAAACACAACGATAGCCTAGTCGAACTCCTAAGCCAATTACAATTAAGATAAGAGACAACCTAACAATAATTAAAAACTAGGTTTCATATATCTAAGCAAACACACAAGTAATTTAGCCGGACATGGTAAACATGCAAGCATACACACAATCAATCAAACATAGGATAGACATAATGATAAATTGAATATATGGATTAAGATATAATCAACAAATCATTACAAGATGTTTTTAGAGTGATTAAAACCTTCAAAGTTGCTGGAAAAACGCCTCTCTAAACCCTGGAATCGGAGTTAGGGTTTTTAGCCTACTAAAAGTAAGTTATAATGTTCTATTTATAGGCAGATTTTCTGTCGGCAAAGAGTGACGACATCACACCTAAAGAGTGACGGCATCACGAAGACATTTTCACCAAACTGTAGATTTTCTCGTTCCGGTCGTGTGGGCTTTTGAATCACCTAAATCCGAGTTCGTATGCAAACGTTATGGCCAAAACAGTATCAGCTACTTCGAGCGCATGTTGCAACTTGTGACGGCGTCACCTTATGCCCGTGACGCCGTCGCCTTCAGTCTCTGACGTCATCTGGACCAAATCTAGGCCGTCTGAGTTGCGACGACCTACTCTTTTAAAACCTGAAGCCGTCACTTGTAAGTAAGCAATTTGTCTACTGAGCCGTCACAAAAGTGGTCCGACGGCGTCACTGTTTTGTGCCTGACGCCGTCACCTTCAGTTCTAGCAGCCTGAGTGTCTCGATTCTTGACTTTGGCCATTTTCTTCGTATATTCGAGCCTTTTCGTCCGAATAAGTGTCATTCCAACATTTTTCCTTCAAGATACTTAAAAAGTGAAAAGGAACGATATTAAGTAATAACGGATACAAAAGTGATCAAATAAGGGCTTAAACGACCCCTCAAAAAGCTACATTTTAAAACCTTATCAAATATCCCTACACTTGGTATTTGCTTGTCCTCAAGCAAATGTGCTTTTAGCCAATTAATTTATAAGTTAGGGGTCATGAAGCATTGGTTTAGAACAATCCACAACACATATAAGCCCCGCAAAAGTCATAACAAGTACGGAAATTTCATACTAGCACCTCACATGGGGTGTTTGGATACTCACATCTCTCGGGTGTATATGAAATATAATAAGTTGGAAATGGAAGATAAACACTCATTTTTACCGGTCCTAGTACATAGATTACCATAGGCTTGAGACTAGATCAAACCTCCATCGCTTTGGCGTAAGCACCTAGGAAAGACTATCCAAGAGGTCTTTTAGAGGGTTGTAATGATAGGCTTACAGTACGGAAACAAAGGGTTTGGTGGGATTGGCTATTCAGTGGTGGCAAGTCAAAAATCTTTATGTTACAAGCATGCGAAGAATGGCGTTGCTAAGCCAAGACTCGACACTCTAAACTCTAGATAACTGAAATAAACAAACATAAATTTAAAGGTAGATGTAGGATGGTAGCCCGTATATATATATATATATATATATATATATATATATATATATATATATATATATATATATATATATATATTTTCAACACTCTATTTTTTTTCTTTTTCTCTTTTTCTATTTTTTTTTCGATTTTTTTTCCATACACTTTTACTCTACCATCCTCTATGGTAACATCAAAATGATAGGGATTTATAGGCACATCCCTACACTTGAGTTTTTATTACTCTAACACTAATTTGACCCGAATTGAAAAGATCAAAAACACTTAGAGTACATCATTACGCAAATAAAGGGAATTTGAATTTAGCGTTCCCTTCCCGTCATTTCATAAACTTTAACTTTTCCCATGAGTCCCAATCGTCCCAAAACTGTGTACAAAGGATATAACTTGACTTAGCAACTTATGCAAGCAACTAGATAATTGAACTAAGGGTTTTCAGGGTGATAACAATAATGCAATAAAAGTGAGTGCATATGTGACAACTCGTAAATTCCTCGATGCGTCGTAATTGGAGAAACGTCGAATTGAGCGATCGTTTGATTTAAATTGAGACACGAGTCGTATTTTATATCGTTTTTATTGGAAATAATATTCTAAGAATGTTGGCGTAACTCCCGAGTCATAAATAATTCGTTTACTAGGCTAAACGAGTCTCGAGCTTAATGTTATGTAAGAATTAAGAAAGTTTCATCTAGGGTCCTTTGAGAGAGTTTCATTTTCGTCCTTGTAGTTGTGAGTGTACAAGTTTAATCCCTCCTATGACTATATATACTCCCACCCTCACTCATTCTCTCATTTTACCACCCTCCCTTCTCTCTCTATAAACACACACACATATATCTTCTCTCTCTCTCTCTACAAAATCCGACCACCCCTTTGCTAGGGTTCCGGCGCCGCTAAATATTCCAGCCAAAAATTCTGGCGACCTCCAACATTTACACCGCCACTTCTAGATGATAGATCGGGCAATGGTAGTCACGTTTTCATAACCCACACATCATGAAACACTCTCACGCGCTCCAAATCTAAATTTTAGATTTTGGATATTAGGGTTTTCTTTGAATAAAAACGTGTTGATGATTCAAGGGTCATGCTTTGGTGATACGAGTTGTACTCGTATAGAAACGCCACAACATCCCTCATTTCTCCCTTTTTCTTCTCACGGTAAACACACCCACATTCTTGTATAATTATTTTCTTTTAATGATTCGTATATATAATAATGTGGTGTTTTTCGTGGGTGTAAAAGTATTAAAACAGGTTCTAAAAACGTATTGATAAACATACGTTTGGTAAACCTTTGAAAAACGAGAATTATAAAATGAAAACAAGGTGTCGTGTGGTAAGAATGGGTATACGAAAAGTTTATTTGGTCTTGATGATTATTCGAATTTATTTTTGGTCTCGAATGGGTTAGAAAACTATTTTAAAAACGTTCGTGTGGTGATAGCAATTAGTTTCGGATTTGTTGTAGTCTCGGATCTATTTTTGTCTCGGGTTATTTTGGGTCTCGGCATCATATGTTCGGATTAGTGTGCTAGGGTATCCAGAATCGGTGTTGGTTTGTTTTGGAAGGTGAAAGGTAGTCATATTATGGTGCGTGGAATACGGGTCGGGTCGAAGTACCCGTGGCTGCCCTCTTGATTTGTTTGGGTCACGTACGAGTCGGGTTAGATC
>BPTQ01000007.1:192321450-192373667 GCA_019973895.1 Chrysanthemum seticuspe
AAAATTTGGAAAAACCGGACGGTAAGGTTGGAACCTGGGACGGTATAATGGTGAAAACTTGGGGGGGATAATAATATAGGTCAGTTTGGTGAACCAGTTTAGGGTTTTTTGGGCGGTTGGGGGAAGAGGAAGGGGCTGGTGAAACAGACCTTTGGTAGGGGGGAGGAGTTTGGAGGGTATCGGTGAGATGTGGAGTGAAACAGGGGGGGAGAGGAGTGGATGAACGATTTACGTAAATTACGTGAGTTTAGAGTGTATCGACAACTTAGTAAAAAAGGGCGGTTTTTGTGAGTTACCGGTTCTAGTTGGAAATTCGGTAGGTTACCGAGTTTTGGTCGACCCTAAACGAGTCTGTACTCTCTCTTTCGATTACCCATATTTTCTTCCCTCTTCCTTCGTTTCTTCCTCTGATGATCAAAAAAAATAAAAGAAATAATACAGCAAAAATACAATTCAAAAATAAAGTCATATTCTGAACATCATTAAACAATTTAACATAGTTTAACTTCACAAATTCACAAAATTCTGAGTACAATTCGTAGTTAGAGTCAAATACTTATGTTCAGTTCAAATTTAAGGTGACAGAGTTAAAAGTTAAAGTCATAATAAAGAAAATAAAAAAAACTAGTAGTCTCCTTCTTTGCTTCCTTCTCCCTTCTTTTATACCCATTAGCTTTCTCTCTCATGTCTGAGCAAATCCCAGCTGGTTTTGAGCCATTGGATGGCTTAAAGGTTGATCTTGGCCATTGAGTGTTTTTGGCGGGAAAAAATGATTCAACAGCTATGTGAGATTTGAGTGCATTAAATGCATTTAGCAAGTAGGTGAGGAGAGGGGGGGACAAAGTGAGGTGTAGAGTGGCTATGGGAGGTTTGAGGAGGGGGGATGGTTTCCAGACAAAGTGGTCGGGGAAGGAGAAGGGGGTTGGCGGGTTTTTTGGGATTTGACCAAGTGGTTTGACTGGATATAATAATAGGGGGGGTTCAAAAGTGGTAATATGGCAGGGTCCAAGGTTGGAATGGCAGGCCAAAAAGGTTTAAAAGGCTTTAGTTAATATAGGGACCTAAATTGCCAATTCTGAAAATATAAGGACCATGCTGCCATTTCCTCAAAGTTTCTCCAAGGACTAAAACTGACAATCTCACAAAGCTCAGGGACCAAATCTGTCATTCTCCAATTTTCCAGGGGCCAATTCTGCCAATTTTCAAACTTGGAGGACCATTTTTGTAATTTTCTCAAACTTTTTGATATTTTCCACCAAAGGACTAAATTTGATAACTTTTGATTTTAAAAGGACCTTTGGTGACTTTTGCTTTTGAAATTAAGGCTCAGGGACTATTTTTGACAATTCTTGAAACTTGGGGGACTGAAACTGCAATTTTTGCAAAATTGATATGTTTTTCATCTGATTTTGATATTTTTGAATTTGAAACACATAAAACACTGGTTTGTGATATTTTGATCATTTAGATGTGTTTCTGAGTGTTTTCAGATGAATTTGCAGTTTATATTACACAAAAATGATGAGTTTTTAGACACTCATCAGGCATCGTTGTCTCAATCACTTGAACTTTGGTACCATAAACAACCTTTCCAGAAAGGATCTAGTCAGAGGCTTACCCAGATTAAAATATGAAAAAGATCATCTTTGCTCAGCTTGTCAATTGGGAAAAAGCATGAAATATGCCCACAAACCAAAACCCACAAACTCTGTAATGGAAGTTCTTCATACCCTTCATATGGATCTGTGCGGTCCAATGAGAGCGCAAACTATTAATGGGAAGAGATATGTGTTAGTAGTGGTTGATGACTACTCCCGATTCACTTGGGTTAAGTTTTTGAGGACAAAGGACGAAACTCCAGATGTCATCATTAAACTCATTAAACAACTTCAGAACAGACTCAACAAAACAGTTCGAATCATCCGAACTGACAATGGAACTGAGTTTGTTAATAAAGTACTCAATGAATTTTATGAAAATGTTGGAATCAATCCTCAAAGAAGTGTTCCTCGAACTCCTCAACAGAACGATGTAGTTGAAAGACGAAACCGAACTCTTGTAGAAGCTGCAAGGATAATGCTGATCTACTCAAAGGTTCCAATGTTTCTATGGGCTGAAGCTATTGCCACTGCTTGTTACACTCAAAATAGATCTCTAATTCATACATCTCATGGAAAGACTCCATACGAACTTGTCCACAATCGAAAACCTGATCTATCATACCTTTGTGTGTTTGGTGCTTTATGTTATCCAACTAATGATGGTCAAGATTTAGGAAAACTGAGAGCCAAAGCAGACATTGGAGTATTTGTAGGCTATGCACCAAACAGAAAAGGTTACCGAATCTACAATAAGAGAACCCGAGATATCATGGAAACAATTCACGTTACGTTTGATGAGCTGACCAGTCAAATAGCTCCTGGACAATCCAGTTCTGGACCCGCACTTCTAAACAGTCCCATTGGTTCATCCCTTGTACCAAATTCCTCTCCAGCTATTCCATATGTACCTCCAACTGAAGATGATTTGAAGAAATTGTTTGATCCGATATTTGATGAACTCTATGAGCCAAGTGCTATTGAAATGTCAATTCTCACAACAAAGGCTGCTCATATCCCTGAGAATGAAGTCAATCCTTCAGTCACAATATCATTAAGTCAAGAAGCACCTGCTGCTGATAACTCAGTCTCATCAAAAATCATCAATCTTCGAATGTACATCATGGAACTGTTTCTGGCATCAATGATGAAGTTAATCCCTTTGCTACTCCTGAAGATGCTCAATTTGAAAACATATTTGCTCCTGAATCATCATCAGAACCATCTTCTTCAGGAGACATCGACTCTGCTACCTCAGTCCCTCAACAACTGCCACATGAACACCTTAAAAAATGGACTCACGATCATCCCTTAGACAACCTCATTGGAAATCCCTCTCATCCAGTATCCACACGGAAATAACTTGCAACCAATGCCTTATGGTGATTCTTCAACTCTGTACTCTCTAAGATCGAACCAAAAGATGCTAAAACCGCCATGAATGAAGATAGCTGGTTTAATGCCATGCAAGAAGAAATTCATGAGTTTGATCGACTTGATGTATGGGAGTTAGTACCTGCTCCAGATTGTGCTATGATCATTGCTCTAAAATGGATCTTCAAAGTAAAACTTGATGAGCATGGTGATGTGTTGAAGAACAAGGCTCGATTAGTTGCTAAAGGATACCGTCAAGAGGAGGGTATTGACTTTGAAGAATCCTTTTCTCCAGCTGCTCGAATCGAGGCAATCAGAATCTTTTTGGCTAATGCTGCTAGTAAGAACATGGTAGTCTATCAAATGGATGTAAAGACGGCATTTCTGAACGGAGATCTTAAAGAAATCGTCTACGTCAGCCAACCGGAAGGATTTGTGAATCAAGAGCATCCTACTCACGTTTATCGTTTGAAGAAGGCTCTTTACGGTTTAAAGCAAGCTCCAAGGGCATGGTATGATACGCTATCAAAGTTCCTTCTATCTACCGGATTTAGCAAAGGAGCAGTTGATCCAACATTGTTCACCAGGAAGTCAGGCAAACATTTAATTCATGTTCAAATTTATGTTGATGATATCATCTTTGCCTCGACTGACCCCAATGAGTGTGACCGTTTTTCAAATGAAATGGGTTCTAAATTTCAAATGTCAATGATGGGACAAATGTCATTTTTCTTAGGACTACAAATTTTACAAAGTCGCGGAGGCATTTTCATAAATCAATCAAAATATGCAAATGAGATTTTAAAGAAATTTGGATTCGATTCTAGTGACCCTGTTGACACTCCCATGATTGAACATACTAAACTAGATGAGGACCACTCGGGGATCATGGTTGACCAAACGAAATATCGTAGTATGATTGGATCTCTGATGTACCTCACAGCTAGTAGACCAGACATCTTGTTCGTTGTTTGCATGTGTGCTAGATACCAGGCTAAGCCTACTAAAAAGCACCTTGAAGCGGTTAAACGGGTCTTTCGGTATCTCCAAGGAACCATCAATATGGGACTTTGGTACCCGAAGGACACCGGTATGTCACTAACAGCCTATGCAGATGCTGATCATGCAGGATGTCAAGATACTCGTCGAAGTACGTCTGGAGGTGCTCAGTTTTTGGGAGATAAGCTTGTGAGCTGGTCTTCAAAGAAGCAAATGAGTACTTTTATTTCCTATACAGAGGCTGAATACATAGCCATGCCATCTTGTTGTGCTCAAATCCTATGGATGAGATCCCAATTATCTGACTATGGCTTTGAATTTAACAAAATCCCTCTGTATTGTGATAATAAAAGAGATATTGCTCTCTCATGCAACAACGTACAACACTCAAGAGCAAAGAACATCGACATTCGACATCATTTCATCAGGGAGCAAGTTGAAAACGGTGTGGTGGAACTTTACTTTGTGAGGACTGAATACCAGTTAGCAGACATCTTCACCAAAGCTCTTCCTAGAGAACGTTTTGAGTTTATTCTTCCACGACTTGGCCTTAAAAGCCTTCAACCAGAAACACTCAAACGTCTTTAAGAGGAAGAAGAGGAGTAAAAGGTTTCCTTCATCTATCTCTTGTATATATCTATACGAAAAACAAAATACAAAATTATAAAACCTTCAAAAATCAAATAGAAAAATATAAAACTTTCAAAATCCATAAAAAATTTGAAAAATTCGAAAAATCTTCAAAAATAAAAAATAAAAAAAAATTTTGTCTTTTTGTCATGTTTTCTCGATTCGATAATATCTACGGTCTTGTTGTTGTCATTCAAAGAATGACACATGACTTTAGATGTTGTTCGAATTTAAAAAAAAAAAAAAATTGGGAGAAAGAGAAAAAATATGGTTTATAGTCATTTCAGGCAGTAACCCGTTTTTTTAAAGAAAAACAGAGCCATACTTTAACATGTTTTAAAAAAAAAAGTATGTGCTCTGATTCTATTAACATCTATCTGCTGAAAACTAACTGCTTTGAAAAATAACTCGGACTCTATTTTTTGATTATCATCTGGACTTATTTTTCAAAATATCTATCTCTCAATCAACAACCTATGTCATTGATTGAGGGGGAGAATGATTTCAATTAAATTAAAAAGTTATTTGTCATTCAATTGTTTTCAAAAGACATTCATGCATGTTTAATCAATGGAGTTTAAAGTCTTAAAATCCGATACTTATCTGTTAAAACGCTTTCATAATCAAGTCACAATTCTCCTTAAAAGCTTTCAAAATCAATTTAAATCTACAAGAGATCACAAATCTCAAAGGATTTGATAATTATGATCGGGGGAGAATTTGTGATTTAAATTGGATTTAAACTGATAATTCGGTAAATGGTTTTATAAGGATGTACAAGCTCTCCTTCCCACATGTGCCAAACGATTTCAAATTTTCCATGCACATGTTGAGGGGGAGCATCTATCTTAAACCACAATGATTTGAAACATGATCATTTATCTCAATGTGCAGGTTCCTTCTAGTATGTGCAAAACTTTTTTCAAACCTTGAGGCACATATTCAGGGGGAGCAATAATTGTGAAAACCTCATCCTTCCCGAAAATGCTTTATCTACTTGATTTGATTAGGGAAGTGATGTTGATATCTTTTAGAAAATGGAATTCAAAGAAGTTATGTAAAACCCTAAAATCTAAAACGCGTGAAATGACAATTTTGCCCTCAAACTTAAAATTATACAAACTCGGGAAACACGTCAACATCGTTAAACACATTATATCATCAATAATATATACACATTATGAAAATAATTAACTTATGTTATAGATTAAAAGAAACATGAATGATTAAATCCTAAGTAACAATTAAACATACCAAAGTGTACACAAATTAACTTGGACTACAAAGAGGACTAAATACATTATGAAGAGATAAGATTGGAAGTTACAAAACTTGGTCTCCCCCCTCCTATGTGGCCGGCCTAAATGAGGCTCCTCATTAAATCACAAATCAATTATATTAAAGTCTCAATTATCATTTCCTTTCATTTCAAAAACACCAAGAAACCCTAAAGTGTCTCTCTCTCTAGCATAGTGGTGGCACCCATTTATTTTTCATCATTTTGATCCGAAAATCCAACAAATCAAAGGTTCCTAGAAGGCTCGTGATAGTGTGTGATCGATTAGAGGACGTGGGGATTGTGTTTGGTTCGAAAAAAAGCTTGGTCGTGGGTTTATAATTGTGTACGTGGGGTTTGATTAAGCCAAGGAGGCTTGGTTTTGATCGTGTTGCTTTGATTCTTGTTTCTTTGTCACGTACACGCTACTAGGGTAACGTATCATCATCTCTCGTATCTTCCTTTTTGTTTCTCATTCAATTCGTGGCTTTGGATGTTTTCTAGGGCTTGTATTTGAATTATATAACACATAAAATCATAAGTACATTGTCACATGAAATGGTAAAACAAGAGTACATAAAACCTTGATTCTTAATCTTATAAATCGTATGATATATGACATGATAAAATGAATACAAAACTGAAATTGGTGTTTCTTTATGTCGACTTATATGTATGGTAATAAAGGGGTTTAATGTGTTTGTGAAACTATACGAATACGTATGTGATTAATGGATTCGATAACGAATGATTTACGGGTTTGTTTTGATATGATCATGGGGCGTACTATATATATTTTGGAAGGGATGTCTCGACTTTAAAATGGACATCTCATATGAGTTTCATAATCTATTGATAATCAAGTCTACATGTGTTAAAACCTATACGTAATCATAATCTAAAACTAGGGTTTTGTAATTACATGATTTAATAAAGTTAAGGGGTTATTTTGTAAATATTGAAACTTGATGGATTAACTTGTTAATATAGTAACTAAATGGATTTAATGAGTAAAATGAGTAAACTTGCTATATTTACACTTTTAACCCTATACTTTACATTATTGACATTTTAAACCCTAAACTTTTGTAACTTGTCATAAATGATCCTTAAATCATAATAATACTCATTTTCATTATTTAACTATAGATAAGTGACTAAAGTTACTAAATATGGAAACCTGCTAAATATGGAAAGTTACTAAATATGGAAACCTGCTAATTATGGAAAGTTGCTAAATATGGAAACCTGTCTAAAATAGAAAGCTGCCTAAAATAGAAAGTACTTAAAATGGAAAGATTACTAAAAATGGAAAGCCGTCTTAAACGAGTAATCTGATTCTTATAGAACATTATTTAATTCATATAGGTTCCGGGCGACGAGATTGATCTTCTTTCTTGATTTTACTTTCATTGTGATTTGCTTCGAATAAGGTACAGATATTCTGACCTTGTCTCTTAAAGGTTTCTCATGATTCTTATACATCTTTCGATATTAGCTTGAACTGTTACATTGTACTCTAAGCCTCATGATTAGGGCTTCCCTATGACTTTGCTATGCTCCCTTTGATATGAAACTTATATGAACCTTTGATATGAAACTCTGATATGAAGCTTTGATATGGACTTTGATATGAAACCTTATGATATGTATATGCTTTGACCCTTCAGTCTGATACCCGAGCCAAAATATGTTTCCTAGTCAGGAAGGTAACCTGACCGTGTCATTGATGCACCAATGGCATGACTCCAGTGTGTACGAGTGATGATACACACCGTCCCCTATTATGATATGTTATGATATGATTTGATATGTATATGTTTTGGCAACTGGGGGGCGTATGGATGCATCCTAGATATGATATGTTTCGAGGGATTTGATCTGATTGGAGCTTTGTCTGGTGAATGATGTCGGGTGCAATCCGCGTCTTCACATTTCTGGGAGTTGATCACTCCATGGTTACTTGAGGTCTCCCCTCCTTTATATGGTATTCCGAGGTCACCCCTCGGGATACAACTATTATGATATGTTATGATATGATATGTGTATGATATGATATGGGCTCGTGGTTGAGGACTGACCTTTCATTTCCATTTCTATTCGTTATCCTTTGTTATGCCTTATGATACTTCCATTTGCACTTTATGATTATGCTACCTTCGTTACTTACCTTCGATTATTCGTTTGTTATATATATCTGTTCACTGGGCATTTTAAGCTCAGCCGCGTTTTCTTTCCATGCGGCAGGTAATTAAGCTAGAAGCTGGGATTCTTAGCTATGGGTTTGAGTGATGAGCGGATATGCGGACTTATGGCTTTAGTCATCTTAGTTTCTACTTCTTTATGTTGACATCATTTAGACTCGGATTATGCTTATTTATGTCTTGGATTATTCCTTTGAACTTATGTAACGTTTAAGCCGTGTTGGCTGGATTTTTCCTTTGGTTATTTATTTAAGACTTCCGCTGCTTTGTTATGTTCATTATGTATGCTTTGATATGACACCATTTTGTAATACTTCTACCCTTAGCGGGTTGGGGTGTTACAATTATGGTATCAGAGCCCAGGTTTACGACTTGTAGTCAGGACCTGTGACATATGGACCCTAAGCGTTATCCGTAGAGCTTAAGATTTGACTGGTGAGGTTTGGGTAGATTCTAGGTTCATTATCATCGTTTCCGTTCATGATCTTCATCTTATTTTCCTAACCTTTGCTAATCGTTTAATGAACTCTTCAGATGGTCCAAACTCAAAGGAACGGCGACGACAACGGGGATGGACATCCTAATTTCGAAGCTTTGATTGCACGCGCTCTGGCCACTGCTATGCCCGAGATCGTTGCTTCCATCACTAATAACGTTCGGAATGGCGCTAGTTCTTCTGGTGGGGATAATGGTGGGGGTGCTAACCCACCTACACCCATTCATGTATGGATCGAGCGCTTCAACAAACTTAAGCCAATCCCTTTTCGCTCGGCAGCTTCACCTAATGAGGCAGAGGACTGGATCACGCACATGGAAAAGCTTTTCAATGTGATGGGTTGTGGTGATGAGGTGAAAACCCGACTTGCTGCCTTCCAACTCGAGGGTGATGCCCTAAACTGGTGGAAGGCCTATCTCTTGTCCAAAGAAGAGAACTTTCTTGATACTTGTGCTTGGAATACCTTCAGGGACATCTTCTACAAACAGTATTTCCCTGAGTCAGAACAGCTACGATATGAAAGGGAGTACGAAGCCATACATCAGTTGGATAAGGAAAATTCTCACGAGTATATGCAACGATTTATGAGGATGGTTGGGTTTGTAGGTACTGTTGTTGCTGGAGATGCTCGTCGTCAGGCTCGTAAGTTCAAATGGGGATTGAAGAAGTGGGTATTGGATAGGGTGATTAATACTGAGTACACTGAGGTGGCTGCAGTTGCGGATGCTGCCCGCAACATCGAGTTATTGCATGAGGAGCAGGGTTACAACAAGAGGAACAGGGATGGGGATCGTATTCATCCTAGGGGTCGACAGGACCATACTCAGGAGTTCAAGGGTCGACATGACCGTGGTCACGACCGTGGGCGTCAGGATACTAGGGCACATGGTTCTCAGAGGTACGACAGATCGGGAAACGACCGTCAGGGTCGTGATGGTGGGGGTCAATGTCAGGTTAGGGATCAATCTTATCGTGGTGGTCAGCAGGACCGTTCTTCTGGTTCGTCATATCAGCGGAGGCCCGCTGAGGTTTTGCCTCCTCCTCCACTTTGCAACACTTGTGGTAAGCCCCATCCGGGCGTTTGCTTCAAGGCCACAGGTGGTTGCTATGCATGTGGGTCTACTACACATAGGGTGAAGGATTGCACTCAAGGGAAAGTGACTACTCCGGGAAACACGGCCAAACCAGCTCTGACTAAGGGCCGTGTGTTTTCTGTTACTCGGGACCAGGCAACAAACACTCCAGGTACCATTACCGGCATTATTTATATTGGTGATATTTTTGCCTTTACTCTATTTGATACCGGTGCTACGCATTCTATGATATCTACTTCATTAGTAAGGAAATTAAATATGACACCCACACCTTTGTTAAACCGAGTCTCTATTTCCACCCCTATGAAAAACCAAGTGCTTATTGATCGTGAATACGTGGATTGTCCCCTACGTTTCGATGATGGTATTTGTTCGGCTAATCTTCTTCCTTTAGATATGTTTGATTTTGATATTATTCTGGGTATGGATTGGTTGGCCTTGCATAGGGCTACCATTGACTGCTATGCTCGAATTGTTATCTTTGGTAATATTCACTAACCTGATTTCGTTTATCATGGTGCTCAACCGCCTAAGTCAGTTAAGATCATCTCGGCTATGAAAGCTCGCACTCTCATTTCGCATGGTTGCCTTGGTTTTCTGGCATCCATTAAGGATACTTCTCTGGAAATTCCGACCATCGAAAGTCTTTCTGTTGTCCGCGAATTTTCCGACGTTTTCCCTGATGAACTCCCTGGTATTGCTCCGGCTAGGGAAGTTGAGTTTGGCATCGATTTGATTCCTGGTGCCGAACCTATATCTAAAGCTCCTTACCGTATGGCACCGATCGAATTGAAAGAGTTGAAGGAACAGTTGCTAGAACTGTTGGAGAACGGCTTTATTAGGCCCAGTGTTTCACCTTGGGGCGCACCGGTGTTATTTGTTAAGAAGAAGGATGGGAGTATGAGGTTGTGTATTGACTACCGTGAGCTGAACCGTATCACTATCCGTAACCGTTATCCCCTTCCACGCATCGACGACTTGTTTGATCAATTGCAAGGTGCAAAATTCTTCTCTAAGATTGATTTGAGGTCTGGTTATCATCAATTACGTGTGAAGGAGCAAGATGTTCCTAAGACCGCGTTTCGTACTCGCTATGGCCATTATGAGTTCTTAGTCATGCCGTTTGGTTTGACTAATGCACCTGCAGTTTTCATGGATCTTATGAATCGTGTTTTCCACGAGTACCTCGATAAATTTGTAATCGTCTTCATCGATGACATTCTTGTGTATTCTAAGAGTGAGGCTGAGCACGAGCAGCACCTTCGTATTGTATTGGAGACTCTTCGGCAGCAGAAGTTGTATGCAAAATTTTCTAAGGGTGAATTCTGGCTGAGCCAAGTTGCTTTCCTTGGTCACGTTGTGTCTGCTGATGGTATCAAGATGGACACATCTAAAGTCGAGGCGATCACAAAATGGTCGAGACCTACTACTGTGACGGAAGTGAGAAGTTTCCTGGGCCTTGCTGGTTATTACCGTCGTTTTGTTGAGGGTTTCTCTCGATTGGCGTTACCTTTGACGCAATTGATGAGGAAAGGTGAAAAGTTTGAATGGACGGAGGAGCGTGAAAATAGTTTCGAGGAGTTGAAACGTAGATTGGTTACGACGCCTGTTTTGACACTTCCATCGGGTTCCGGAGGTTTTCAGATTTATAGCGACGCGTCAAAGAAAGGGTTGGGTTGTGTATTGATGCAGCATGGTAAGGTGATTGCCTATGCTTCCAGGCAATTGAAATCGTATGAGGAGAATTATCCCACGCATGATTTGGAGTTGGCTGCGGTGGTTTTTGCCTTAAAGATTTGGAGGCATTACTTGTACGGTGAGTCGTGTGATATCTTTACTGACCACAAAAGTTTAAAGTATATATTCACACAGAAGGAGCTCAATATGAGACAGCGGAGATGGTTAGAGCTTCTTAAGGATTATGACACGAACATCCAGTATCACCCGGGTAAGGATAATGTGGTTGCTGATGCACTAAGCCGAAAGTCGGGTATGACTGCTAGTTTGGAGATTGAACCCAGGGTTCTTCACGATCTTGAGCTTATGGATGTGGAATTTTGTTTTTGGGGTTATGATGGTTATTGGGCGAGCTTGAAGGTAGAGTCCAACCTTATTTTGCGGATTAAGGAAGCTCAGAAGGATGATGGTGAGCTTAGGTCTATAGTTCAGAATATTGAGGCGGGTAAGCAGACTGAGTTCAGTGTTGATGGTTTCGGCGTCGTGTGGTATGAGGGTCGACTTTGTGTTCCGAATGATCCTGCTTTGCGTGAAACTGTTTTGTCAGAGGCTCATAGTTCCTCTTTCACTATTCATCCTGGTTCTACCAAGATGTATCGGGATCTTAAGCAACATTTCTGGTGGAATGGTATGAAGCAAGATGTGGCTTCATTTGTGGCTAGGTGTATGACCTGTCAGCAGGTTAAGATTGAGCATCAGAGGGCTAGTGGTTTGTTGCAGCCGTTAGATATTCCTACATGGAAGTGGGAAGAAATCTCCATGGATTTTGTCAGAGGTTTGCCTCCTACTCAGAAAAGACATGACGCGATTTGGGTGGTTGTTGATCGACTAACCAAATCTGCTCATTTCTTACCTATCCGGAAAGATTATCGTGTTAGTAGATTGGCGGAGATTTTTCAGCAAGAGATTATTAGATTGCATGGTACTCCTACTGCTATTGTTTCCGATAGAGATCCGCGCTTCACGTCACAGTTTTGGAAGAGTCTGCAGAAAGCTTGGGGCACGCGTCTTAAGTTCAGTACTACTTTTCATCCTCAAACTGATGGTCAGCCGGAGAGGACCATTCAGACTCTTGAGGACATGGTGAGGGCTTGGGCATTGGAATGGACTGGGAACTGGGATGAGTATCTGTGCTTGGTGGAGTTTGCGTACAACAATAGTTGGCACGCTAGTATTAAAGGAGCACCGTATGAGTTGTTATATGGGAGGAAATGTAGAGCACCTATTTGTTGGGATGAGGTAGGTGAGCGTTCGATTGAGGGCCCGGAACTCATTGAGATTACTATTGAGAAAGTGGCGATTGCTAGGGAAAGATTGAAGGAGGCTCGTTCACGGCAAAAGAGTTATGCTGATAAGCATAGGCGCGACTTGGAGTTTCGTGTTGGTGATTGTGTTTTTCTGAAAGTTTCGCCGTCCCGTGGTATTAAGCGTTTTGGAATTAAGGGCAAGCTCAGTCCTCGATTCATCGGACCTTTCGAGATTCTGGATCGTATTGGGGAGGTTTCCTACCGTTTAGCTCTACCTCCTCAGTTATCTCATGTTCATGACGTGTTTCATGTATCTCTGCTGCGGGGATACAACTACCATCCGTTACACGTGGTTTCCTATCCTTTGGATCAGATTCAGCCAGATATGTCCTTACCGGAAGAACCCGAAGCTATTTTAGATCGACGAGATCGAATCACGAGAAACAAAGTAATTCCGTTTGTTAAGATTCTTTGGAAGAATCACCCAGAGCGTGAAGCTACCTGGGAGACCGAGGAATCTATGCGAGCTAGTTATCCACATTTCTTTTCATCATCGGGTATGTCTTCGTTTATTGCTTCGTTTCCTTTTCAATTTTCGAGGACGAAAATTTTCTTTTTAGAGGGGAAGAGTTGTAAAACCCTAAAATCTAAAACGCGTGAAATGACAATTTTGCCCTCAAACTTAAAATTATACAAACTCGGGAAACACGCCAACATCGTTAAACACATTATATCATCAATAATATATACACATTATGAAAATAATTAACTTATGTTATAGATTAAAAGAAACATGAATGATTAAATCCTAAGTAACAATTAAACATACCAAAGTGTACACAAATTAACTTGGACTACAAAGAGGACTAAATACATTATGAAGAGATAAGATTGGAAGTTACAAAACTTGGTCTCCCCCCTCCTATGTGGCCGGCCTAAATGAGGCTCCTCATTAAATCACAAATCAATTTTATTAAAGTCTCAATTATCATTTCCTTTCATTTCAAAAACACCAAGAAACCCTAAAGTGTCTCTCTCTCTAGCATAGTGGCGGCACCCATTTATTTTTCATCATTTTGATCCAAAAATCCAACAAATCAAAGGTTCCTAGAAGGCTCGTGATAGTGTGTGATCGATTGGAGGACGTGGGGATTGTGTTTGGTTCGAAAACAAGCTTGGTCGTGGGTTTATAATTGTGTACGTGGGGTTTGATTAAGCCAAGGAGGCTTGGTTTTGATCGTGTTGCTTTGATTCTTGTTTCTTTGTCACGTACACGCTACTAGGGTAACGTATCATCATCTCTCGTATCTTCCTTTTTGTTTCTCATTCAATTCGTGGCTTTGGATGTTTTCTAGGGCTTGTATTCGAATTATATAACACATAAAATCATAAGTACATTGTCACATGAAATGGTAAAACAAGAGTACATAAAACCTTGATTCTTAATCTTATAAATCATATGATATATGACATGATAAAATGAATACAAAACTGAAATTGGTGTTTTTTTATGTCGACTTATATGTATGGTAATAAAGGGGTTTAATGTGTTTGTGAAACTATACGAATACGTATGTGATTAATGGATTCGATAACGAATGATTTACGGGTTTGTTTTGATATGATCATGGGGCGTACTATATATATTTTGGAAGGGATGTCTCGACTCTAAAATGGACATCTCATATGAGTTTCATAATCTATTGATAATCAAGTCTACATGTGTTAAAACCTATACGTAATCATAATCTAAAACTAGGGTTTTGTAATTACATGATTTAATAAAGTTAAGGGGTTATTTTGTAAATATTGAAACTTGATGGATTAACTTGTTAATATAGTAACTAAATGGATTTAATGAGTAAAATGAGTAAACTTGCTATATTTACACTTTTAACCCTATACTTTACATTATTGACATTTTAAACCCTAAACTTTTGTAACTTGTCATAAATGATCCTTAAATCATAATAATACTCATTTTCATTATTTAACTATAGATAAGTGACTAAAGTTACTAAATATGGAAACCTGCTAAATATGGAAAATTACTAAATATGGAAACCTGCTAATTATGGAAAGTTGCTAAATATGGAAACCTGCCTAAAATAGAAAGCTGCCTAAAATAGAAAGTACTTAAAATGGAAAGATTACTAAAAATGGAAAGCCGTCTTAAACGAGTAATCTGATTCTTATAGAACATTATTTAATTCATATAGGTTCCGGGCGACGAGATTGATCTTCTTTCTTGATTTTTGTCACACCCCCAAAATATCGCAGCGGAACGATAGTGTCATTGGGGTATGACGTCATAGCACAAAGTATGGATAAAGAAAACGACCTCTATAATGAGACGTTTTAAAGAGTTTACCATTCGATTAAATAAGTTAAAGTTTACAACACATGAGATCCCAAAGTTTGATAATACATATAGGTTTACAAAATATGTCGAATGGTAATAGATAAAAACACTAGACTCCAATGTATGCCATGAGACCCAAAAGCTCCATGAAATGCTATCGCCTTACAACCTGAGATAAATATGCTAAAAAGTGTCAACACAAAGGTTGGTGAGTTCATAAGTTTGTGTTAAAATGATTTGAAATACTTAGAGAAATGTTCACACGGCAAAGGCATTGTAAATCCACTCAGTTCCAAGTTCCGCCCATACAAAACTTGCAACCTGTGTGTTCACAACCCATTGCCTAAAATAGAATGACAATCATGAATATGCGCATTAAGGTAGTTAAAAGTAAAAATGTCACCACAAGGGTCTTCCAACATATCAATATTGGGATGTTTGTAAATTAATAGCCTTCCAACAACTTAATTTGGAGACATTAATTCTTGTATGTTTGTAAATTAATAGCCTTCCAACAACTTAATTTGGAGCCACTAATTCTTGTATGTTTGTAAATTAATAGCCTTCCAACAACTTAATTTGGAGCCACTAATTCTTGTATGTTTGTAAATTAATAGCCTTCCAACAACTTAATTTGGAGCCACTAATTCTTGTATGTTTGTTCCAAATATGCATATGAAATCAAGTATAACCCAATCAAGTGTATAACGCAATCAAGTCTAAAGTACAAGTAGTGTCGTTTGGCAAAAGAGTTTAAATGTTTGGATAAATAAGCATATATCTCGCCCCAAATAGGTTATAGGAATTTAAATGAGTAAAAGCGGGGTATGAACTCACCTGGTATGATTGATATGCTAATCAAAATGAAGTGCACTAAAATGAGGCTCGGAAACTATCCGCGACCTAAATGAATGTTATGACTTGAGTTATGATATGTTGTTGTGAATGCGTGATACAATGTTGTGCATGCAACTCCATATGATATCCATACCACTTGTACGTTTTGGAAATAATGTTTATCGTCAAAATATGTTTATGACATCCCGTCATATTATAAAATGCTTTACAAGTATTTATGTTGAAATGATATCCCACGATAGTCATTTAATGATTTATTGTGAAATTATAACTTTTCGTCGTAAAATAATGTCGTTGAAATTTTCATGAAAGTGACTGAAATGGCCTTGAAAAGTTAGTCGTAAAATGGTGTACGTCGAGCGTTAGGAAACGAACTCAACGGTTTTGGGAAGCTTGTATCAATATCTCAAAGTTTCAGTACATGAGTTTTCGTCATAGAGGTCTCGAACATAAAGATAATAGAGGTTAAATATGGTGATTTTGTCCAAATGTGGTTTAAAAAGTGAGTTTCGGCAAAGTTTAAGCAACCGTAAATAATTTATTACAACTCCGCTATACAAACGGTTGGTCATTTTGAAAAATATGTTTGGTGATCTCAATTTTATTAGAAGACATCTCGTTACAAAAAGTTCTACGTCAACGTTAAAAATAGCCTTCAATATGGTCGTTTTGTTTACCGTAACACTTGTCAACTAAAAATAATATAGTTTTTCTTAACTAATAGAGTTACGGCAATTTTATGAAAACGTGTATATTTTAGTCGTTACAAATCCGTTTTCTACGTATTATACGTCCTTAGCTTTGTATCAAAGTATACTAATATATTTTTGATAAGTTGAAATAATTTATAAAGCTTAAGACTCGTTTTTGACTCGTACAAAACAAAAACATGTTGCTGAAATTTTCAGAAAATATATATTTCGTCGTCAAACTTGAAAAATTCATAACTTCTTCGTTATAGCTCCGTTTTAATCCGTTCAAGCGGCCACGGATTCGTTTTAAAGTATATTTTCTAAATATCTAGCCCAAAAATATTTACCTACTGTCGGATTTTCCCAGAATTTAAAATATGGACAGACCCTATTTTATACGTGTCGAAATGAGTTTTTCTCGTACTAAACCTATTCCAATCCCTTCAAAACAACTCCGAAGCTATTCTAATCCTACCATACACCTTCTTAGGGTGTCATGGGTTCCTAAACATCATCAAGACTAATATATAACAAGGAATAATTATAGGATGGATTATATATATTCATAACTCTTGAAAATCATTGAAAAAGTGGTACAACATCATATGACTTGCATGTTTTTGGCTCAAATATGATAAAATGAATATGAAATGAATATGAAAGATGTAAAATGAAAATAATATGCTTACTAGTTACTTGATGAGGTGACTAGAACAAAGGATTAAACCTAAACACTCTAGGTTTTTATTTCAAAACCTAAACAAGAGTGTAACTAGATTGTTTAACACTTGAAAATGGAAATTTTTTATGAGCTCTTCTTAAACCCAAGGTGTGACCGGTTCTAGGAGAGGAAGAACAAGAGAGAAAACAACTTGACTAGCTTGAATTATTTGTGATAAATGAAGTGTGCTATTAAGATGAAGTGTAGATCTATACTAGTAAGAATTTTTCTACCAACCATTTAATGCATACCCCCCCTTGGTCGGCCAAGGGGGGAAGTATTTCACCAAATATGTTTTTTTTTTTTTTTATATAATGTATGTATATAAATGTGTAAGTAATATGTAGTTAAGTAAAGGATAACTTGTAAAATTGTATATACATTAGTGTATTTAAGGTAGTTTTAGCTAAAAGTAATTTTTAATAGATCAAAGTAAAGTATATTGAGATCATAAAAATTGTAAAAATACATTTCTTGTAAAATTTGAGTGATATAGTAATTATCGTGTAGTTTTTAAGAAAAGCGTCGTAATAATATAAATTTAACGATTTATATACAAAATAAATTTAAAACACTAGGTAAACTCAAAATATTATTTTTATAAACCAAATGTAAGTATAAAAATATATCGGGATCATTTTTGGAAGTATCGGATTAAATGTTCAAAATAATAACTTACGCGATAACGTTTATTTAATATGAAATTTACGCGTTTGATGTGAAATGCAAAACCCATGCATGACTAGTATGATGAATGTAGAGTGTGAGAAATGACCAAAAATTGAGAATTGTGACATTCTTCCCATGTCAGAGGAATCACGTCCTCGTGATTCAATCGATGATACATAAAGTTCTACCCTAAGGTTTCGCGAAATCAAGTGTATGGTCAAAGTGTTTATGTCAAACTTATGCGTCTAGGGAAAACGTACCAGTTACGCGTTGCGGGCTGTCTCGGTCCCTATATAGAATGCTCGAGGTCGAGGTGGACTGTCATTGAGTACAGGGTTCGGGTTGTTTCCTTCAATTGCTAAAGCTAGGTGTTGGTTACCTTGTGGTTGCCTCTGCGTTCCATTCAACTTAGGACAATTATTCCGGAAGTGGTTCGGGCTGTTACATTCAAAGCAAGTCCTTTGATTATTTCTCATGTTGCCCATGTTAGCCGGTGTTACCTGTGTTTTACACTGCTCCTTAAAATGGCCGTATCGATTGCAACTTGTACACAAGCGGCAGGGCTTGGTCTTCGGATGATGATAAGCACATTTAGCACACTTGGGATGTGTACCCGCATACTCTCTTTGTTCAGTACCAGTTGCCACAAAAACTCTTGCCCTTTTGCTGTCTGCTACCGCGTCCATATGCTTATTCGACCCACTCGCTTCCTTCCTATTGTCACTGCTCTTCAAAGCACCATTTCTAACCATCTCGTCTGTCAGGGTTCCTGCCCTCAGTATTGCACTTTGTATTGTAGACGGCTCAGTTGTTTTCACGGTTCCACGGATTTCGGGGACAAGACCATATATGTACCTCGAGATTCTCTTGGACTCAGGGGTAACTAGATGAGGAACTAGTCTGGCTAACTCATGAAATCGGTCTGTGTAGGCTGCGTGACCAGCCCCTATCATAGAGTGGTGATAAAATTCATCTTCCAATTTCTGCATTTCATTGTCCGGGCAGTACTCCTCTTTCAATAACGCCTTAAATTTGTCCCATGTCATACCTATAGCTGCCTCTCTGCCCCTAGCTTGTAGCTGTGTGTTCCACCATGTCAATGCTTTTCCTGATAGCAAGCAAGCAGCATACTTCACCCTCTGATGTGTGGCACAATTGCTGATGTCGATCACTGACTCTGTCTTCTCTACCCATCGAGTATATGCCAAAGCACCTCCTATACCATCAACTCCACAGGTTTGCATGCCGAAAATTCTTTATATGTGCATCCAATTCTGTTGTTGTTGTTGTTAGTGTTGTTGTTGTTACTGCCAACTACATTGTTGGTGTCGCCAGTACCGTTCCCGTTCCCGTGGTTTCCCGAGTTATTCATATGATTTCCAACTTGTGTGACAATAGTGGGAAGCAATATTTGAAGTTGTTGAGCGATGATGGCGGCAAAATCAGGGTTTCCGCCAGCGTTGTTGTCATTGTTACCCACGTCGCTACCACTTCCTCTACCTCCACGTCCACCTGTCATTCCACCCTTTGGTGCCGCACCACCTCGGCCAGTACTGCGTGTTACCCTCTTTGGTGCCATGATCTCTGCAAGGAAAGAACCGTTGAATTCCCAATGTCTATACTTAACGTCCTCAAACATAATACCACACCACAATTGGTTCCTAAGGTGTACCCACACCGATCTACGTATGCGTGGTCGCATATGTCCACGTGGGTTGTGACGCGTTTATAATTATGTTGGCCACCATAATTATAATTGCTTCATTTCACACGTGTACATACCTCCAAGCATACATGTCTCGGCGATTGTTGTTACTGAAATAGATAGCCATTCTATCATCCAATTCTAAACAGTGGAGGAGGAATTTAGGGTAGGTATCTAGGGAGAGTCGCACTTGGTGTGTAGGAAATTCCATTAGGTGCTAAAGTCACTACGAGGTTTGGTCGCCAGCAGTTCCCAAAGTATCCTCAAGAGAACTCCCATCCTCAGGCAAAATCATCAAATCTATCCAGCTTTATAGTAACACTTATTTAGCTCGATCTCGCATCTCATCAAACAAGAACTGTCACGAGATCAAGTTAGATAAGTGCTCATTACTGAGCTCCATATCTTTGATGACCCAACTAGATTTTGGGACTCCCCTATTGGTACAAGGAAACTACGTTATCCAATGAGGTGGTTCTAGAAGAAATACTTAAGAAAACATATGCGAACGAAAAGTGAGTAAGGCGATAGGAAAAGAAAGGATCGACGTGAAAGCGGTTATAGTTTAGGAACTAAAATGCAACCTAGTTCTCTATAAACAAGTCTCTGATACCAATCTGTCACACCCCCAAAATATCGCAGCGGAACGATAGTGTCATTGGGGTATGACGTCATAGCACAAAGTATGGATAAAGAAAACGACCTCTATAATGAGACGTTTTAAAGAGTTTACCATTCGATTAAATAAGTTAAAGTTTACAACACATGAGATCCCAAAGTTTGATAATACATATAGGTTTACAAAATATGTCGAATGGTAATAGATAAAAACACTAGACTCCAATGTATGCCATGAGACCCAAAAGCTCCATGAAATGCTATCGCCTTACAACCTGAGATAAATATGCTAAAAAGTGTCAACACAAAGGTTGGTGAGTTCATAAGTTTGTGTTAAAATGATTTGAAATACTTAGAGAAATGTTCACACGGCAAAGGCATTGTAAATCCACTCAGTTCCAAGTTCCGCCCATACAAAACTTGCAACCTGTGTGTTCACAACCCATTGCCTAAAATAGAATGACAATCATGAATATGCGCATTAAGGTAGTTAAAAGTATAAATGTCACCACAAGGGTCTTCCAACATATCAATATTGGGATGTTTGTAAATTAATAGCCTTCCAACAACTTAATTTGGAGCCATTAATTCTTGTATGTTTGTAAATTAATAGCCTTCCAACAACTTAATTTGGAGCCACTAATTCTTGTATGTTTGTAAATTAATAGCCTTCCAACAACTTAATTTGGAGCCACTAATTCTTGTATGTTTGTAAATTAATAGCCTTCCAACAACTTAATTTGGAGCCACTAATTCTTGTATGTTTGTTCCAAATATGCATATGAAATCAAGTATAACCCAATCAAGTGTATAACGCAATCAAGTCTAAAGTACAAGTAGTGTCGTTTGGCAAAAGAGTTTAAATGTTTGGATAAATAAGCATATATCTCGCCCCAAATAGTTTATAGGAATTTAAATGAGTAAAAGCGGGGTATGAACTCACCTGGTATGATTGATATGCTAATCAAAATGAAGTGCACTAAAATGAGGCTCGGAAACTATCCGCGACCTAAATGACTGTTATGACTTGAGTTAT
This sequence comes from Chrysanthemum seticuspe, assembly GCA_019973895.1. Classification (NCBI taxonomy): domain Eukaryota; kingdom Viridiplantae; phylum Streptophyta; class Magnoliopsida; order Asterales; family Asteraceae; genus Chrysanthemum; species Chrysanthemum seticuspe. Next base: position 192,342,767 of record BPTQ01000007.1, read on the forward strand.
GATATGTTGTTGTGAATGCGTGATACAATGTTGTGCATGCAACTCCATATGATATCCATACCACTTGTACGTTTTGGAAATAATGTTTATCGTCAAAATATGTTTATGACATCCCGTCATATTATAAAATGCTTTACAAGTATTTATGTTGAAATGATATCCCACGATAGTCATTTAATGATTTATTGTGAAATTATAACTTTTCGTCGTAAAATAATGTCGTTGAAATTTTCATGAAAGTGACTGAAATGGCCTTGAAAAGTTAGTCGTAAAATGGTGTACGTCGAGCGTTAGGAAACGAACTCAACGGTTTTGGGAAGCTTGTATCAATATCTCAAAGTTTCAGTACATGAGTTTTCGACATAGAGGTCTCGAACATAAAGATAATAGAGGTTAAATATGGTGATTTTGTCCAAATGTGGTTTAAAAAGTGAGTTTCGGCAAAGTTTAAGCAACCGTAAATAATTTATTTCAACTCCGCTATACAAACGGTTGGTCATTTTGAAAAATATGCTTGGTGATCTCAATTTTATTAGAAGACATCTCGTTACAAAAAGTTCTACGTCAACGTTAAAAATAGCCTTCAATATGGTCGTTTTGTTTACCGTAACACTTGTCAACTAAAAATAATATAGTTTTTCTTAACTAATAGAGTTACGGCAATTTTATGAAAACGTGTATATTTTAGTCGTTACAAATCCGTTTTCTACGTATTATACGTCCTTAGCTTCGTATCAAAGTATACTAATATATTTTTGATAAGTCGAAATAATTTAAAAAGCTTAAGACTCGTTTTTGACTCGTACAAAACAAAAACATGTTGCTGAAATTTTCAGAAAATATATATTTCGTCGTCAAACTTGAAAAATTCATAACTTCTTCGTTATAGCTCCGTTTTAATCCGTTCAAGTGGCCACGGATTCGTTTTAAAGTATATTTTCTAAATATCTAGCCCAAAAATATTTACCTACTGTCGGATTTTCCCAGAATTTAAAATATGGACAGACCCTATTTTATACGTGTCGAAATGAGTTTTTCTCGTACTAAACCTATTCCAATCCCTTCAAAACAACTCCGAAGCTATTCTAATCCTACCATACACCTTCTTAGGGTGTCATGGGTTCCTAAACATCATCAAGACTAATATATAACAAGGAATAATTATAGGATGGATTATATATATTCATAACTCTTGAAAATCATTGAAAAAGTGGTACAACATCATATGACTTGCATGTTTTTGGCTCAAATATGATAAAATGAATATGAAATGAATATGAAAGATGTAAAATGAAAATAATATGCTTACTAGTTACTTGATGAGGTGACTAGAACAAAGGATTAAACCTAAACACTCTAGGTTTTTATTTCAAAACCTAAACAAGAGTGTAACTAGATTGTTTAACACTTGAAAATGGAAATTTTTTATGAGCTCTTCTTAACCCCAAGGTGTGACCGGTTCTAGGAGAGGAAGAACAAGAGAGAAAACAACTTGACTAGCTTGAATTATTTGTGATAAATGAAGTGTGCTATTAAGATGAAGTGTAGATCTATACTAGTAAGAATTTTTCTACCAACCATTTAATGCATACCCCCCCCCCCTTGGTCGGCCAAGGGGGGAAGTATTTCACCAAATATGTTTTTTTTTTTTTTTTTTATATAATGTATGTATATAAATGTGTAAGTAATATGTAGTTAAGTAAAGGATAACTTGTAAAATTGTATATACATTAGTGTATTTAAGGTAGTTTTAGCTAAAAGTAATTTTTAATAGATCAAAGTAAAGTATATTGAGATCATAAAAATTGTAAAAATACATTTCTTGTAAAATTTGAGTGATATAGTAATTATCGTGTAGTTTTTAAGAAAAGCGTCGTAATAATATAAATTTAACGATTTATATACAAAATAAATTTAAAACACTAGGTAAACTCAAAATATTATTTTTATAAACCAAATGTAAGTATAAAAATATATCGGGATCATTTTTGGAAGTATCGGATTAAATGTTCAAAATAATAACTTACGCGATAACGTTTATTTAATATGAAATTTACGCGTTTGATGTGAAATGCAAAACCCATGCATGACTAGTATGATGAATGTAGAGTGTGAGAAATGACCAAAAATTGAGAATTGTGACAATTTTACTTTCATTGTGATTTGCTTCGAATAAGGTACAGATATTCTGACCTTGTCTCTTAAAGGTTTCTCGTGATTCTTATACATCTTTCGATATTAGCTTGAACTGTTACGTTGTACTCTAAGCCTCATGATTAGGGCTTCCCTATGACTTTGCTATGTTCCCTTTGATATGAAACTTATATGAACCTTTGATATGAAACTCCGATATGAAGCTTTGATATGAACTTTGATATGAAACCTTATGATATGTATATGCTTTGACCCTTCACTCTGATACCCGAGCCAAAATATGTTTCCTTGTCAGGAAGGTAACCTGACCGTGTTATTGATGCACCAATGGCATGACTCCAGTGTGTACGAGTGATGATACACACCGTCCCCTATTATGATATGTTATGATATGATTTGATATGTATATGTTTTGGCCACTGGGGGCGTATGGATGCATCCTAGATATGATATGTTTCGAGGGATTTGATCTGATTGGAGCTTTGTCTGGTGAATGATGTCGGGTGCAATCCGCGTCTTCACATTTCTGGGAGTTGATCACTCCATGGTTACTTGAGGTCTCCCCTCCTTTATATGGTATTCCGAAGTCACCCCTCGGGATACAACTATTATGATATGTTATGATATGATATGTGTATGATATGATATGGGCTCGTGGTTGAGGACTGACCTTTCATTTCCATTTCTATTCGTTATCCTTTGTTATGCCTTATGATACTTCCATTTGCACTTTATGATTATGCTACCTTCGTTACTTACCTTCGATTATTCGTTTGTTATATATATCTGTTCACTGGGCTTTTTAAGCTCAGCCGCGTTTTCTTTCCATGCGGCAGGTAATTAAGCTAGAAGCTGGGATTCTTAGCTATGGGTTTGAGTGATGAGCGGATATGCGGACTTATGGCTTTAGTCATCTTAGTTTCTACTTCTTTATGTTGACATCATTTAGACTCGGATTATGCTTATTTATGTCTTGGATTATTCCTTTGAACTTATGTAACGTTTAAGCCGTGTTGGCTGGATTTTTCCTTTGGTTATTTATTTAAGACTTCCGCTGCTTTGTTATGTTCATTATGTATGCTTTGATATGACACCATTTTGTAATACTTCTACCCTTAGCGGGTTGGGGTGTTACAAGTTAACTCTTTCTCTTGCCTCCATGTACAAAAAAATTTCAAACACTTGATGCACATGTTGAGGGGGAGCTCTTGTTCTAAAAATATCAAAAACAATTCAGGTACAAAATTCTTTGATAATATATCATAAGTATCTGGATTGATTTTCAAATGGTTTTCAATTGGTTCCAATGGCAGATGAACAATACCATATAGACCGACCAACTTTACTTTATGTATGGTGATATAAGGATGATAAGGTTAGGTATTTGTTCCCATGATCCGCCAGAACCGGAGGGATCTACCCAGGCACAATCCACTAGATAGTGTAGAAGTCCTTAGGTATATTGAAAAAAAAGGAGAAAAGTGAGATATGAGAAGAGTGCGGACTGAGTCTAAGCTAGTACTGGAATAAACCCAACAAAGTTCTAGCTATGAAGTCTCGGTAAGCACTGAAGGGGTTGAAGAATTAAAAAGAATTGAATGAGAAAAGGGTGAAAACAAATAGCCCTCCAATTATTCAACCTTAGGGCAGAAACCGGGTTCAATTCATGTGCTACTGGTGGTTACCAAGGTAACATCGGTATTGAAGACAAGACGTCATGGACCCAGTGACGCACTGCACTTCTACTTCCCAAACCACTCAAGTTCCTCTTAAAAGGACTTGTTTCATTCTCACGGGGAACCTACATAATCTATCGACTTTCTCTTAGAGTTTGTTGATATTGAAGAAGGAGACCCTCTCCCTAGTCTCCGGCACAGGAACCATATATTCACAAAATTGAGTCTAGAGCCACGAGGTCATCATAAATCTCATTAGGACACATTCAATGAAGACTCTCTGTTTCACACAATGTGGAAAGAGAGAATATATCTTGAGTCCTACGCATTATCCTTGTGGTATTGCCAGAACATCCGAGTGATATGCAAACATATTCACAATGAAGATGGAAAGCCTTCTGGAGCCAACATCAAACAAGCTCCTGGTAGGTGGCATGTGAGATCTATTCAATAGATCAACTGTGTGACAACTGAACAGAAACAATGGGGCGATTCAATCTTTTGAATCAATCCTGGTTCAGGTTATGGATTGACGGATACCTTTGAAAAACCGTTTGTTGTGCTTAAAAACTCTTTTCTTTAGCACATCGACCGTGTTCGAATATTTCAAATCAAAAGGTGTTTTATGATTGATAATTGATTTTCATTAAAACCTTCGTTGTGTTGCAAAAACAATTTCTATTGAGCAATACACGATTGTTTTTCAAATCTCTTTTCATCAATCAGTGAATTTCTATTCGCTGGTTCACTCACTCCGTGTTGTCTTCTTTGAGACGTTCCGGTTTGAGAACAGCTAGAGCAGCTGCGAAACACTGTCAAGGAAATTCTTCGGAATTATACCTGATCACAGGCAGTACTTGTACTGATCAATGGGGAACCGTGGGCCGTGTACCTTAATTCAACGAAAGTGATCAAAGACACTTTTGTGCGCTTTATTGCTAACTGTTGTATGCAGGTACACCCGACGTTTGCAGCTGATCAGAATGAAGAGGTCAATCCATAGCCGCATGCTCACACAATACATTCATTTCTCAAGAAATCATGATAAGTGCATCAATGACTCCGATATTTTCACCCCATGCTTCTGCTACGCTGCTGCCAATATCATGAATCAACGAAAGCTTCCGCTACTCTGATGAGAAGATTTCATGATCCAGAATGTGAGCATGTCGGTCCGAAAGTCACAACATCACATAATACCAACACCACAATGGATGTCTCAGAGATTTTTGTTAGCAGATGATCTCAAAAGCTGGCTCAAATTTATTATCACGTGGATCTGTAAAAGACCTCCACTTGGATTAACCAAACATGCAATGAGAAGAATCAATGACTACGAGCTTCGGAGCAAAGTACTACATCAAGAATGCAAGAACAATTGTTAATGTAATATCTGTTTGTATTCAATATAATTTTAGTATATGTTTGAGGTGACCTCCCTTAGGGGGAGATTGTTAGGAATTAGAAATTCCAAGTATTAAAGAGTCGATCACCTCAAGTATATGTAATCATTAGAAAGCTCATAGTCGTAGTTATTTTAAGATAAGTAGTATTTAGTTTAGTTACACTGTGGAGGACGGACGGGTCTTTACCCACAGTATGCCGGATCCACAGCCCTGTGTGTGGCGTGTTATTGTAAGACTATAAATTCTCTCTACCTTACAAGGTAGAGAGTTGGAGCTCATAATAAGATTTTTCTTTCTCTCACTAAAGTTCCCTAAACCTCTAACTTTCTCTCTCTAAAACCTCTTGTACGCCTACTCTGTGTTATGGTTTGATGTGTATGTGAAATCCAATATCTTACACAAAAATCTTTTGTGTGTGTTATAAGGATTTTGTGAGGGTATTTATAGAGTGTTTATAGGGGTAGTTTGTGCATATTTGTGGATTTGTAAAGTCGGTTTTTGAAAAACGTTTGAATTTCCACATTTAATGCCACCCTCCACTACCCGCAGTACAATCCCGTTTTTCAAGGAAACAATTGTAGTGTACAGTAAAAGTCCACTTTTGCAGTAATAAAATATCCACATGATATTTTATGTGAGAGGAGGCATTTAATGCCAAGTGGAATGAGGTAAGTATTGGGGACCCTTGACAGTAAGATACAAAGACATATATTCCTATATTTAATCGGTGTGTTTACCAACCTAGGACATTTAAGTAACTAATCCTTGGTGCATTTGGTTACTCATTCAATGCTCAATATCTATAGTCAGGGTCCCTGAATGAGTCTTACTCATTCAGTGAGAGGTTGTCTTGTGGGTTTTGTTTAGGGAGGAGGAACCATTTCAGAGAACTTACTGAGATTGGTTTTCAGATGCCTGACTTTCAATGTCAAGCATTCCCAATTCAGCTTTCAGTCTCCTGAAGGTAGGTTCATCCAAGGGTTTGGTGAAGATATCAGCCAGTTATTATTCAGTAGGGATGAAATGGAGTTCTATGTCTCCTTTCATTATGTGGTCCCTGATGAAGTGATATCTGATATCAATGTGTTTGCTTCTTTGATGAAGGACGGGGTTGTTGGAGATTGCAATTGCACTGGTGTTGTCACAGAAGATGGGTACCATTTTATAATGGATGTCATAGTCACTGAGTTGACTTTTCATCCATAAAACATTGGCACAACATCCTGCAACAGCCACATACTCAGCTTCAGCTGAAGACATAGCCACTGATTGTTGCTTTTTAGCACTCCAACAAACCAATTTTCCTCCAAGAAATGGACAGGACCCTGAGGTACTTTTTCTGTCCATGTTGCAGCCAGCATAATCAGAATCAGAGTAACCTTTGAGATCAAACCCTGAGCACTTTGGATAATAGAGTCCAAGGCTTGGGGTTCCCTTCAGGTACCTGAGTATTCTTTTGGCTGCAATGAGGTGGGATTCTTTGGGATTGGACTGATATCTTGCTATTAGACAGACTGAGAATTGTATGTATGGTCTGGAAGCAGTTAGATACATTAGTGAGCCAACAATCCCTCTGAAATGGGTTTGATTGACTGACTTGCCAGTGAGATCAGGTCCAAGGTTGTTAGGAGGGACCATTGGTGTCTTCACTGAGGCACAGTCAGTCATCTCATATTTCTTCAAGAGATTTCTTGTGTATTCCTCTTGACTGATAGAGATTCTTTTATCAGTTTTCCTAATTTGTAGTCCAAGGAAGTATGTGAGTTCACCCATCATGCTCATTTCAAACTTCTTTGTCATTAGTTTTTTAAACTGTTTGCAAAGAGTGTAGTTTGTTGAGCAAAAGATGATGTTATCAACATATACTTAGACCAGTATCACATCTTGTTTTGTCCTATAGATAAACAATGTGTTGTCTATCTTTCCTCTGACAAACTTGTTTTGAATCAGGAAGGCTGAGAGAGTTTCATACCATGCCCTGGGAGCTTGCTTCAGTTCATAGAGAGCTTTACCAAGCTTGCAGACATAGTCAGGGAATTCACTACTCTCAAAACCAGGAGGTTGCTGAACATACACATCTTCCTTGATTTCACCATTTAGGAATGCACTTTTTACATCCATTTGGTAAACTTTGAAGTTCATGTAGGTAGCATTTGCAAGGAAGATCCTGATGGCTTCCATTCTTGCAACAGGAGAAAATGTCTCATCATAGTCAATGCCTTCTTGTTGACTGTAACCTTTAGCTACAAGTCTAGCTTTGTTTTTAATGACAGTGCCATTTTCATCAGTTTTGTTTCTGAAAACCCACTTCATTCCTATGACAATGACATCCTGAGGACATTTGATCAAGGTCATGACCTTGTTTTTATCAAACTGTTGAAGTTCTTCTTGCATGGCCTGAACCCAGCTTGGGTGTTTTAGAGCCTCGGTGACACTTTTGGGTTCTATATCTGATAGGTAATCAGCATATAGACATTCATTGGCTGAAGCTGCAGTTAACTTAGCAGCCATGCTTCTAGTGAGCATGCCCTCAGTGGGTTCACCAATGATGTTTAGAAGCTCAATGTCCTGAGATTTTGTCCACTTACTTTGTGGTCTAGGATCTGAGCTTGAGGAGGTTACTGGAGACTCAGGAGTGAGTTCTGGTGCATGAGCCACAGAATCATTAAGAACATCTGTTGAGATGTCTTGTTCAGGTTGGGTTTCATGAATTACAGGTTCCTGATCATTTGGATCAGTGTTGCCTATCCCAGCAGGGACTGTTGGTTATGACAGGTTGTGCGGCAAGACATAACATGAGATGTCAGCATCAGCTTGGTATGAGGAATTGATTTCAGTGTTATACTCATCAAGAGGATATCTTGATGAGTTATCAATTCCTATTTCCTCCACTGAGGTGTTGGTGAACCTGATGCTTTCTACACTCTCATCAAAGGTGACATGAAAGGTTTCCTCAACTTGTTGTCTCCTTGTGTTAAATACCCTGAAGGCTTTGGAGATCAGTGAGTAACCTAGAAAGTATCCATCATCAGCTTTAGCATCAAACTTGCCTAGATGATCCTTGTGGTTATGAATAAACACAGGACATCGAAACATATGAAAGTAGCTGATGTCAGGAAGTCTACCTTTGAATATCTCATATGGGGTTTTGTTATGTCTTTTGACAATGATTGACCTGTTTTGAGTGTAACAGGATGTCTTGACTGCTTCAGTCCAGAAATGCTTTGAGAGGGCTGAGCCATTTAACATGGTTCTTGCAGCCTCAATGAGAGTTTTGTTTTTCCTTTTAGCCACCCCATTTTGTTCAGGGGTGTAGGGAGATGAAAAGTTTTGGGAGATTCCATTTTCATCACAGAAACTCCCAAGCTCATCATTTTTGAACTCAGTACCATTGTCAGTCCTGATTTGTTTTACAGTAATGTCATTCTGGTTTTCAATGTTCCTGATGAATGACATTATAGTATCAGCTGCCTGACTCTTTTTGGAAAGAAAGTATACTCAAGTGTATCTTGAGAACTCATCCACAATGACAAGAGTATACTTCTCATGCTGGATTGATCTAGGATTGACTGGTCCAAAGAGATCCATATGCAGGAGGTAAAGGCAGTTTTTGATTGAGAAATTTTGTTTTGTTTTGAAAGATGCTCTTTGGTGTTTGCCTTTCTCACAGGCTGAGCATGGTTTATCTTTTGCAAAAACCAGTGATGGTAAGCCAAGGACCTTGTTTTGTTTTGCCAGGTTGTTGATGTTTTTGAAGTTTAAGTGAGAGAGTCTCATGTGCCATAGCCAGTTGATAGTTTCAGTGGCTTTGGCAAAGAGACAGGTTCCATCTTGAGAAAGAGTAGACATGTCTAAGACATAAACATCATCTCTTCTAGGAGCCATCAAAACAAGTTCTTTGTATTTGAGCATTGAAAATGGTACCTTGTTTGTCATTGAATTGCACAATGTACTTAGAATCACATAGTTGACTGACACTGATGAGATTGTATTTGAGACAATTGAGATAAGTTATTCTAGAGAAAACTATTCCATTGCAGTTTACTGAACCATAACCTTTAGTGGGACATGATGAGTTATCACCAAATACTACCTTGGGTCCTGGTTTCTTTACATACTTGTGCAGATACTCCTTCACACCAGTCATGCTTCTTGAGCATCCACTGTCTAGATGCCAAATAGGCTCCCTGGCGTGTCTCTGCATAAGTAGTAAACTGAATTAGTTTCTCTTAGCGACCCACTTACTAGTGGGCTTGGGTCTCAAGGTCTCTTTGAATTTGGCAATCGAATCATGGTCAGTGGTTGAGTGCATTGTGCTACCATAGGTTTTGCATTTAGAGACTGAGGATGACTCAGTGATTTTGGGTTTCTTGGAACTTCTCCTTGCATGGATGACACTGTCATGCTGGGATGTCTTATGAGCTGGATTTCCGAAAATATCACAACATATGTTCATAAGACAATCATCAGGGTGATGATCATTAAACCCACAGTGTGGACAAGGAGGAAAGGGTTTTGCTCTAAATTTTTGAGCAGACTTGGAGGTTGAAGCATACTGATGACCAACTTTGGTATAGTTTGCTTCACTGAGTGAACTTACATATTGTAAGTGATCAGAAGTTCTGTGATCATCCTTTTTGTAGATCATACAAAAAAGGATTCCATAACAGTTGTCAGTGCTATGACTGGTATAGTGGCATAGATCACACTTCTGCTTGGATTTAGGGTTTAACTTGGACTTTGAGGAACTAGAGGAAGCTGACTTTGTCTCCTTGATTGATTCATGGACTTTTTCAATGGATTCCATCTTTTCAGTTAGCTTCCTCACAAGTTCAGTCAGTTGCTAAATTTGGTCAGCTTCAGTGGGAGTCAAGGATGTGGAAGTCTCAGTGGGAGTAGACTCTTGTTGAGTTGGTTTTGTTGGCCTTTTCAGGATGGTTCTACCAAGTCCAGACCTTTCTTTTGGTGAATGAGGATTGACTTACATTGGAGTAAGCTCAGAGCTTGGTGCAGCACCCTGAAGAGGTTTCAAGGGTGGAAGCATTGCATTAGACTCTGCTTCAGACTCAATGTGTTCAGTACTACTGGGCACATCAGGGAGTCCAAGCATGCTCTTAAGAGCTTGACTCTCAGGCTCTAGAATTCTTCTAGAATCAAAATTAGGAAGCTTACTATTAGGATTAACCCAATCAACCCAATCACTGGGCTTGGGACTAGTCAACATACTGGTAATCATACCACCAGACACAAATGGCTTAGGACCCTGGTCTTTGTTGAGAGAGTCAGGAAGATGATCTTCACCTAAGACTCTCTTCTTGCTACTAGGGGCTCCCACAGCATCAAAGACCCTGGGATTCTTAGCAGTCCAACTATCAAGAATATCTTGAACCTTTTTGATTTCGTCTTGAAGAGCCTGATTTCTTTTAACTAGTTCAGTGTTTTGAATTTGCAAAGTGACAGCCTCAATCTTAGCTTGTTTTAAAAGAAGCAGTTTATCCCTACACTTGTTTAATTCAAAACTTAGCTTGTTGTATTTTGAAAAAAGATTCAGTCTTTGCTCTTTTACGAACTTAAGGTCAACATTAAGATAATTCATGTAAGACTGCCAATCAGAGTCATCATCCATAGAAAGTAAAATATTTACCTTCTTCATTGTGATATTGACCCATTCTCCAATCCTGGCATGATTCTTTCCAACAGCTAGCTTGTCCTCTTCTGAGAGGGCCATCAGTGCATTGACATGCACCATTTCATCATCTGATAACACTGGCTCTTTATCCCAGTCAAAGGTTTCAGCAACAAGGCCTTTGTTTTTACCCTGCACAGATTGAACACTTTTTGTTGTTTCTGAGGGACTGGCCTCAAGCAATGCAAGCTTACCTTTGACTTTCCTATACTTAGCTTCAAAATCACAGTTTTGTTTTGATAAAATTTGTTTTGAAAGTTTTGATGAGACTGATAGATTTTTGGTTGAAATTTGCCAAAGCCTGAGGACTGATTTGACCCTGATGGTTTATAAGAGGGTTCAGAAATTGTTTTTGAAAAACAGTCTTTTGCAAAATGACCTCTTTTGTGACACTTAAAGCATTCAGTGTCCTCATTTGCTTTAGCATTTGAAAAATCTTTGTTTCTTTTTATAAACCTTCGAGAGTTAGCAAGGAGTACCCTTTCCTGAAATTCAACGTTCAGGTCATTTAGGTACTCCTCACTTGATCTCTCATCAGGCTCATCGTCTGAATTTTCTTGAATGTCTTGAACCACATTGTTGGAAAAGAAAGCAGTTGATATAGGTGTTGAAGTGGTGGTCAGGGACTTCTTGACTTCTTGAGACTTCTTTAAGTCAGGGTATCGTCTGTTCATGAGGTTTTCCTCAGAGACAAATTTCCCATAAATTTCAGGAAGCTCAAGATTATGGATATGATTAGCATTCGTAAGTCCCTGAGAGAAATTCAACCACTTCTCAGGGAGACTATTGACAAAACCAACATTGATTTCATGTTTGGACAACTTAACACCATCATTTGACAGTTAATTTAAAAGAGTTTTGTAATGGGTGTAAGTTTAAGACAGAGTTTCTGAGTCCTTAGCCCTGAAGGTATTATACACAAGTATCAGGTCCGTAATCCTGTTTTCCTTGGTATCAGATGGACCTTCATGACTATGAACCAGGTCATCCCAGGTTTTTTTGGTCGTACAACAGCTTTTAACTGACTCCATAATATCGTTAGGAAGACAAGATATTATGATACTTTTGAGCCTTTGGTCCTGGTTGACCACTCTTCTCTCATCCTGAGTCCACTGAGCTTCAGGTTTAGGCAAAGCTTCAGCAGTCTTTGGGATAAATGGACCTTCATTTATACACTTGATATAATAAGGTTTCATCCCAATCAAATAGCTAAGTATACGCTTTTTCCATTTGTTGAATTTACCAACTTCAAGTCTGGGGGCAACAGCTGAATAAGCTCCACCCTTTTTATCGACTAGTTGGGGTACATCAATTTCAGCCATTTTAAGGATCTTGATTTAAAAACGTTTAGAGCGGCTTAAAAAACAGTTTTATAATCAGCCTTGCTCTGATACCACTTGTTGTTCCCTATTTACTATAGTATAAAACAGTTTAAGTAAAGTAAACAAAACTAATAGTGAATCAATGACAGAAAAGATATAAATAAAACACAAGAGTAATTTTTAACATCATATTCTTATTAGAAATGAATCAAAAGAATACGTTACCCTAGTACTTGCGAAACAGTACTAGGGATTGAAATGACAAAGTGTTTACAACTCCTCTCTAAGCTCAGGCTAAGTCTGAGCACAACTATAAGTACCCACTGAGCTATCTCAGGGATTAAGTTGTATTTGGAGGAGTGAAAGATGGCTTGCGTTTATGTGTGTTTTTACAATTCACAAGCTTAACCTTTCACTCCATCTCTTATGCTATTTATAAAAGTATGAGTTTTAACTCTTTCCTAAGTGACAAACTGACAATTTTGCAGAAGACAACATACTGATGTATTTTGTCTCTGTTTACAAAGACTATATTAGGTAAAGGGACCAAGTCACTTTCTTCATGTCAGTACTGATGCTGAGCCTTTTAGGGAAGGTTGACTTCTTGAAGATAAGTACTTCGTCTTTATCGCTTCAAGCATAACCGTTTTGTCCCGCCCATTCTTCAGTCTTCATAGTCTTTAGTCTTCAGTTTCAGTTTGTCTTCAGTGTTTGTAGTTGGAGAGGAGTTTGAGGGATTCAGTAAGTTATTGTCATCACTTACTGAATCCACCATCTTCTTCTTTACTCAGTCTTCACCCTTTAAGTTCCGCCTTACTAAGTGGAGAGACTTCTTCTATGTCTCTTACTGAGCGTCCTGAAGATGGCTCACTGAGTTTCTGTGCACTCAGTGACCTGTTAGTGTTTAACAGTATAAGCACTTAGGTTATTTTCTATTCAAATCCTAGATTAAGGGGTTTGGGTATTTACTGAACCCAACATATTCCTTCCATTAACATTAAACCCTTAACCACTATTCATCTGACGACCATTTTCACGATTCTGAACCTCAACCCTTACATTGTTAACAACAACTTGATTCCTTGTATTTGATAAGGTGCGAATGCGGTTGTTGGATTTGTTAGCAAATCATCTGAAAGCTCTTGCAATCATAACAAATCCTTGATTCAATGCATCGAAGGCTTCTGCATCCTCATTTGATTCACTGTAGAATGCTTGATCGTTGTTGTTGTTGTATGGAACCAATTGAGTTTCTTGGGATTATTGCTGTGATGGATCATATGGTGTAATCTGAGCAGTTGGTTGTGGAGGGTTTGTGAAGACAGTTTGCAAGGTCGGGAATTGAGGATAACATGCTTGAGCCCATAAGCAAGAGTTTGATTATTCGGGAGTGAAGGTGAAGCAGGGACCCCACGGATGATTCTTTCTTTGCCAACTTTCTTTTGGTGGTGCTTCAAATAGTCATACAACAATCCGTATGTAGCTTGAAGAAGATTCTTCGCTTGACGGATGAATGTAACATACTTTTCCCAATCAGGACCAAGGCAGCTCAGGAACTTTGTGTTGATTGCAATCCTTGGCATAATGATATTATGTTTATCCAAGTCATTGATGATGTCTGAGAACCGATGATGATATGACTCTAATGTCTCCCCTGGTTCAATCATGAAGTGTTCATATGCTAAGTAGAATTTGGATTCCATGTCCTATTGATTGAGTTCTGTGCCTTCCATTAAAAGATGAATGTGCTCCCACATTGCTTTAGCAGTCTTTTGAGCATCAACACTACGAAGTATCGGATTGGGTAATCCCAAAAGGATATATTGCATTGCAAGTTCATCGGCTTCTAAGTGAGGAAGTTGGTCAGTAGTAAGCTGATCAACACCGAAAACGTTGGTAACATCATCTCTTGGTGGATTAGCATTTGGATCTCCGGGTACAGTGAGAGTAGGCATCTGAAAAGGACCTTCAAGGATGACCTTCTTCAAAAACTTACCATAAGGTTTGGTGGAACCATTTGTGGTGGAAGAGGGTTTGCTTCTTGAGGAAAGTGTTGAAATTGTTGCAATTGTTGTGGAGATGGTGGAGGATATTGTTGATAGAATTGTTGTTGTTGTTGAGAATACTCACGAGGAAAGTAGGTAGAGTATGGTGATTGAGACATCTTGAAACTTGTGTTGATGATGGATCTTTGTAGTCGAATGAAACTTAGAGCTTGTTGATGAAGTAACCTTATGCGTAGAAACCATCTTAGGCGTAGAAATAACCTTACCCGCAATACCCAACTTACGGGTAGACAAGAGTTTACGCGTAGACTTGAGAAAAAACTTAGCTTAGGCGTAAACCAAAGACTTAGTAGTAGAAACCTTATGCGTAATATTTCCTTAGGCATAAGACAAGCTTAAGCATAGAAAATTGTTAGAATCGATGCTCGAGGTTGTTCTACAAAACACATTCACAGCCCCAATTCTAGACGATCAACTCTAAGACGGTTACACAACAGGGATCAATGATCCTTGGGGCTAAACACTACAAGTCGACTATCACCTAGTCTAGGCATTTTCATACTCACGCCCTAGACCTACACACACGCCTTTGTCTAATGTTTACATTGTTTGACACACTTAAAACCTAATTCCCTGTATCTCTTTATATAATAAAGATACTAGGGTTACAAATGACTATAAGGGACTAGAAAATAAATACTTCTTTGACAAGTAGGTCCCTTGTCTTTCTTTGTCTTCAACAGTCCTTCATCTTTCATGTATTTTGTCTTATCAAATTAAATATAATTCCCAACAGAAATGCTTAGGTAAAGAAGTTTCTACGCGTAAGTTTAAGCTTAGGCGTAAAACTATGGTTTTACCCAAAAATCATTTACATTTATACCAGTGTAAAAGATATCCAAAGTGGAAGTGTTTTCAGGCTTATCCAAGCAAGAAAACACTGAGTAAACCAACAGCTCTGAAGATCAAGTGATAAAATGATTACGCGTAACTGCTGCTTAGGCGTAGACTTTGAGCTTACGAGTAAAACTAGGGTTTTACTACGAGTAGAAAGTACGAATTATCACCAAAACTGATTTATATGCCCAAAAGTGTGTTGAAACATGATTTTAATGATGAAATAGCTTCAATATCACCAAAATAACAAGAAAGTTTAAAACTTGATGATTGAAAACAAAATTCACCCCTACGCGTAGACAAGACCACACAAATCAAAAACCAAGCAAACACTAATCTCTACACGTAAAGTTTGAAACTTGATGCAAAAAACTTAAACTTTAATACTAAATAAACCTTAAACCACAAGAATCTTTAGTTTACAAGTGTAAAAAATAAAGATTTAAGCGTTATGAAAGTTTATGCATATAAAACACATGCGTAAAGATATAGAACTTCAAAAACAAAGTGTCTCACCCAACTAGATGGCGATTGATACCACTGTTAGGTCACCATAATGTAACACAAGCATCAATATGTAAGAAATATAGAAGAGATAGAGCGGATGAACACACACAAAACACACGAATGTATACTAAATGTTATGCGTAGGATATTAAGTGAAATGTGAACAACCAACCTTCCAAGGAAGGTTTACAAGAGTATTTATAGGGTGTTAGGAATTAATGTAATAAGTGGGTTCCTGCTGATAAAGGTTCCTGCGGATAGTTTTATTGTTTCTGCTGATAGTTTGGTTACTACGGCTAGTGCAGTTCCCACTTATAGGTTTATTGATTAGGCGGATATGTAGTTTCTGTATTTTTAGGATTTAGTTAGGATATGCATGAGTTAAATTAGGAATAGATAATGCATATCTTTTACGTGTTTTGCAAGCTGCTGAATTAGGGTTTCTTAATAGTATAAAAGAAACCAGCGGCTAGGTTTGATGTACACGGATCAATAACATTTGTTAGTTTTTCAATATAGATCCATAGAGGATCAAGTCTTTGGTGTTTATTGTCTTCTTGAGTCTTGTGTTTATACTCCGCGTAAACATAATTCTAGTAAAGATTCTCCATAGTTCTCTTGTGATTACACAGGTTGACTATACTCTCTTTAAGGCTCGTAAGATCTATCTGGGACTGTTCCCTACAAGTGGTATTAGCGCCTGGTGAGAATCTTTCAAAGAAGATATTCATACTCTCTTTCACAAAACCCTAATCTCACTCTAACAATGACATCATCAAAACATTCAGACTCAGAAAATTAGGAGCAACCTCAGGCATCCAATACTCAGTCTACAATTCAGCAAGTGGTTACCACCATGTCCAATAACAATGATAAGTTTCCCTATCTGAAGAAGGACGAATATGACATATGGTCCATGAAGATTGAAAACTACATCACCAACAATGACTACCATCTATAGAACATTGTTCTGAAAGACAACAGTAAGAAAAGGACCGGTAGAGATCCAGATGGAAATTTGATAATTCTTCTAGCAGCAACAACTGAAGAAGTTATTTCCCTTCAGAGGGAAACTAAGGCTAGGACAACTTTGCTTCAAGATCTACCAGATGACCACATGAGTGATTTTCATCATCTTGATGATCCAAAAGAGATCGGGAAGGCTATTAAAGCTAGGTTTGGAGGTAACGGAGGTTACCTAAGGGGAATTCGCCATTCGAAGCCCTAAGCCCTTCGGGGTATGGCTGACGAAGGAACAATGGATAGGGGAACCTCCTGACTTTGTCAAACCCACGATCTCCCTCTCTCTCTTGGCTTCCCCGTCAAGTTTGAGAACGTGGGTCACTAAGCCCTAGCGGTTACCCACAATCATGGGATGCCCCTATGATCTTCGACAATCATGCAAGAGTACCTCCAACCGTATTTCTTCCACTATAAATAGGTTGGACGGGCAATGGATTATGGTATGCTCATTACACACTCATCTCTTTACTTACACACACTTAAACATCCATAACTCATACTTACTCTCACGCCGGAGGTGGTTCGCAGGGTCCTACCCCTGCATAATCACTTAACGTAGTGTTTCGTAATTCTTATTCTCAGGTGAAAGGCAAGTCTTGGCTGGAACATACACCCCTCATTACTTTGATCCTCATCGAAGCCTGATAGTGCAATATTTTGTACAATCAGTGGCGCCATCCATGGGACCACTACTATTAGTCCCGTAATCACCCAGTCCTAAAACCCTAACCAACTACACTACATTTCCGGCATGGAACCAGGAAGAGAAGATACACCTCCACCAGGTTTCTCTACCTTGGTCCCGCTCAACACAACTAACACCGATAATCTCGCCCCCATAACAGTCTCAACCTTTACCACACGATCTCGTATCCAAACTACTCCCGTACATCATGCCTCAACATCCGCTAACCCTATTCCAGATATTAGCCTCGCCTTCATTGAGGCAAACTTTGAGGCCTTAGATTCTTTACTAAGGGCTGATAAGAGACAGGTTCGCAACACTGAAATGCGGAGGGAGTTGGAATACTCCAGTGAGGAGTATGACGAAGAGATTGAAATATAGGAGAGGCCTCAACCTGTTAGCAGGGGGCGCTCAGTCCTACAAAATGGTTCTCCTTATACTAGAAGGCGGAATGGAAGGACCGTGGGTTTTGAAGAAGGACCCGGAGGAGATCCGGGAAGAAGGGAAAGAATGCATGGTGAAAGAACGAGCGAATACTCCAACGGAGGAAGCAACCCAGTAGGAAAAGGAGGGGTAAACCTACCCCCTCTTCTAGCTGCCCATTTAGGAAGAGAAAGGACGGGGGCTCCAGTACCCCCTCTTATGTTTCGAGTGTCGGAGGCCCTCCTCCATACTCCGGCATGAATCAGTTACCCCCTCCGGGATTAAACCCCTAACTACCTGCTCAAACCTACAACACTTACCCTCCGAATGGTTCACTCCCCAACCTGAGTTACCAGCAAATGCCCTACGGACATGTTCCTACACAATCGATGGGTGTAAACCCTTCGTACCAACCTTCTACTGTTTACCCTACCTACACGCAGCCATTTCCTGCACCTGTTTATCCACCTCCATACAACCCGTACTATGCCGAAGCCTCTGGAGCTTGCATACCTTTTGTAAAATGGATTGAAGACTACCCCCTACCTGACGGTGTAAAGATGCCTACTCATATAGGCACCTACGATGGGAAAGGCGATCCTGATAACTTCCTCCACTTATTCGAAGGCGCTATCAAGATGCAAAAGTGGGTCATGCCTGTAGCATGCCACATGTTCACTTACACGCTCAGAGACTCCGCGAGAATATGGTGGAACGGACATAAGTTGGGGAGCATTATAAGTCTAGACGATCTTAAGGCCAAGTTCCGGTTACACTTTAGCCAGCAGAAGAAGTACACTAAGACTCACCTAACCGTGCACACCATCAAGCAAAGGGACAATGAAAGCACAAGGGCCTTCGTTACCAGGTATACTGATGAAACTTTGCAAATTCAAGGGTTGCACGAAGATCAGAGGATCTCTGGTTTCATACATGGCCTTCGGACTCGAAGCTTGGTGGAGTTCCTATCCACCGGTCTTCCTAACACATACAAGGCCCTGATCGAGAAGGCTTACACCTGGATTGAGTCCAAAGAGGTTGCAGCAAACGGGGCTCCGATAGAGCAAAAGGAAGCTTCTGAAAAGTTCTCTCGAGGGTCCTCCTGGGAAGGATCCAAGAAAAAAAAGAAGAACAGAGACCGCTTCACTCCATACAACAAAGGTTCGAACCATGGACTCTTGGCGAACTTGGTCAAATCTCCCCAGGAGATTCTGGCTACCGAGAAGGCCGCAAAGTCCTTCGATCCACCACCTCGGATGATAGCACGAAGCAAAGCCAGAGACATGTCCAAGTATTGCCATTTCCATGAAGATCATGGACATGACATGAACAACTGCAGGGAACTAAAGAAGCAAATCGAAGAGGCGGTACGGTCCGGACAGTTAGCACATCTGGTCAAAGGCATCAAAAATGGAAAGGACAAGTTCTCCGACACCCAACTAGGTGAATGGAAGGGGAACAAGAAGGAAGCTACGCCCACAAGAAGCTCCGATACTAATGGTGCACAGACACAATACAACCTTGAAAAGGAAGGAAGCAGATGGGGAGATGGGAAGCGTAGGGGAAATAACCTTCCCTTACATCTTGGGGCAGACACCTTCGACTGATCCCGTGGTCATCAAGGTACAAATCTCAAACAGGGAGGTAAACCGAGCATATATGGATTGTAGAAGTTCTTGCAAGATCATTGATTCGCTCCCAAACAGTCAAGTTTAATCACACAAGCTAACCACTTGTGAATGGTCAACCGTAACAAACTTAAAACAGCTCAGAAGCAAATGCAATTAAGATCAGAGGAATATAGTGGATTCCTGGGTCGTTAAGTCCCACGGAGGATGAATAGTGTTTAAACACGATCAGGTGTCGAATAATCACTAAGGATAGTGATCAGTAAGGATTTTGAGTTATTTATACCTAAAGAAAAGTTTTGTAAATTACAGGGGCTTAAATGCAAATTAAAGAAAATTAAAAAGCTAAAATATATTAAATAAACGCTATCACTATTTTTAAAGTGATGAACGTTTAAAACCTAAAACTTACGTTTAAATTAAAAACTACGTAACGTACGAAATAAAACGTGAGTTTTAAGAAATAAAAGGTCTACAAATATAAAAATGACATTTTTACAATCCTAATAATAAAAGAAAATTATTAGAAAAAGAAAATTATTTTTAAAACTATTTATTTAATTATTATTAAATAAAAACTATTTATTAATTATTTAAAATGCACTTAAATACAAGAAAATATAAAATTAACCTAGAAAAATGAAATTATAACTTGGAAAAATCTAAAATATGATAAAACTTATTTTAAAACTGAAAATATATTTTTTAGAGTTTTTATGTATTTATTATTAATTTAATACTATTTAAAACTAATTAAAATGCTAGAAAATACTATTTAAACCAAGAAAATTATGGAAAAATGTTTTTTTGGCTTTTTATATTTATCTTAATCTAGGAAAATTGAAAACATATTTTTTTAAACTTTTTCTGATTTATTTGTATTAAAAGCTATTTAAAAAGACTTAAAAACTTTTTAAAATAAAGAAAAATAGCAAACAGTACTATAAAATTATGAAAAATTCAGGAAAATACTAAAATATAATTCTAAACCTATGAAAAATATAAAAACATATGCTTATGTGTGAGAAAATGAAACTGAAGTGAAACTGCTTAAATAATAAGCACCTAAATAAAGCTATAAGCTACAAGAATAAGCCAAATGATCAAATAAGCTGAGTTATGCTAAAATAAGTATAACTTAACTAATTAACAGTACTCTAGATCACTAAAGAAGCTTAAACTAGATTTGAGCTTATTGGATTAATAATGTAAAACAGTTATTAGGTGGTCTACTTTAAGCTATTACACAGGCTAAACAAATAAGCTAAAGGGAAAAACAGATATAGGGACCTAAAGATCACCTAGCTTACTACACATGTGCCAAATCTCAGCTTCTCACAAGCTTGAATGAAGCTTGTGCAAGGGCTGCAAGTTTCCAGTGCACACTCAGTGTGCTGAGTGTGTGCACAGGGCAAATCAGGGCTTATTGGAAGCTGATTAAAAGCTTATAGGAGCTTGATAAAAAGAAAACAAAACTGAGATTTCTAAACTAGACCAACTGAACTTGTAAAATACAAAACATCACTTGATTTAAACCTCAGATGAATCCATGAAACATCAAGAAAGATTTGCAAAAAACAGCAATTTCCAACTTTGACTTTTTGACAGTATTAAGATTTTGACCAAACTGAAATTTGAGATCAATTTGTGAATTGATAATGATGATATAAGCCTAATTATGATTAATGCAAGCTAGATCTATAGTTTTAAAACCAATATGCAAAGACTTAACCAACTGCTTTTGACAGATTTGAAATTAAGAGCAGATTCAAAATGGAATTTGACTTTACAGTTCTAAGGTGCAAGTTAATGACTTAAACTGACTTAATAAGGCTAAAGGAGACTAATGCAACCTAAACCTACTTATGCTTGAACCTCTATCTAAGACTTATCCATAGATCCAAACACTACTGTAAAAACTTCAATAAGCAGTTTAAACTAACTAATCCTATTCCATAGTGACCAAGATTAAAACAACTAAGTAACAACTATTCTAAAGCTATAATAACAGTAAATCAAGCATCAAAACCAAGCAACCATGATCATATCATCAATACAGATTTTAAACCAAAAATTATCAATACTTACTTTGAGGTCCAGTAATATTTTGATAGCATGACAGTACTAAAACCCATATAGAAACATCAAACTAAACCCAAGTCATCATCAAGATCACCCATATCCATCTCTGAACCAGATTTGAACACCAGTTGACTTTCGTTGACTTTTTTTAGTTTTTTATAAATTAAAACACTAGAGTATATAGCAGGCTCATGAAAAGCTATAACAAGCTTATCTGAGCTTGTTGGAAGGATAAAAGAGCTTTTGTAACTTATAATGGGTATAAATGACTTAGTACGAATTAACAAGAAACATAAAAACTTGAAATCTTATTTAATTGGAATAATTACAATACAAAAGTGACTTTTAACTTGAAACAAACTTGATTTTACACTAAGACTTTGAATTTAAACTGAGATAGACATTTAAGTAAATTTTACACTACAAATGGTCTAAAAACATGCGACCCCATTATCTCTGCCTTCTTTTCTTCTTTATAGACATCCAAA
Source organism: Chrysanthemum seticuspe (assembly GCA_019973895.1). Taxonomy (NCBI): domain Eukaryota; kingdom Viridiplantae; phylum Streptophyta; class Magnoliopsida; order Asterales; family Asteraceae; genus Chrysanthemum; species Chrysanthemum seticuspe. Next base: position 192,364,750 of record BPTQ01000007.1, read on the forward strand.
AGTTTCCCCTCTCTCCTCTGATCATTTCCCACCATTGGATAGGTCAAAGTGATCACAGCAGTTGATTCTTCTTTTTGGCGCCAAAAAGTCTTGTGGACTGTTGGGGTTGGGTAAAGCAGTAATAGGGGTATTAATTGGTTTTGGGATGTTGTGGAGGTGGAGGGATGTGGATAGACAGCTGGGGGGATAAGGTGAGGTGGAAAGTGGTGGTGAAACCACTGGTATCGGGTTTGCAGTGGGGAGGGAGAGGGGTGAACAGTAACGGCGGTTTTATTTCATTTAAATTTTGGGCCGGGTTGGGGTATTGGGCCTGGATTTGGTTTTGATATTGGATCCGGTTTGATTTAGTAGTAATACAAGCCCAAGGACCATTTGTGACAATTTGTGAAACTGAAGGACTGAACTTGCAACTTATCCAAACTTATCACAAGAGCTAAACCTGCAATATATGATAATCCAAGGACCATACATGTAATTATTTTCCATTTTTAATAAATCCAAGGGCCTTTTATGTCATTTTTGAAACTTAAGGGACCAAACATGTAATTTTCCAAAAATTCACTATAAGGACCAATTTTGTCATTTATGAATAGTACAATGTTTATTTTTGATAAATTTCCAATTTTAAATTCACCAAGGACTATTTTTGACATTTTTCAAAGTTTAAGGACTAAAGTTGTCATTTTGTAAATTTTAAACTTTAAAGGGTTTATTTTGACAACTTTTGAATCCCATGGACCTTAAATGACATTTTATAAGTTTTAGAATTACCAGGGACTGATTTTGACAACTTTTGAAACTTGGGGGACTAAAACTGTCAATTATGCAAACTTAATACGTTTTTCATCTGATTTTGGTATTTTTGCATTTAAAACACATAAAACACTTATTTTTGATATTTTCATCATTTTGATGCATTTATGAGTGTTTTCAGATGTTTTTGCAGTCTAGATGGTACAAAAATGATGAGTATTTAGACACTCATCAATCCCCCACACTAAGATATTACTAGTCCCTAGCAATGTTTTATGAAAAGTTAATGGATTTTATCTCTTTACCAAAAGCCATTACTTCTGGAGTAGCCAATTGTTTTAGCTCAAGTAAGAACCTTGGTACAATGATAACCAAATGATTTTGAGCAAATCATAAGCTGTAAACGGATTTGATTTGTCTTTACCAGAAGCCGTTTGCTTCTGGACTAGCCAACTCTTAGATAAAATATCTTTGGTGAGTCGATTACCAATTATGGTTTTCCAACTGCCTTTACCACAAGCCATAAACTTGCGGGCTAGCCAACTCTTTACTTTTAAGGATATGGTAAGCTGAACACCATATAATTTTGGGCAAATTGCAAGCCATCAACGGATTTGAGATATCTTTTCCAAGAGCCGTTTGCTCCTGGATTAGCCAATCCTTATGTGGGTTAGACATGGTGGACTGATTACCATTTGTTGTGTTTAGTACATAGTACTTCCACTAAAAAAAAATTTAAAATTTTGCCATTTTGCGGGAAAAAGGGACTAAAATGGTACATTTATTATCAAATTCGCCAGAATTTCCCCCCCACACTTAGAAATGAATATTGTCCTCAATATTCAAAGTACCGGCTGTTATGCCGAAACTTAGAACGTAAAAAGATAACATTACTAGCTAAGTGTAGAAACACAACAATTATTCTCTCTTTTTTTTTTTTTTTTTTTTTTTTTTTTTTTTTTTTTTTAATATTTACAATTTTCATTCATTTTTTAAAATCTATATACAACATGTGGGGCATCTCCCCCACACTAAGGTGGTACACACGGGTGAAAACCCATGTTTAACTACTGTTTTTGATTACCGAGTCGCTAGTTTGACTCGACCCCGAATTAATTTGTTCATGGGGAAGTAAGTGGAAGTGACAATCTCCATCGGACTTTTATTCAAGATGTTTGTATAAACATTGAAGTACGTGAAAGTTCCACACCGATGAGATATAGATAGAACCGGCTCAAAAATGATAAATGAAAATGCCGGGATCAAAAATAGTGTCTTCATTCCTGAAGGAGAAAAGGGAACGAGAAGTCACACCATATGTGAAGAAAAGAAAGAAAATCATGATAAAAATCATGACTAACTCATAATTATCAGAAGGGGAATTCATGATTTCTGGATCATGAATCTCATCATTTAAGCTCATTTGATCAAGACATATTCTGGGTGGGAGGGATGGGATTTTGATATCAAGCAAGTTCTCATGGTTGAGAACATTTCCCTCCGGAACACAAAGATCATTTATGTCTAGATCAAAGTGGAAGTTATCATACTCTGGTAGAGATATGATATGAGTGAGTTCAAAGGAGAACTCCTTGTAAAGAGAATCATTCACATGAAGTGAATTTGTGAACTCTTGTTCCATTATGGGCTCATCACTATCCTCGTCAAAGATTGGATTGTTAGAAATCCAAGTGAATTCAGATTCGAATTCAAATAGAGGATTGGTGAAAGTAGCTTTGAATGCTTCGGGAACAAGGTGATTAACATTCTCTATTGGACTGTTAGGGTGAGAAGTGAGTGAACGATCATTATAAAGGAGACTTTCAATTTCTCCTAGGTCGGCTTCGAAATCAAAGATATCATCATCACTTTTTGATGAAAGTGGATTGATGTGAGCGAGTTCATCGGTGAACTCCTCAAGAAGAGGATCAGACTGTGGGAGTGATGTCTCAACATACTCAATGTTTCCATAGGAAGCACAATCGTTGCTAAGATCAGAGAAAGTCTCAAAATGATCTTTTGAACACTCAAGAGGGGAAGGGATATCACACATATGGTCAAAAGTTCCCTGTGACTCTCTCGGGATTGGGACAAGGTCCTCAACACTAGACTTTATGAATTCGTCCGATTCCTTTTCAGGAACAGTGTCAAGATGCTCGTCCCCCATGTTCAGAGAGTGAGTGGGAGCTTCGGGTGTGATAGCAGTTGCTTGAGAATGAATCTCAACTGCTGGGATATCAACTGATGAATCTGATGAATCTTTATAAAATTGTAGGATACCAAGTGCATCCTCATCATCACTGTCATCAGGAATAAAATGAAATTGAGAGCTAGATCTGGCTGCTTTTTCTTTTGCAATTGATTCCCTAATAGATTTTTCAAAAGCAATTTGGGAATTTATTTTAGCAGCCTGCTCTTCAGCTAGCAATTCTTCCATGGATTTCTCATGTGAATTTTGAATGACGGGACATTGTGGGAGTGGAGATTTGTCAAAACCGGAAGGTTGACATTGATAATCATCATGAGGACCCCCACAATATACACAAGAAAAACTGGGAACATTATGAAATGTTGTTTTACTCAACTCCTCAGTTCTTTTCACTGACTCCAGAAGCTCTAGATAAGTGTCTTGTTGGGTTTGCTGAGGAGTTTGAGTCATTTGGCACTGTGGAGGTTGGTCGTGATATGGATAGTCGTAATTGTTACAAGGAAATGGATTCCCTGTTTGACAATCAGAGCTGAAATGGGAACCTCCACAGTTCTCACAACAGTAAAACTGTTGAGTCTGGACTGGCGAATTATATGGATATTGGTCATAACCAAAGTTCTGAGCATCATCGGAAAACTGTTCATAGACAAACGTGTTTCCGGATTGACACTCAAATCCTTGGTGAGGACCTCCACAAAATTCACAGCACTTATGTTGATTATATGAAGATAAGTCGGGCTGTGGTGGGTAGTTGGAAAAATTTGAGGGGTCGTTAAATGAGTTCGGATTAGGATCATAATCAAATGAATTCCTCGAACCACAAAACAAACAACTCCCGTTCCGAATATCATTACCACACTGTACACACGTACACCAGCGACAGGGTGAACCAAAAAGAGGCTTACCACAACCGACACAAGGAATAAACGATTCTATTTGAGAGTTATGAGAAGGAATCGGTTCATTCAAAGAATCAACAAAACCAACATGGTGATCTGAATGACTATTAAGTCTCGAAGTACATTTTGAAAAATCCGGAGGTGGGACAAGTGGTGTGCTCTGAGAGCTAGCAATTTCCACCACTTCCGTTATGGTCTCCGGTTCTGGTTCTTGAGAAACGTGAAGATTAGGCAAGTCAATCTTGCTAGTCACCGGTCTAAATTCTGCATGTTTGCTTTTAACCGTAAATTGTGAAAGTTTAGGATCAATTTTAGACGGCTTAGGAGCAATTGAGGGGTTAGATCTTTGGATAACCGTAGGTTGGACGTATTTAGCACCTCCATTATCAGAGGGAAGTACCTGGTCCTTTGTCACCCTGGTTTCTCGTTCCATTTCCCTACGCAGAATTAATGGATCATTACGAACAACACGAATTCTTGACATTTGTGATAAAGTATTAATTTTTTCAAATTCGTTCCAGAATTCGTCGTAGTCGATAGATTCCATGAGAATAGAAGAAGTTAGAATCAAATGGATAGAGGGTAAAGGGATAAAGAATCAAAAAGGGTAAGAGGGTAAAGAAGAATATTTTTGGCATTTTTGAAAAACATTCTATAAAAACAAAGAATGAAAATATTTTTGGTGTTGTTAACACTTTAGAAAAAGTGTTAATGAATTTTTTGATTTTTTTTTTTTTTTTTTTTTTAACTTTACAAAAAACTGTTTACAAAAGATGGTATATGTGCAAGAATGGATCTGAAAAATGCTTAGAACACGCTTACAGCCTCCCCGGCAGCGGCGCCAAAATTTGATTCGCTCCCAAACAGTCAAGTTTAATCACACAAGCTAACCACTTGTGAATGGTCAACCGTAACAAACTTAAAACAGCTCAGAAGCAAATGCAATTAAGATCAGGTGTCCCACGGAGGATGAATGGTGTTTAAACACGATCAGGTGTCGAATAATCACTAAGGATAGTGATCAGTAAGGACTTTGAGTTATTTATACCTAAAGAAAAGTTTTGTAAATTACAGGGGCTTAAATGCAAATTAAAAAAAATTAAAAAGCTAAAATATATTAAATAAACGCTATCACTATTTTTAAAGTGATGAACGTTTAAAACCTAAAACTTACGTTTAAATTAAAAACTACGTAACGTACGAAATAAAACGTGAGTTTTAAGAAATAAAAGGTCTACAAATATAAAAATGACATTTTTACAATCCTAATAATAAAAGAAAATTATTAGAAAAAGAAAATTATTTTTAAAACTATTTATTTAATTATTATTAAATAAAAACTATTTATTAATTATTTAAAATGCACTTAAATACAAGAAAATATAAAATTAACCTATAAAAATGAAATTATAACTTGGAAAAATCTAAAATATGCTAAAACTTATTTTAAAACTGAAAATATATTTTTTAGAGTTTTTATGTATTTATTATTAATTTAATACTATTTAAAACTAATTAAAATGCTAGAAAATACTATTTAAACCAAGAAAATTATGGAAAAATATTTTTTTGGCTTTTTATATTTATCTTAATCTAGGAAAATTGAAAACATATTTTTTTAAACTTTTTCTGATTTATTTGTATTAAAAGCTATTTAAAAAGACTTAAAAACTTTTTAAAATAAAGAAAAATAGCAAACAGTACTATAAAATTATGAAAAATTCAGGAAAATACTAAAATATAATTCTAAACCTATGAAAAATATAAAAACATATGCTTATGTGTGAGAAAATGAAATTGAAGTGAAACTGCTTAAGTAATAAGTACCTAAATTAAGCTATAAGCTACAAGAATAAGCCAAATGATCAAATAAGTTGAGTTATGCTAAAATAAGTATAACTTAACTAATTAACAGTACTCTAGATCACTAAAGAAGGTTAAACTAGATTTGAGCTTATTGGATTAATAATGTAAAACAGTTATTAGGTGGTCTACTTTAAGCTATTACACAGGCTAAACAAATAAGCTAAAGGGAAAAACAGATATAGGGACCTAAAGATCACCTAGCTTACTACACATGTGCCAAATCTCAGCTTCTCACAAGCTTGAATGAAGCTTGTGTAAGGGCTGCAAGTTTCCTGTGCACACTCAGTGTGCTGAGTGTGTGCACATGGCAAATCAGGGCTTATTGGAAGCTGATTAAAAGCTTATAGGAGCTTGATAAAAAGAAAACAAAACTGAGATTTCTAAACTAGACCAACTGAACTTGTAAAATACAAAACATCACTTGATTTAAACCTCAAATGAATCCATGAAACATCAAGAAAGATTTGCAAAAAACAACAATTTCCAACTTTGACTTTTTGACAGTATTAAGATTTTGACCAAACTGAAATTTGAGATCAATTTGTGAATTGATAATGATGATATAAGCCTAATTATGATTAATGCAAGCTAGATATATAGTTTTAAAACCAATATGCAAAGACTTAACCAACTGCTTTTGACAGATTTGAAATTAAGAGCAGATTCAAAATGAAATTTGACTTTACAGTTCTAAGGTGCAAGTTAATGACTTAAACTGACTTAATAAGGCTAAAGGAGACTAATGCAACCTAAACCTACTTATGCTTGAACCTCTATCTAAGACTTATCCATAGATCCAAACACTACTGTAAAAACTTCAATAAGCAGTTTAAACTAACTAATCCTATTCCATAGTGACCAAGATTAAAATAACTAAGTAACAACTATTCTAAAGCTATAATAACAGTAAATCAAGCATCAAAACCAAGCAACCATGATCATATCATCAAGACAGATTTTAAACCAAAAATTATCAATACTTACTTTGAGGTCCAGTAATATTTTGATAGCATGACAGTACTAAAACCCATATAGAAACATCAAACTAAACCCAAGTCATCATCAAGATCACCCATATCCATCTCTGAACCAGATTTGAACACCAGTTGACTTTCGTTGACTTTTTTTGGTTTTTTATAAATTAAAACACTAGAGTATATAGCAGGCTCATTAAAAGCTATAACAAGCTTATCTGAGCTTGTTGGAAGGATAAAAGAGCTTTTGTAACTTATAATGGGTATAAATGACTTAGTACGAATTAACAATAAACATAAAAACTTGAAATCTTATTTAACTGGAATAATTACAATACAAAAGTGACTTTTAACTTGAAACAAACTTGATTTTACACTAAGACTTTGAATTAAAACTGAGATAGACATTTAAGTAAATTTTACACTACAAATGGTCTAAAAACATGCGACCCCATTATCTCTGCCTTCTTTTCTTCTTTATAGACATCCAAAAGTTTCCCCTCTCTCCTCTGATCATTTCCCACCATTGGATAGGTCAAAGTGATCACAGCAGTTGATTCTTCTTTTTGGCGCCAAAAAGTCTTGTGGACTCTTGGGGTTGAGTAAAGCAGTAATAGGGGTATTAATTGGTTTTGGGATGTTGTGGAGGTGGAGGGATGTGGATAGACAGCTGGGGGGATAAGGTGAGGTGGAAAGTGGTGGTGAAACCACTGGTATCGGGTTTGCAGTGGTGAGGGAGAGGGGTGAACAGTAACGGCGGTTTTATTTCATTTAAATTTTGGGCCGGGTTGGGGTATTGGGCCTGGATTTGGTTTTGATATTGGATCCGGTTTGATTTAGTAGTAATACAAGCCCAAGGACCATTTGTGACAATTTGTGAAACTGAAGGACTGAACTTGCAACTTATCCAAACTTATCACAAGGGCTAAACCTGCAATATATGATAATCCAAGGACCATACATGTAATTATTTTCCATTTTTAATAAATCCAAGGGCCTTTTATGTCATTTTTGAAACTTAAGGGACCAAACATGTAATTTTCCAAAAGTTAACTATAAGGACCAATTTTGTCATTTATGAATAGTACAAGGTTTATTTTTGATAAATTTCCATTTTTAAATTCACCAAGGACTATTTTTGACATTTTTCAAAGTTTAAGGACTAAAGTTGTCATTTTGTAAATTTTAAACTTTAAAGGGTTTATTTTGACAACTTTTGAATCCCATGGACCTTAAATGACATTTTATAAGTTTTAGAATTACCAGGGACTGACTTTGACAACTTTTGAAACTTGGGGGACTAAAACTGCCAATTATGCAAACTTAATACGTTTTTCATCTGATTTTGGTATTTTTGCATTTAAAACACATAAAACACTTATTTGTGATATTTTCATCATTTTGATGCATTTCTGAGTGTTTTCAGATGTTTTTGCAGTCTAGATGGTACAAAAATGATGAGTATTTAGACACTCATCAATCATCTATGAGAATTGCTTCCTAAAGCTCAAGTCATCCATACGCTCACGGAGGGTAGCCTCGAAAGCACCACTGGTAGGGTTCTCCAGCGAACACTGTGACAACTCGCAATTTCAAGTCATTTCTCAAGTTTCACTATTTCACCATTTAACGTAAACTAGGTTTACGTGTTCCAAATTCGCGTAACCTTTATGGTTTAGCGGCGAATTCATGATCATATCATCACGAACATTTCATATGGACTAAGTTTAGTCTACATTTCATTAACATCATTTGCATTATGTTAGTTCATTCATGACATTGCATTTCACCTTAACCGCGTAAATTTTATATTAAATAAACGTTATCGCGTGAGTTATTATTTTGAAAATTTAATCCGTTATTTCTAAAATTGATCCCGATATATTTTTATACTTACATTAGTTTATAAAAACTATATTTTGAGTTTACCTAGTGTTTTAAATTTATTTTGTATATAAATCGTTAAATTTATATTATTACGTCGTTTTTCTTAAAAACAATTCCACTTTACGTTACAGTACTTACTTGATTGTATTACGTTTACTACAATTACTTTACATCTGATTTGAATCAGGTATACTTTACAAGCACTACTATACTAGTACTTAAGCGGCGATTTGGTATTTCCAATGCGCTTAAACCTTGTGCATTTGGATCAAATGCAATTTACCACTTTATCACTTTGAACTCTTTACTGAACTTTAACGCTCAACAGTG
>BPTQ01000007.1:192375986-192615280 GCA_019973895.1 Chrysanthemum seticuspe
GGTTAGACAGTGTGGGGGTTTAATGGACAAAACGTCACCTTGCCTTAAGGACCCCTAACTGACAGTATCGTAGTGTCAATGTCTATATAACTTGCTGGATTTCACAGCAAACCTTTTGTGTAGCAAACTAAATTATTTTGTTAGTCTCAAATGTTTCAAGTCCAGGGTTTACTTTTAGTTGAACACGCCTTTATTCAAACAATGTTAAGTTTGCTACAAATTTCACTCATTTTGGGTTCACAAACGACACTTTAGGTCGTTCAATATATCTGTAACTGTGATGCTATGACAGTCAATCCCCAGGAATTCCGTTCCACTGCAAAACAGGTAATTTGGGGGTGTGACAGATTGGCATCAGAGCTTCGGTTACAGAGAACTAGGTTGCATCATTGACCCTAGACTATAACTACATTATCATAGCATCTCATCATTTCATCATAAGTGCATGTTCACTTTACATGCGATTTATACGTACATTTTTCGAGTTATTTACTTTCATTTCATATCGATTGTCACACGGATGCCTTTAAATGCCCATTCCATTATTCTTTCTTCATACTCTAATGTGGAGAATTCCTTGTCATTCCCTATCACAATTTTTACATCAATTGACTCATCACCGATAACGTCGAATGCCGAGATAAACCTTTAAGTACGGCAAAGTCACTCTCATTCCTTTATATCACCACTAACATGTCGAGTTACACGTTATTCACACATTAAGCCACTAAACCACCATACATTTGAAGCACTTACAACATCTCATAACACATCTTTTGGGGAAACCGTCGATCATTTTGAAAAATAACCTCAAACTTATCATTTCTTATCACATCTCTTTGGAGCATTTATTATTGACATCGGACTTTGCTACATCTCACCTTTCCTTTATTTTGAAGAAGATATGGCGCCGAAGAAAGCCACACCTGAAATGACCCAAGCGGCTATTCAAAAGTTAGTAAGGGATAGCGTAGCCGATGCTCTAAGGATTGAAAGGGAAACGGTGGCTGCTGCTGCTGCTGAGGCCGCGGCTGCTGCTGAAGCTGCTAGGCTTGCTACTGCTGCAGGAAATGCAGGAGGGTCCGGAGTTAAAAGCTGTTCGTATAAGGATTTCAAAAGTGGAGATCCCACGAAGTTTAGAGGTACCGAAGGAGCCACTGCCATGGTTCGATGGTTCGAGAAATTGGAGTCCGTGTTTTTGTTATGTAATTGCCCGGATGATAGTAAAGTCAAGTTTTCTACGAGTACATTACTTGATGGAGCATTGTCGTGGTGGAACTCATATGCTCAACCGATTGGAATGGAGAATGCTTTCAAGCTTACTTGGGAGCAATTCAAGGGTTTGGTGACTAAGAAGTTTTGTCGTCGTACGGAAGTGAAAAAGTTGGAGACAGAATTCTATGAACTAGTAACAATTGGGTATGATATTGACACTTACATTCGGAGATTCCAAGAATTGGCCGCGTTATGCCCGTCCATGGTTTCTGATAACGAGAAGTTACTGGAGGCTTTCATTGAAGGACTTCCTGAGATTATTCAAGGTGATGTGACTTCCTTTGATCCGCAAACAATTGAGGAATCTATTCGATTGTCTCAAAAGCTTATGGCACAAATAGTAAAGAGGGGCAACACCAACAACACCAACCGTAACAACAATACCAACAACCGCACCAACTACAACAATAACCACGACAACAATAACAATAATCACACCATCAACAACAACACCAACAACCAAACTAACAACAATAAAAGGAAATGGGAAAACGACCGAGGAGGTTATAACAACAACAACCAAAACCGTAACACTAACCATCATCAACAACAGAATAGAGGGCAAGAAACTGCAATGGTTTATGCTGCTGCACCAATAGAAGGCAGAGGTTATGCTGGAACCTACCCACTATGTAATCGATGTAAGTATCATCACACGGGTCTTTGCCCTGTTAAGTGCTACAAGTGTCAAAAACTAGGACACCATGCCAGGAATTGTAGAGGCAAGACCATAGTTACGTGCTTCGGATGTGGGGAGCAAGGACACTATCGAAGTCAATGTCCTCAAAACCAAGGTCAACAAGTCGAAGGTGCTCATGGGAATGTATATATGTTAGGAGGAGGAGGAGCTCGTCAAGGTATCAACGACGCGGAAGACTGAAGAAGTTCGGAAACTAACAGTCTTATTTCTCCTTATGTACTATGTCGTACTAAGTTTATGTTTTCCATCGTATCCGAATCTTTATAACTTAAGATGTACTACTTTTGCTAAACCACTCGTTGTGAAATATTCTCATCTATCGTACTTATTTTCTTTCCGATATGTTATTACATACGAGAATCTTACTTCCTTTTTCTTTAATTATCATTTTAACGACACGGTTTAAATCCTTGTAAACATTGAGAGTTATAACAACTAAACCGAACGTCACGTCATCGTTCCTTAATTATACATAGCCTAGCTAACTATGTCTAATTCTGGAGGGATCACGTTATGTTGGGAGCAGTTATTTATAAATCTTAGTGCAAGCAAAATTTTCACATGTTCCGATTCAAAGTGTTACTTGTGAGAGATTCATCCGATATTTTCCTTACTATGATGTTTTAGACACTCTCAATCATCGATAACCGTAACGACACTTCTCCATGTCTTCTCTCCTCGATAATCACCACAAACTCAACAATTCGATAGACTAACACGAACTGAATTCAGGGACTGAATTCCTTTTTGGATGGGCGAATGCGACAACTCGCAATTTCAAGTCATTTCTCAAGTTTCACTATTTCACCATTTAACGTAAACTAGGTTTACGTGTTCCAAATTCGCGTAACCTTTATGGTTTAGCGGCGAATTCATGATCATATCATCACGAACATTTCATATGGACTAAGTTTAGTCTACATTTCATTAACATCATTTGCATTATGTTAGTTCATTCATGACATTGCATTTCACCTTAACCGCGTAAATTTTATATTAAATAAACGTTATCGCGTGAGTTATTATTTTGAAAATTTAATCCGTTATTTCTAAAATTGATCCCGATATATTTTTATACTTACATTAGTTTATAAAAACTATATTTTGAGTTTACCTAGTGTTTTAAATTTATTTTGTATATAAATCGTTAAATTTATATTATTACGTCGTTTTTCTTAAAAATTACTCGGTAATTATTTTATCACTCAAATTTTACAAGAAATGTATTTTTACAATTTTATAACTACAATATACTTTACTTTGATCCCCTAAAACTTATTTTAATCCATATGACTCTAATATCACAACTATGTACAAGTTACTACAATTTCTACTTAACTACACAATTTTCTTACAATTGTTACAATATTATTTCACACAATGTAAAAGAAAAAAAAAAAAATTTATAATTACCAAATCCCTCCCCCTTGGCCGACAAGGGGAGGGTTGGCATTTAATGTGGTATGGTTTCTTGATTATATAGATTGTTACACAACTTAAAGTCTTACTCTTTCAATTCACTCAATTATCTTCATTATTTCAAGTAGTAAAAAAAATTTCTCTCTTTGGTTTTTCTTCCTTCCAAACCGGCCACACAAGGGGTCATCAAGGGATCATCAAAATTTTGCTAGCTCAAGCATAAACAATCTAGAATCACACTCTTATTCAGGTTTTGAAATAAAAACCTAGAGTGTTTAGGTTAAACCTTTGTTCTAATCACCTCATCATATTAACTTGTAAGCATATCACTTCATTTTTCATTTTTCCTTATCATTTCATAAGTATTTTATCATTTTCATAGCAAACATGCAAGACTTATGTTGATTTATACCATTTTTACATGATTTTTAGTGTTATATATATATATAAAGGTCATCCTATAATTATCCCCTTAGTATATGTTGGTCTTGATGATGGTTAGGAACCCATGACACCCTAAGAAGGTGTATGGTAGGATTAGATTAGCTTTGGAGTTGATTTGAAGGGATTAGAATAGGTTTAGTACGAGAAAAACTATTTTCGATAAGTATAAAAAGTGTTCTGTCCTTATTTTGTTTTTCTGGAAAATCCGACAGTAGGCACGAAACTTTGGCCTTGATATTTAGAAAATATACTTTAAAACGAATCCGTGGCCGCTTGAACGGATTAAAACGGAGTTATAACGAAGAAGTTATGAATTTTACAAGTTTGACGACGAAATATATATTTTTCTGAAATTTCAGCAAAGTGTTTTTGGTTGGTACGAGTCAAAAACGAGCCTTAAGCTTTACAAATTATTTCGACTTATCAAAAATATATTAGTATACTTTGATACGAAGCTAAGGACGTATAATACGTAGAAAACGGATTTGAAACGACTAAGATATGCACGTTTTCAAAAAATTGCCGTAACTATTATTTTCAGAAAAACTATATTATTTTTACGAGACAAGTGTTACGGTAACTAAAACGACCATGTTTAAGGCTGTTTTTATCGATGATGTGGAACTTTTTGGAACGAGATGTCTTCTAATAAAATCAAGATCACCAAGCATATTTTTCAAAACGACCAACCGTTTGTATAGCGGAGTTGTAATAAATTACTTACGGTTGCTTAAACTTTGCCGAAACTCATTTTTACACAACATTTGGACAAAATCGCCATCTTTAACCTCTATTATCTTTATGTTCGAGACCTCTATGACGCAAACTCATGAACTGAAACTTCTAGATTTTGATACAAACTTTCCAAAACCGTCGAGTTCGTTTCCTAACGTTCGACGTACACCATTTTACGACTAGTTTTTCGAAGCCATTTTTATCACTTTCATGAAATTTCCGACGACATTATTTTACGACGAAAAGTGATAATTTCACTATAAATCATTACGAAACCATTGTAGGATGACATTTTGACGTAAATACTTGTAAAGTAATTTAAGAATGGTCAAGACGTCAAAAGAGTATTTTTCGACGATAAGTATTATTTTCAAAACTCACAAATGGTATAAATAACATACGAAATGCATGCATAACGTTATATCATAACTCATAACATATCATATCATTCATAATAGGTCATTTTCGAGATTCACGCTACATTTCAGTGTACTCACTTTTGTCTTCGCATCATTCCACCAAGTGAGTTTCATAGCCCCTACTTTTACTTGCTTTCATAACTGTTTTGGGGGAGATACATGCTCAACTATTTTCATTTACTTTCATAGTTACTCTAAACATTTAAGGATTACTGTGAGTCATAGCCCCTACTCTTTTAATTGTTTTGAATTACTTTTGGGGGAGATACATGCTCAACTATTTTTATAACTATCATGATTATTTGAAACTACATGTTTAACTGAACTGAATGTTTAGTCATATCCTATATGATAAATCATGGAACTGAATGTCTTGGGATTATCCTGGAACTGAATGTCTTGGGATTATCCTGGAATTGAATGTCTTGGGATTATCATTGAGCTGAATGTCTTGGGATTATCATTGAGCTGAATGTCTTGGGAACATCATTGAGCTGGATGTCTTGGGATTTTCATTGAACTGAATGTCTCGGTATAATTATGTCAAGTAAACATTGATACATTAAGTCATGCACTATTATGTGAATTCATTTGACATCATGCGCTTGAACATAAACTATATACATTTTGGCAATGGGTTGTGAATACACAGGTTGCAAGTTTTGTATGGGCGGAACTTGGAACTGAGTGGATTTACGATGCCTTTGCTGCATAAACGATTTTGAAAGGCTTTACATTTCAACACAAACCCTATGAACTCACTCAACCTTTGTGTTGACACTTTTTAGCATGTTTTATCTCAGGTATCTAAGGCATATACTTCATGGCATGCATGTGGACACATCTTAGAGTCGCGGAGACGACGCGTCTCACTTGGGTTTTACTCACTTTAAACATCGTTTGAATTGTAACAAACTTATTTCCGCACAAGTTGATTTTCATTTGGGACCTGAACTTTGTAAACTCTGATTGTTTTATTAAATCAAACGATGTGTTTTCCAAACGACACTTTAGGTCGTTCAATATATCTGTAACTGTGATGCTATGACAGTCAATCCCCAGGAATTCCATTCCACTGCAAAACAGGTAATTTGGGGGTGTGACAAACACTCATGGCCCCTGGGAGAAGTACCGTTGGAAGTCACCATAGGCGAAGTCCCCTTATCCCGCACGGAAACACTCACTTTCGTCATAGTCAGGTCAGACTCTCCTTATAATTTGTTAATAGGGAGAACAGCTATGCAAAAGATGGGCATTGTTGTTTCCACCATACATGCTGCTATTAAGTTCCAAACCCTCTTCGGAGTAGGAACTGTTCATTCTAGTTATGGGGTGGATAAGGGTGTATACGGTGTCAAAAAGATCAAAGAAGAATCCCCCGATAGCGATTCTAAGCTGCACAGATGCGGAGAAGCGAGTTGTAGTTAACCCTAGCTACCCTGAACAAATGTTGGTAGTAGTAAAGCAACTCCCGGCAAATTTCAAGGCGAAGCTCACGGAACTGTTGCCGACTAACCTTGATGTTTTTGCTTGGAAATATTCTGACATGACAGGGGTACCAAGAACATTGCTGATAGATGGACAGTCCTTCGGAATGGAGAATAAACTCAATGAGTACAAACACATTGAGCCAATAAAACCGAAAAGGAGAAGCCTAGCCCCCGAAAGAAATGTTGCAGCCTGCAAAGAAATTAACAAACTCACACAAGCAGGCATCCTGAGGGAAGTTAAGTACCAAACTTGGGTAGCCAACCCAGTACTGGTCAAAAAGAGCGACGGAGGGTGGCGCATGTGCGTTGACTTCACTGACATCAACAAAGCATGCCCGAAGGATTGCTACCCCTTACCAGAAATTGAGAAGGTAGAGTCCTTGGTAGGCTTCCGGTTAAAATGCTTCTTAGATGCCTACAAAGGGTATCATCAGATCCAGATGGCAAAGGAGGACGAGGAAAAGACAGCCTTCTACACAAGCAAAGCTGTCTACTGTTACAGAAAGATGCCCTTCGGATTAAAGAATGCAGGGGCAACTTATCAACGTCTCGTAGATAAAGCCTTCAACAAGCAGATAGGCAGAAATCTCGAAGCCTACATTAACAACATGGTTATCAAAAGCAAGACGGAGGAGGACTTACTCCTCGATGTACATGAAACATTTGACCAGCTTCGGGCGATTAACATGAAGCTGAACCCTAAGAAATGCTCCTTCGGTGTCAAAGAGGGACAATTCCTAGTGCAATTGATCACTAAACAGGGGATAAAGGCTAATCCCTCAAAGGTCAAGGCAATTTCAGATCTCCAAGCCCCTAAGTGTCTAAAAGATGTGCAGAGCCTGAATGGGAAGCTAGCAGCCTAAGCCGGTTTTTGTCGAAGGGGGCTGACAGGTCCTTACCATTCTTCAAAACACTCAAGAAAACTTTTCAATGGAGTCAGGATGCTGAAGCTACCTTTCAGAAGATGAAGGAGTTCATCGAAATCCTTCCAACACTTACAGCCCCAATCAAAGGCGAAGTGTTGTTCATGTATTTAGCATCCTCAATGGAGAGTATTAGCGCAGTCCTTATGGCAGAATGAGACAAACGACAGATCCCCATTTACTTTGTTAGCAGGGTCCTACAGGGAGCAGAGATCAACTATCCAACATTGGAGAAGTTAATACTCGTCTTAATCTACGCAGCAAGGAGGCTCCAACGCTATTTACAGGCCCATCCAATTACAGTCTTAACTGACAAGCCACTCAAACAGATCTTGTCAAAGCCTGAAAAGTCGGGGAGGATGGCTAAATGGGCTATTGAGCTTGGAGAGCATGAAATAGAGTTCAAAGGACGAAACTCTATTAAAGGGCAAATTCTCGCAGACTTTTTGGCAGAAACACCTTCCGAGCCTGACGTAGGAAAGGAAGAGCCCAAAACCAATCTCGCTCAAGTACAGGCTAACTGGAAACTTTATACAGACGGAGCGTCCAGCTCCAACGATTCTGGAGCAGGTCTAATGTTGGTCAGTCCTGATGGGAAGGAGCATACATATGCCCTTCGGTTCGAGTTCGAAGCCACAACCAATGAAGCGGAATACGAAGCGTTGCTAGCAGGCCTCCGATTGGCTAAAGATATGGAGGTCAAAGCTCTCTTCTATTTTTGTAGACTCCCAATTGGTTGCAAACCAAGTAACAAGCTGCTATGAAGCAAGGCAGCCTGTCATCAAACAATACTTGGAAAAAACAAAGGAGATGCTGGAAAGCTTCGACTCCTACACCATCCAACATGTTCGTAGGAATCAGAACAAGAAAGCAGACGCACTGAGCAAACTAGCTCCCATGGCCTTTGCTCATCTCACCAAAGAGGTACTTGTCGAAGTCTTACCTGAAAGATCCATCGTTCGTAATGAAGTTGCAGATGTGGTTCATGAGGAAGGGGAGACATGGATGACCCCCACCAGGGAATATTTGATAAGCGGTCTTCTCCCTGAAGATCCCAAGTTAGCAAGGAAGATTCGGGTTAAGTCACCGCAGTACTGACAAATAGGGGAAACCCTATATAGAAGGTCATTTTTGTCACCTTGGTTACGATGTGTGGGACCCAAGCAGGCTTCGAGCATTATCTTTGAAGTCCACAAAGGATCCTGCGGCCTCCATGCAGGACCCCGCTCAGTTGTCTCGAAGACAATGAAATTGGGCTATTATTGGCCTTCGATGCACAGGGACGCGGCTAAAATCATTCTCAAATGTGAAGCTTGTCAGATACACTCAAACGTTCCAAAGATGCCGAAGCAGGACATGACAAGTGTGACATCCGCATGGCCCTTCTCTCAGTGGGGCATTGATATCGTAGGTCCTATGCCCGTAGCTCCCGAAGGAGTCAAATTCCTGCTGGTAGTAATCGATTACTTTACTAAGTGGGTGGAGGCTAAACCCTTGGCCTCCGTCACGGGGAGACAGATCGAGAAGTTCGTATGGGAGCACATTGTGTGCAGATTAGGAGTGCCCCACATAATCATATCCGACAACGGAAAACAATTCGCCGAAGGAGTCTTCTACGACTTCTATCAAGGGCTCAACATAAAGTAGTCGTGGACATCCGTCTACCATCCACAATGAAATGGAATGGTGGAGGTGACGAACAGAGACATCTTCAAAGGGATCGAGAAAAGGCTGGGACAAACTAATCATGGGTGGGTAGATGAGCTCCCTCAAGTTTTATGGGCTCACAAGACGCACCCTAAGTCAAGCGATGGTGAAACCCCCTTTAGCCTAACATACAGAACATAAGCGGTCATCCCTTCGGAGCTTAGTGTACACACGGAGTGTGTTGAAACGTATGATGCCTCCCAAAATGACGAAAGGATTAGGGAAAACCTTGATCTGCTAGAAGAGAGACGAGAAATAGCCTCCATCCGAGAAGCAATACACAAACATAAGATTGAAGGCTATTATAACAAAAGGGTCAGATCTTCAACTTTCAAGCCTGGAGAATATGTGATACGCCTCAACAGTACAAGCAAAGCAGAGTACCAGGGAAAGTTGGGACCAACTTAGGAAGGACCCTACATGGTAGCTGAGGCCTACGGCAACGGAGCCTACAAACTGGCCACTCTTCTCGGAGAACCCATCGACAGGACATGGAATGGTACGAACCTTCGAAAGTTGTATGTTTAAGAAGTACTTTTACTTTTTTCTTGTAATTAGAAGCTTTTTAAGGGAAAGCAAACATTATTGGTAGTTGTCTTAGTTGTCTTAGTTGTCTTAGTTGTCTTAGTTTTCATTTTTAAGGGAAAGCAAACAGAGGTTCAAGTATTTCATAGAAGAAGGACTAGACAAAGGAGTTACCTAAATTTAAAGGATCTCAAGACTAGTAGCATGACCTGTCCAAACACTTCTAGTGCTGCTGAACAAGGAGAACTTCATTCTGAACCTGTTACTGACTAGGTTACTAAGGATAAGGAGCCTTCTGATGTTGCTGAGCCTCATGTTCCTTCTGATAAGCCTGCTACTACTGATAAGCCTGTATCTGCTGAGGCTTCTTCTATTGCTTCTGAGAATCCAGATTTCATTCCTTCTGATACCAAAGTTCCCTCTGAAGCTGTTCAAGTTGGTGTACCTTCAGTTGATAAAGGGAAGGGTCCATTGGTTGAAGAGGAAGTGGATGTTATTGTTGATAAGGCTGAACATGAAAGACTCTTCAGGCTTCATGAAATTGCAATGAGTGACAGAGAAGTAACAGAACAAGCTAAAGCCACCTTTGATGCAGAGTCTCAAGCCTACACAGCTCCAAAGGTCACCCCTGAGAGAATGAAAGAATTGGATGACCTTGCCTTGAATTTTACTGATGACACATGGAATTCTCTTGTAACTGGAGCTTCTTCTAACATGTCCCTGGCTCAGTCCATATTAGGAGGTGCTTTTGACTCAGAGAATTTTGCTGCTGACTTGATGGCATTGGCAACTAGGAGAAAGAAAGCTGATATAGAGAGAAAAGCTAAAGCAAAAATAGATAGACCTCCTACTCAAGCTGAACAGAAATTACATATGAGAGAATTTGTGAAGAATACAAGTTCTGCTATCTACAATACTGGATGGACTATGGCTTTGGTAAAATCTCTGCCAGATGATTAGTTGGTAATAGAATATAACAAGATCCTAAGTAGGTTGGAAAAGGATGGGATTAATCCATATCAAAGATTGAAGAGACATCAACCATCTTTGGAAGGACCTTAGGTCAAGAGATTGAGGTCTTATGGTTCTCCTGATGATATCCTACTTAGTACAGCAGTTGGTGATATTCGAGCTAAAGAGACTACTAAGGAGCAGTTTACACCTATTGAGATTACTGGTGATACCTCTCAGGCTATTCCTACTAAAGGTTTTACTGATGAAGGTGTTTCTTTTGTTCCTCCTATTGAAACAGAAAATATTCCTGCTAACAACATTGATGTGGATTCATCTGAGCCTCAAGTTGTTTCCACTGATGATTCTTCCAATGTTCTTTCTGGTGTAAATACATCTGTTTCTACTGATACACCTCAACCTAAACTTGCTGATTCTTCTAACAAGGTTGTTTCTGTTCATGCTAATGTGACTATTCCCTCTGAAGGTGCTGAGATTCCTACTTCTAATCCAATGATGCCTGCTTCAGATATTCCAGCATCAAATGTGTCTTCTCCTTCCTCCACACCTGGTGGCAGAAGCAAGAGTATAGCTAAGAAAAGGAAGTCTCAGGCACTTGATCTTCAAGCCTTAGAATGTTCATTTATCAAAGATTTTGAGGAAGATGATTCTGATGAGGAGGTAGTGGTTTGGTCTATGCTGGATAGATGGGAGCTTACTTCAACAGGACTTGGTGGTGTAGGATCTTTCAACACTGTTTATCGGAAGGATGGTTTAGTCACGCACTTTACATTTCTTAGTGAGATTCTTAACTTTTTGGACAGAGAAGATCTCATTAGGTTGTATGGCATGGTCTCTACATATTTTGAGACACATGCTGCTATTGGTGCTGGGTTGTTCCTGCTTGGAGATCTTCAAGTCTTGTTTGATTCAGTCTATCAGGATGGCAAAGGATTTAAGGTTTGGGAAAGTACGCATGAATGGGATGTTTATCAGTGGACATTCTATCCTTTATCCACTATTCATGTGGTGCATACATGGTCTAGGATATATCTCTGCATGTTTTCTGATTTGCGCTATCCCCTCTCTTTGACGCTGATGGAACAGATGCTATACAATAAGTTGGTTTTCTCTACTGCTACAGTTGGAAATGATATGGAAAATGTAGAGCGATTGGTTAAAAGCATTAAGGATAAACTTATTGAGCACTCTGCTGGTTCATCTTCTTGAACCTGGTATGTTGTTATATATTTTTTTAGTCTTTCTTTCTTGTATTTTATTGGTTTTTTAAAAAAAAAAAAAAAAAAAAAAAACTTTGTATATATCATGTGATAACTAACATTCATCTTTGAGGATCCTTTTGTACTATGGTGTCTCTTATATGGTTTTTAACTAACCATGTCTTCCTTGACAAAAGGGTTAACTTGCTATGGGGGTACGGCTCTAGTAAGTATTCTCAAATCCGTTGATAGTTGCTGATTTACTAAAAATCAGAGGGTCTATCAATGTACCCTGGTCTAACACACCAAACATTGGATACTCCATGAGCAAACGGCTCTGGTAAAGAGACAACAAATCCGTTGGAAGGTTGACAACTTGCCAATAATTTGTATGGTGCTCAACTCACCATGTCCTCATAGATAAAGAGTTGGCTAGCCCAGAAGTTCATGGCTTGTGGTAAAGGCAATGGAACACCAAGACTAGTCCTGAGTTAACGACTTCAGGTAAAGACAAATCAAGTCCGTTGATGGCTGTGATGGTTTACCAAAAACCATTAGGGTACTCCAACACACCATTGATTCATGTTCTAAGTGTTGGACTGGTTACTGGTTCACCAGGGTGATGTCATGATTCAACTCAAGAACCAGCTAGCCCAAGAGTGAGTAGGTACTTGGTAAAGGCTTCTCAAATCTACTCTGGTTACTATTACTGTTGGTTCCTGGTGCTGCGGCTCTAGGAAGTTGCTAATGGAATCATGGACTTCATTGCTGTTTCTGGTGGTTCTAGGTGTTCTGCTGGTTACTTATCTTGTGCTTCAGTTGCTGTGGTCTTCAATCCTCTTGCACGTTCATGATCTATCTGGAAACTTGAAGTTAACTGAGTCAAACTCAAGTTTAGGGGAGGATTGTTAGGAATTATTGTAATAAGTGGGTTCCTGCTGATAAAGCTTCATGCGGATAGTTTTATTGTTTCTGCTGATAGTTTGGTTACTGCGGATAGTGCAGTTCGCACTGATAGGTTTATTGATTCTGCGGATATGTAGTTTCCGTATTTTTAGGATTTAGTTAGGATATGCATGAGTTAAATTAGGAATAGATAATGCATATCTTTTACGTGTTTTGCAAGCTGCTGAATTAGGGTTTCTTAATAGTATAAAAGAAACCAGCGGCTAGGTTTGATGTATACGGATCAATAACATTTGTTAGTAATTTAATATAGATCCATAGAGGATCAAGTCTTTGGAGTTTATTGTTTTCTTGAGTCTTGTGTTTATATTCCACGTAAACATAATTCTAGTAAAGATTCTCCATAGTTCTCTTGTGATTACACAGGTTGACTATACTCTCTTTAAGGCTCATAAGATCTATTTGGGACTGTTCCCTACATAGGGGAAGGGACTAGGGCAACACTACAAGTCCCCTTCCTTCCTTATTGGAGTAGGGCCAAGGCTTATGGGCTTTCTACATAAGCCTTGCCATTAATACAAACAAAAAAGCCTAATTAAGCAACCTATTAAATAATGATTACTAACACTTGAAATACATGTTAGGAGTGATTCCAACAATCATCTAGATCAAGAAATATTTCGCGCCTCTATCAACTACGCTGTAACTCCTCAACAAGCATTACATCGTAGTCCACTTAAAAGAGTTCTGTATTGAAGATACGGCGTAACCTTTCCCTAGTGTTACGTTGTAGCCTATTAAATGAAAGTATCATTCGGAGGATAATTAAGTTACGGCGTAACTCTCAAATCAAGTTACGCCGTAACTAGGTTCGTGCCTATAAATACAAGCCCTAAATTATGCATTTCACATCATTCACTCACAACTCAATGGTAGAGAACGTGAAAAGGGTTCCAAAGGTAGATCATTCAGAGCATACGGAGCCATCTCCAAGGGAGGAATCACTCCATATCGATAAGCATTAGCGATCATTTCTATCTTTTACTTTTTGTTAGTGCAAATATTACGATATTTAATCTATACAGTCTCGTTTGTTTTGATTGATGACAAACATGTAACTTGTAATACATAACGTAAAATGTACAAGTTACTTGTAATCACATTTTGTCTCAACATACATTCAACACCTCTCGATGTCTCAAGTCCTCGTATGTTACAACACAGATTCGTACATGTTTGTTATATGGCATTATGATCAGACCCCTTAACAAATCATTTAGAATGTTTAACAAATGTCTAAGAAATATATACTTTTATTTGTACAAGTAAACTAACTATAATATTCATACAAGTACTAAAGTTTACTTACACTTGACAAAATACATTTTATTTTGACAATTACTCAACTAGATATTTTTAGAAAAGGTAACTAGACATTTTATTAACTAGTTAAATAATACATTTTACAAGTTTACTTTGATAAACTTTTTAATATAAAAATAGAAATACATATTACATCATCATCTTTGAAATCCTTGGAAGATCTCTTGAATATTTTGGTTAGATTGTCACTCAATATATCAAATGTGATCTTGGTAAGATATGGTAATATCTTGGAAAGATTTGAAGAAAGATTTTTTAGATTTTCTGTCAGACACCCACGGAACCAAAAGTTATAAAGGGCGGAACCCTTTTTTTGGTTCCTTCGTCCGTGGCCACTGCTGTTGCCTTTTGCCTATAAATAGAAGCCCGTTGTTTTCTCATTTCTTCACCACTTCAAAACACATATTCTCCACCTTCTTGCATACATTTTGATCAAACATTAACAATGTATTAACATACATTAAACACACTAATCATTATGATCATAATGCTTCTAACATGAAGGATTCCAATCAATGGAAGTTCATTTAGAAGTAGTTATTCATATCCATTAGACATTTATGTCATGGATCATTATTGTAAACATTATTGTATCATCACAACACTTTTACCAAACTAGATTGGATGGTTTATGTGTTTGTACCATAAAACACAAGGTTTGTTATGTTGGGCCATAAAACATAATGGGAGTGGTTGTACCATTGTAAAAGAACTCGACATCTAGATTAGTGTCGGAAATATTTTATAGGAGACGTTAGGGTGGTTCTACCTCGAACTTGAACCCGGTATTTAGCTTTGTACCGGAAAACGTGTAAGCGACGATTTTAAGGTTTTCTCCACCGAGAAGGGAGCTGATTTAGTGAAGTAACTCCAGAGTTGGGTACTCGGGGAGTGGAGTAGGGCGGAGAGGAGATCCGTGACCGAACCACTATAAATCCTCGTGTTTGGTTTGCACTTTCCTTTCTTTATCTCTTTACTTTTATAGTTGCACTATTCTATTGCTTGTGATGTGTTTTAATGTTGATGCTTGTGTGACAACTTGGTTTACTATGATTTATATTAGTTACAAACAATAATTGGTACTTTCATATTATAACAAGCTTCATAAGCGATTTGATAGAAAAGATCTAACGTTTTTAAACGGTAACGTATTCACCCCCCCCCCCTACGTTTTCACAATTGGTATCAGAGCCACGTAGCTCTTATTTTCAAAACAAATGGTGTTTAAAATAGAGTACGGTCCATGTATCAAATTACCATTGAAGCGAAAAATAATATGAAAAATGCTTTGCTAATTATACTTAGAAATTTTGTTGTTAAATGTAACTTTGTATACAAGCTTGAAGGTTTTCTTGAAAAATAAAATAAAAGTTTCTTGAAAGAACTTGTAAGTATTGTATTGTGTGCTTATAGAAAATTTACGAAGAAATATGATTTTAAAAGGAGTGTTTGGGATAACTATAAATTTAGTCGAAAATCACCTCCGTAAATGTTTAAGATAAGTCACATAGGTGGAAATGTTGTTAAATATGTGTATTATATGTTTACCATCAAATCTAGTAAGTCACACACGTTTTATCTATGTCAAAAACTAGTTTTGGTGAATCTGTCTCAGAGGACCACGTAACCAAATCATATAAAGGGTGGAACCCCAAATTTGGTTCCTTGGCATCCGTCTACACAGTATGCAGTTTTTTTTGGCCAACTTCAAAAAATCATAACTAATTAACCGTAAGTCCGTACAAGTCGAGCCACCTATCATTTTAAAGGGAATTGACTCTACTTTCATTTAAAAATACTCTCATGGCCTGAGTCTAATTTAAATAAGTGTAATAGACCAAATACTATAGTATGTCTAAGATATTAAGTTTCTCTAACATAAAAACTCAAATTTTTAAATCAAGAAATTTAAGTTGGTATTCTTAGAACTTTGATACAATTTCATTTGAAACTAAATAATTTGGTAATATTTTTAAAGGAAACTAATCAAGCTTGGTATACATCGTCATATTTAAACGCAAAATGACGAAAAGTGTTTTTCTTGTTATGGTATGCTAAATGACGACTTGTTTATGTTGTTTGCATATTTGTTGCTTGCTTATTTTCAAACTGTTGTTTACACTTGTCTGTTTGCATAATATAAGTGTCAATCTTGCCATGATATTTATTCACTTGTTCGACGATTTTTTGTTTATGCACAATAGGACATTTGCTAGATTTTGTGCACTAAGTTGGAAAATTATTTTACCATCGCTTGTAAAATTAGATCACATTATTTGCATAGGTTATACTAACATCTCGCATAACTTATGAAATTTCATAAGTCACTTAGCATTAAGTACTAAGTAAATTAGTCAAGTACTTTGAAAAATGGAGGTTTTAAGAGAGTGTTTGGTACAAGGAAAAAAACAATGTTGTATGATGTGTTTTCGCTTTCTAGGATGATAAACAAACTTAAAACGATGATGTGAACTAACTTTGTCATGCAGGGGGATAACATTCGGATGTTATCAAATTTTCATCGTTTTCACTTTTTAGTGAAAATCACTAGCCCCTATTGGAAATACATGCTCCCGTGTGTTTATATGTGTGTTATTGCTTGTTCCTAACTAGAAATAATTATCTTCATATTTTTTAAGAAACATTTCAGAATTCGGAAAAGTCCTCGAGGGTTAAAAAACGCCTCTGTGAACATTTGTGCACAACACGGATCTAACGGACCCAAAAATTTGGTTCCGTTCGTTTTAAAATTTGGTGCCGCCATATTTATACTGCCGGACCAGACGGAACCAAAAATTGGGTTCCGCCCGTGTAAAATTTTGGTGTCGTGTGACATACAGGGAAGTTGCTGAATTTTACTAAATCCCTCAATCTAGTTTACCAATTTCCGCTTCTAGGATAGTTTTTACTGCATATCTTTCGTATCTCACTCAACACATCCTCAACGAATTAACTTAGGATGTTTGACATGCTCTTAGACACTTCCATCTCGTTAGAAACCACTATCTTTGTATAGATTAACATAAAATAAAAACCATTTCTTAGTGAATCCTTAGTTCCATAAATTGACACATTTAGGAAGGTCATTTTCACACCTTCACTATTACTTCTCCTTAAGATTAGCATTTCTAAAAGCAAAGTCAAGATGACTAAATCCTCAACCTCATCACCTTCAAACAAGACACTTAAGAAAACCACTAGGATTAGCGTTCGATCTTGTTGCTTCGTCAACATGAACTCTTCATCCTCAGACTTGTCACCTCTCAACATCTCATCACCCATTTGAGATGAGAACTTTCTAAACTTAAGTACTCCAACTCCACCACCAAAATAACCCACCGTTATGACTTCTTCACAACCATCCAAAAACACCTTCACTACCAAAGTCTCCAAAACTTGTACCTATCAAACTTTGTGCAACACCACCAACTTCTCCT
Source organism: Chrysanthemum seticuspe (assembly GCA_019973895.1). NCBI lineage: Eukaryota > Viridiplantae > Streptophyta > Magnoliopsida > Asterales > Asteraceae > Chrysanthemum > Chrysanthemum seticuspe. The sequence continues at coordinate 192,393,521 of BPTQ01000007.1, forward strand.
CATTTATTTGTGGATGACTTAGATGACTTTCCACCTAGACTAACAAATCCGGACTCGTTATTTGCAAAGATATCATACACAAGTCTAACATGTGACTTTAGATAATGTTTCGTATCTACATATTTTGCGTCACTTGGTTAACATGAAAATAATGCGTCATCCTCCAAGACGATAAGGATTTACATCGATTCATAACTCACACATATATTAAAGATGTTTTATCAAGTTTTGCTATCCTTGAGTACAATCTAAGCTTTATAATCTCAACAAGGTATGATTTACAACTTAAGTATTTCGTCCGAAATATTCAAGTATATGACTTACAATTGTAGTCATTAAAAGTTATATCCGAAAAATCTACACCCAAGTATTTTAACAACACATGTTAAAACACTAATCCTAAAATGACTCAAACACTTATCCAAAACAAACGACACACTGTGGCACTTATCCCTATTTGACACCTACTATCCCTCTTCCATCTTTTGGCACCATTGAGCGTATTGCTGATGAACCTCCAAGAGCATCCTTTGAACCAAACATGCCCATTCAAGATGAACCTATACCTCAGCCCCTAAGCTTCATAAACATGACAAAAACTTCAAGCACTTCAACCACTAATTGTACCAACCAATGAACCATAAGAATTAGTATCCGTACTTGTTGTGTTCAACATCTATGGACAAATAATCAACCTAAGTACTCCGATAGTACAACAAACCTCTACATCACCACATCCTTATTTAGACACACTAGAAGACCTACCACCTAGATCAACCAATCCACTATCCTTACCATCATTTGAATTCATTAATTATATTTCTCAAAAAGCCCTTGTGTCCAACACTCATACTGAGTCACATGCACGTTGAACAAACTCAATCATACTTTCCCACCTATGAGGACTTAGCTAATTCATTATGGACAGAACCTCAACTATCAAATGAGCATGATGCTCCTGGTAACTTTTGTCAAATTCCACTAGGTATAAGTAGTACTGCCTTCACAGATTATCAAAGTATTAGTAATACTTTGTCGTTAAACTTCTGCATAAATTTCGTTAAACCTTAAATCAACATTTTAATAACATATGTTAAAATGCTATCTCAAAGCCAACATCATACACCCCGAGCAACAATGACTCTTGAGGAGTATACATAAGAAACTCGAGTGAATTCCTCTTGTCATCATCTAGTAAATATAATCTTGATACCAAGTATATTTAGGATAGGACTATCCGATTCAAAAACTTTGCCTAAGAAATCATGCGTTAAGTTCTCATCTTGTTAAAAGGATATTGTATATCCTATACATCATTCTCTCATTGCAACATCAATGGTTGTGTTACAAGAGATTTCATTACACCTCATTGGCTAAATGATCTTGAAACAAACGTTTACAAGTTGTATGAACTAGCGTATCCAATTCATCTTATCATACTTGTTTTCATAAGCATGATAACTTTATCCCATGGGATAATCTCATTTGTTGAAAGATACTATTTGTATCTATTTCCTTTCAAGCGTACATCATAACCTAACATTGCTCAAACCGAGTGCACATCCAAGGTTAAAACTACACATCTCTAGAGCATACACAAGATCTATTGAAGTTGGTAACCTTATTTAGATTCTTGTTAAATAAAATTCCAAAGAGCTTTCTTGAGAACGTTCTTAGTTTAACATATTCCATTCCCTAGACTTATATGATCAAATCACATTTAAAGTACACACTTTAACTCAACATAAAATATGTCATCCATTAGATCATACAATTAGCTATGTAATTTGAACAACCTTAGATTCTAAACACAAGATTAAAACATATTGTTTATCAAACACACCATTGTTAAAATTTATGTGTATAACATGGCGTCTTCATCACCTTAGTTATATTGCATATTAGTTAAGTCACATTAAGCCAAGTATTGGTAAACTATCATCTTTTATACACTTTAATAGGCAAAAGTAGGAGTTCCCATCTTTCTAACATGAGAATGACTACTGGAGAACCTATTGTACTAGAAACTCAATTTGACCTAACGGTTGAATTGCTTCCAGGAGAGAAGTTGGGTATGTGGAATCACCCATAAAAATGGTCGTGTTTAGCCTTAATTGAGCACCGCTAGTAATAGTCTCATATTCATTCTCCAACTTGAAAAATATGTTTTTCTATACATGCCTAAAGTAAGTGTTAAAATAGTGATAGTTTGCCTCACCTTAGGAATACCAATCAAACAAGTAGAAGATATGACTTTTCCTCCTTTAAGTTTATTTTAAACCACTTGCATTACACATACATGTGTTGATTACATGTTCTTGATTAAAATGATCAAATGTCTTGACATTTTCTTGGTGTTTGATACCTACTTGATTAATTGTCAAATTTGTAAACCCTAGAAAGGTTTTGTCTTTGTGATGCTTTATGCTACTTAATGTTAAGCGTAAACATGATTTGCATGATATTTATGGTTGAAGCAATTTATGTCCTCTATATAATGTTTCGCATGACTAATGTGTTATTTGTGAACTCATAATATGTCATTAATGTATCCATGTTTGAAAGCTATTGTCTTTTATTGACATTCCTTAAATCTATGCAGAAGATGGTCTAAATGTTACATGCTTCTAAATGTTATAAATTAAACATGGCTTGCATGAATCTCCCGTCTTGCTTCTTTTGCGTCTTTGTCACACTATTTTCCTGCTACATGTGCACTTATAATATGTCAAAGTGATTTTGGTATGAAAAACTTTTAGAAGTCTTTTTATTAATCATATAGATTGTTGTGTTTATTTATAGCCAAGTATGCTTAAGTGTCTAAGTCTAACGACAAAACAATCTCAAAATGAAATGTCTTGAATAAAGTTGTATTCTTGCATAATATGATTGTTTTGATGCTATCTTGTGTGGTGATTCCTTGTCTACTAATGCAATGTGTTGTTTTTGCTTATATAAGATGTTATTATTTAATTTCTATCATGTTAATATCTTTTGTCACTATCAAATTTGTTTTGTAGGTTGATAACAAATTATTTGTTATCTCGCTTTGTTCTAACTTTTATAAGATCATAATCCCCTTATTGCTACGTTGATTAGTAATATGTTTCATGGGACCCTTTAAACTTGCGTATAGTTTTAGAACATATAAAATTTAGTGATTTGGGATTACATCTTCATATCATTCTACCAACCTTGTTCCAATTCTCATTATTGTTTCCGCTTTACACAAATTGCCTCCACCACTATTTAGCTACAACAATACTTTAATTACATCATCCTCTCCACCTCGTATGAGGAAACTACATGCCTCTTCATATGATCATCTCGTATTAATCGAGAAAAGGTACGTGAATTTAAGGATGAAGTTCATTGTATGCTAACCATCATCCAGAAAAACATCACTAAGCTCATCTCTTTCGTTAACCCGAATAACCTCCTAAACACTATGTTGTCATTCCTTATTTGATAGGTTACACATTATGTTGCATGTCCACCAATTAAGGGGGAGAGAAATCCATTCACATAATTCTATTTTGTCAAATATTATGTCTCTTACACTCTAAAATACCAACACATAGGTAAACACCACTTAGCTAAAACCGGTTCACGAAACCACATCTAGTTCAACCTTTTTAACCTTGTACCACAAGTTTGCACCAATACCTCATCAAGTGAAAAAAGCATCATGTGTTTTACAAACTTCTTCATCTCCACAATCACCAAATCTAGGATTATACTTAAACTAGGACCTTACAAGTTCACTATCTAGAACACCATCATAGGATCTTATTCTTCTCTCGCTTGACAGATATCATGCATGTCATTGTCAGTGCAAACGATATATTAATCAAAACCGCCATTCCTAACACTCTTTCAGCACGTTGGTCTATCCAACTCTCTCCCATATGATGTCATTCTCATCCTCATATAGGTACTTATTTTTTTTGGGTACATATTGTCTTCACTTCTTTTCAATGTCATAATCATCCATGTCGGTCAAAAACATGTTAATACTATCTCTCCCATTGTCATCTAGAATAGGTTATTTTTATGATTCGTGTCAATCAATGAACGAATTTATCTTCATGTTATCACTTTTATATTTATGCACTTTCTTTGTTATCTTCATTATAACATTCTTAGATAGAACGCATTATTGATTACTCTTGGGTTGAAGCATATAAGAGCTTTTTCAAAACAATAGGTTGTTAGCATTAATAAAGCATTCAAATCATAACCCTTATGCATCATTAAATTACAATGTCTACTCATATTTTTCTTACTCTTAGTCTTGGTCACTTGACATTACGAAAGGATTGCATGAGTCCATATTTTTATATTATTTGCTATACACACGAGTTTCTAACTCCTAAATAGTTTTCTACGTTATCACCACCACCTTCCATCACCACTTTCGGTAATCATTACCACCATGGATTAGCGAAAACTTACTTTTGTAAATCTTGAGTCATCTACCATCACCACTTGAATCATACTTGTAAACTGACACCAACACTAGCACCACTAGCTTTAACTCTTTATATTTCAACTTCACTTCATATCTTCTTTATAGGAACTATTTTGTAGGCTTTTATCATATTATATTCTCACTTTTCTTATGATTGTAATTAGGAGACTACACTTCATGATATCTTTTACTATATCATTTATATATCACATATATACATCTTATTTTTCTTTTTCAAAAAGATGAAATATATTGCACTAATGTTTTTCATTATAGGTTCATCATCATATACACTCGATTGTATATAACTTACTCATCTAAGGATAAAGTTTGCATCAATTATTTTTCTTATTTTAGGTGCTTCTTGACACCCTCGAACAAGGAGGAATATCATTTAAGCACTCTATTTGCAACGTCTATACACTTGGTTGTATATGACATATTTGTCTAAAGACAAAAGCTTCTATTATACTAATATTTATTTGAAGGTTCATCTTGACGCCCTAGAGCAAGGGGAGCTTCCGTCGAGCAATCATTGAATGCATCTTATACACACTTTGTTGTGTATCACTTATTCGTCCAATGACGAATATAGTTTTGCAATAATATTTATTTTGTAGATTTTTAATCATACCCTGACGCCTCAAACAAGGTGGGCCAACCATCAAGGGGGAGCATGCACGCATTCATCATCATTCTCACTTTTCAATAAGCCTTTGTGCTTCGATAAAAAGTGGAGAAAATAGGCTAACATTGCTATGCATTTTCTTTACCATATATTTCTCATAATTTTTGTTGCATAAAACTAACCTTGATGTAGGTTAAGCCTCTTAATTTGATCCATGGATTCGCTACCAAAGAAGGGACGGATTGAAGTAGACGATTTAACTTCACTAGGGATGATGCAAGCTCGCCTTTTTGGGGAGAAATAAAGTTATACTCCAAGGACACGCCCTTTTTGTTTCGACAAAAGGGGGAGAAGAGTGTAAACGGAGAAGGTAATGTAAAGGTAGTAAGGATACAAGTAACTTTTTACATTTTACTTTCTATTACGTTTACATATCTTTGTCATCATGAAAAGGGGGAGATTGTTAGTGCAAGTATTACGATATTTAATCTATACAGTCTCGTTTGTTTTGATTGATAACAAACATGTAACTTGTAATACATACAGTAAAATGTACAAGTTACTTGTAATCACATTTTGTCTCAACGTACATTCAACACCTCTCGATGTCTCAAGTCCTCGTATGTTACAACACAGGTTCGTACATGTTTGTTATGTGGCATTATGATCAAACCCCTTAACAAATCATTTAGAATGTTTAACAAATGTCTAACAATTATATACTGTTATTTGTACAAGTAAACTAACTATAATATTCATACAAGTACTAAAGTTTACTTACACTTGACAAAATACATTTTATTTTGACAAGCACTCAACTAGATATTTTTATAAAAGGTAACTAGACATTTTATTAACTAGTTACATAATACATTTTACAAGTTTACTTTGATAAACTTTTTAATCTAAAAATAGAAATACATATTACATCATCATCTTTGAAATCCTTGGAAGATCTCTTGAATATTTTGGTTAGATTCTCTCATTTTTTTTACCTTCTCTTTTTCTCTTTTTTTTTTAGATTTTTTTTCATACCTTTTTACTCAACCATCCTCTATAATAACATCAAAATATAAGGGATTTATTGGAGCATCCCAACAATTGAGTTTTTATTTCTCTAACACTAATTGACCCAATTCGAAAAGATCAAGACACTTGGAGTATTTAATTATGTAGACAAAGGGAATTTGAATTTATCATTCCTTCCCGTTACTCCATAAAATATTACTTTTAACTATGAGTCCCAATCGTCCCAAAACTGTGCAAAAAAGATATGACTCGACTTAGCAACCATGCAAGTAACTAGATAATTGAACTAAGGGTTTAGTAATGATAACAATAATGCACTAATGATGAGTGCATATAAGGTAGGCTAAGGCGATTTGGGTGTACATTTGGGGTGGATTGTAAACAATTCTCTTCAATGATATTCTGGAAAACTGAGACATCACGAGAACCGCAAAAAGGATAGGCTCTGAGGGGTTAACTAGGGATATAGTGTACTAAAGATGAGTACATCGCAAGGGTGTGGGGTAATTACTCAACCAATGTGGAAGATGTAATTATAATACAGGTTTCAAACAAGGATTATCCTAATGCCTCTTATCATTTAGTTACTCCTAACTACACAAGTGTAGTCTCACTAGCGATCTCAGAATGCATCACAAAACAAGTAATAGAATCTATTATACACCCGGTACACTCACTAAGCATTAAAGATGAATACTTTTATCCCTAAAGATCTAGGGGCGTACCCCACATTTTTGGGGTGGAATTTGAGTGGTAAACGGTTTTTGTGCTCGTAAATGTCATAAAAATTTGAGTGGTAAACGCTTTATTAAGACTAAAGTTTAGCTCGTAAATGTCATAAAAAATTTTAAATTTGGTGCTAAAATTGCCCTAACGAATATTTCTCATAGTTTATTACACAAATTACCAAGGACAAGACAAATGTCAAGTGAGTGAATAGTTTATAAGTTCCTATTTTATTCTCCCTCCCTACACTTAAACTGAACATTGTCCCCAATGTTCTCCGAAAGCATCAAAGTTATGATAAAAGAAGGTAAGTAAGGAAAAGAAACTAGTACTCCCCTTATTAGCTCGGTAGGATATGTGTGAAGTTGCGGTTAAATCCTCTTCCAAGAAGAATGCATAAGTAATAAGTTTTATCCAATGTGTGTTTCTTCTTCTTGCCCAATATAACTTTCACAATTATAAAAAAAGAAACGAAACCTTCATGTAAAATCAGCGGTAAAACTATATATGACACACAACTACACTAGAAATCAAGTAAGATATAATGCTTGTGGAATGGATGTATGCATTTTTTCTGGAAAATTAAGACTTGGGAATTTCTGAAAATTTATAAATTGCACAGAAAACGAAAACTGATTATCCTGTTTCTACATAGTCTGACGTCCTCAGGCTTTAATGCTGACGCCGTCAGGTTGTCATGCCAGAAATTGGTCTGCTTCTTTTTTCTGGAAAAACTAAATCACTAGAACCTGGAAAACATCCATTATGACTCTATCCAAGCATTTGACTCTAACAAACACATATATATATCAATTTCACTAGTTGTAATTCTCATGTTCATGTTCTTACAAACTTATGTGATCTTCCCTACACTTATCTTTTTGTAAAATACCTTTATATGCAATTAAGACGAAGTTAAAAACAAAATAAAGTATTTTCACAAAATCTAACATGAGAATAAAAAACAATGAAAGAGATATAAAACACACAAAAATTGAAAAACAAAACAAGCAAACAATTAAGCATAGGTTCCCTCCCACGAAGCTCTTTTCTTTATTTATGAGTCTTGTATCTAGACTCGAAGTCTTGCTCCTACGTGACTTCCTTACCGACATCTTCTTCCTCATGAAGATCTCTATTGGGGTTTTCCATGGCATAGTTATGCACTATAGTGCATCTTTCTAAGAAGTCATTTTGCCCCCAATTGGTTCTATATTTCGTTCCTAGTTTCATACAATATTTATAGAACCTTAATATCTTATTCATCATATAGTCTACTCATATCTTCTTATCCTCCTCATTCCTATAGTAGACCGATAGCTTAAGTTCCTTTTCATCATTGGATAGTGATGAAAATTTCTCAATCTTAAATGGAATTTGGTAGGCAACGTCATCGGTCTCATCCTTGAACCTAACTATCCCTAACGACAGATCATAAGTCATCCTGGTGCTATCTATGAATGGCTTTCCAAGAACTACATGGGCCAAGCTAGGATCTATGGCCGTACTAATATCCTCCACAATCACGAAATCCGTAAGGTACATGAAGCTACCTACATAGACGGGAAATCCCTTATGTTGAAACAAACAGACCTTGATAGATCTTGAGCTCGTGGATCGTTATATATGCCTATGTAATCACAAGCACAATAAAAGACAATCTCTACTACTTATATTTATCAGCGGAATATAAACACAAGTAACAAATAACTAAGAACTCTGTGATCCTCTATGGATCTTTATATTAACTAAAACTGAGTTTTTCCAATCGGTACATAACTCATTCTAATGTGTTCTTTTTATAGACAAGGAACCCTAAACAATATATCTAAACCATTTCTCAAGAAATGTATAAACATAAAACTAAATAAGATATACACAATCACTTCCTAATAAAGCTCATGTATATCCACACTAAATAAACTAAACACGGAATAAACACTTCCGCAGAAACATACTAATAACTATTATACTTCAGCAGATTATATCTTCGGCAGAATCCACTCTTCTTCAGTAGAAACACTTCAGCAGTAATTTCAGCATAATCCAAACTTCACATAATTCCCAACAATCCTCCCCTAAACTGGAATTTGACTTGGTTAAGTTCCAGTTTCTTGATAGATCTTACAGCACCAGAGGATTGGGCACGAACAACAGCAGCAAAGAATCCAAATAAGAACATCTCGGTGATGAAGAAACTCTGAAACACCATATCTTTGCAGCAACAAATGACAATAGATACATCAAAACAAATTAGTTTCATACTATTCTCATCACATCCAGGTGTGTAAACTCCTGTGAGAGGTGAATCATTGAAAATAATGGATTTGATGTCTCTTTACCAATAGCCATCACTACTGGAGTAGCCATATGTTTAAGTTCGTAAACTATGGTACACTGATAACCATCTGATTTATTGGCAAACCAACAACCATATAAACGGATTTGAAATGTCTTTACCTTTAGCCGTTTGCTCAGGACTAGTCAATTCTTAGAATTGGTGAATTGATAACCAAATATGGAATGCCACTGCCTTTACCACAAGCCATACACATGTGGGCTAGTCAATTCTTGGATTCCAAAAAGGAATAAACCATGGTGAATTGAAAACCATACAACACTCAGCAATTAAGCATGGGTGGTTGCATACCCTTTGATTTTTAGCAAATCATTACAGCTATCAACAGATTTGATGTGTCTTTACCAAAGCTGTACCCTTTGGACTAGCTAACTCTTTGACATACACAAGGTATATCTGGTGAGTCAAGAACCAACAAAAGTATACAACAAACCTGCAGAAAAAGTTAGATAAACCCAAAAACATTTTTTTTTTTTTTTTTTTTTTTTTTTTTTTAACTAATAAATAAGGAAAACAAATTCTACAAAATAGTACAATCAAGATGAACCTTTATGTGACAGAAGCTGATTTTTAATCAAACCAACACATTGAGAAGCATGAAGCTCATCATTGCCAACTGGATTAGGAGGCACTTCCAACTTCTGTCTCAGCAACCGTTCCATAAAAGTAACCGACAAAGGATAGAGCTTATCCGATAGCATACACAAAATCATTCCACATGTGGTCTGAACCACATGAACACAAGGCAGAGGATAAAATCTCCAACTCTCAATCTCCCACTTATGTGAATTCTTCCAAATAGAATACCCTTTACCATTTGGAGAATGAGAATCAAACATAACCTGAAGATCACCCAACAAATATAAACCAGAACCCGTTGCCGGATGAAAATTATAATACTGAGTGACATGTGCATACAGTATCATCCAGTCGATAAATAGTGTTAAGCTTCCCAGCTTTCCAATTAACCAATACCACATGAGTTCCTTCAGGAAAAACTTCAACAGGTCCAACTTCAATAAAGGTAGATTCATCAGCCTTGAGATCCAAATAAGAAGTCTTTGAAGAATGTTTCCTAGCCAGTCTGACAGAACTCCTTTTAACCAAGCTCTTCTGCCTACTACCAACAATGTTATCAGTATCAAGCTGAAGATCATTTTCCTGACTCAGAGGATCACTCAACTCCACACTAGACAACGCTTCAGAAGAAACCAATGAAGACTCAGCAGAAACAAACTTATCAGAAGAAGTCATAGCTTCAGAAGTTGTTTCAGAAGTAACAACTGGAGCGAGTACTAGCGGCAAAACTTCATCAAAATTATCCACTATTTCAACTGTTTTCTGTCGCTTAGCTGTAGGAACATCGGACATTGAAGCAATGCTTTCCATTTGAGAAGAAGAAGCAGAACCAGAGGAAGAAAGCTTCATAATCATATTATACTTTCTGATCAAAGCATCATCAGACAAAGCACAGATTTGCTTCATTGACATGCCAGAATTATAAATAGCAGAATTCTTCACAACTTGCCTCATATGATTCCTCTTCTGAACAACAGTCATGGGTTTGTCTCTTTTAGCTTGATATCTTTGAGCAATAAGAGCTTTCCTCTTTGCAGCTGCTTCTTGCTTCCGTAGATTACCAAGAGTCACCATTTGATCCGCAAAATTTTCATTATCAAAAGATGCTCCTAATATAAGTTTTGCAAGATTTGGATCAGATGCACCTTGAGTAGTATAAGCATCCCATTGATCATCAGTGATCTTAGGAAGTAATGCATCAAGCTCTAATTTCCTTTCAGGAGACAAATTAGAATCAGGCTGATCTTGAAGAAATTTAGCAACAACACGACTCTTCTGCATATTCTCATAATCAGCAAACATCCGAGCCTAAGCTTGATTTTCTTCTTCAGTCACCATCCCTGAATTAATCATATCATCAATCACATCTTCCTGTCCTTTGTCAGAAGATGTCTCAGTAGAACCAATTTGAGCTTCAGAAGGAACAATCAAATCAACATCAGAAGAAACAGGTTGAGAGAATTCCTCAACAGGTGTAGAGAAAACTTCAGAAGAAGAATTCAACTTATACATTCTTCCAGCAATAAAAACTTCATCATCATCAGTTGAAGGTGAAACTTTCGGTTGTTCTTGTAAAGCTGAAGTTTGACCATGATCAGAAGCAACCTCCTCAACTAGAACATCAGCAGATGCATCAACCACATTTGGCTCCTTTGAAGTGTCAGCAGATACCTTATTCAAATATTGTCTTCTTCGTTTTCTAGTAAATATAATAGGCACCTTGTTCCTTGAAGATTCAACAAGAGGAGAAGAAACATCATATGTAAGAGCTACATCAGCCAAGATTCCAAGAGATGCATGAAGATTCTCTTTGTCCTCCTCTTCAGAAGAAACCAAACTTCTCTTTTTACCCCTCTGACTCAGTATTTCCTCCAAGTTCTCAACTTTAGTCTCCAATTCCACAATCTTATTACCAAGAATAGACTTGGTCTCTGCAAGTTCTTTCTTAAGATCAGTCACCTCACCTGCATACTTGTTCATCAGAGCATATAATGAGGTAAGTGTAACAGGATCCTCATCTGCATCAGCTGATTGCTCAGTTGTAATTGGAACTTCATTTGACCGTTCAGGAGTAACATTAACCTGATCAACATTAGAACATCCTTCACCAAATGGATTCCTAATAGGACTTGGTGTAGGCAATCTATCAACATCAGCCTGAACCTCATTAATAGAAACTTGTGTAGGTAATTGACTAGGACATGGTCTAGGTGAAGGTATGAATGCCTCAGCAACAGCAGAAGGGCCCTCATCAACATCAACTGAAAGATTAGCATCAATAGTATTGGAAGAAGGTAAACTAACAACATTAACCTCATCAGCAGTCTCATTCTCCTGAGGCAACATGGCAGCTAATAAAGGAAAATGTGTCCCTTCAAATTTAGTTCTCATCGAAGCAAATAACTTAGAAGTTAAAACACCTATGGGATAAAAAGCTTGGGTGTGGGTAGGAACATTCAATATCATCTGTAAGAACCTAGGGTACATCAAAAACTTACCCTTTTTCCTAGTTATGTTCTCTGACATATTATCAAAAACAAACTTAGAAAAATTATAAGTCAAACCCTTAGATAGACAAATAATACCACATCCCAACTGAGTTGAAAACTGATCCCATCCTCCAGACTTATTGCTTATACACTGGAGCAACGTATGAACCAAAAACCTCCACATAGGACAAAGCTAATTTTTTAACCACATATCAGTCCTCGTACCTTGATATCCAATCGCTCTAAGCCCTTCAAATACCATCGTGGCATCAGAATGATAAACTCCATTCTCATCATCCAAATGAAGTTGTCTTCTGATCAGTACCTCTGTCACCACATACTCTCTTCCATCAACCCTTGCAACTATCTCTGTATCACTTCTTTTCATAGCCGACGCCCAAAATTGAGTAACCAAGGATTCATATATAGCATCCGGAGAATGTGTTAAAGCATATTGAATCTTTGATCTTTGTAAGAATGCAATCATCGGCCTATACAACTCATCTCCCCGAGCAGTTCCCAGAAAAGCGACCTTATTTTGATCATGTTTGAATTGAAGCGCCATTAGAGATTTTGAAAATTAGGGTTACGATTTGCACAAATGGAAGTGTTTTGAATGAGAGTAATAAGAAAATCACTTAAAATGGGATGAATATATGCCAGTAGGGAATAAATAGAAATTTCCCAATTTTGGTCAAAGTTGACCAATGATGACGTGGACATCTACTTTTACTCGCATTCACTTATAACTTCGGTAGAAACGGAAATCATTCTGCTGAAGTAGAACCATCAGCAGAAACAGATTACTTATTCAAGAAGCTTCAGTAAATATCTTTTTACTGTTTCACCTGCTTGCATTAAATCTCATCACCACTTGAAACCGTCTATAAAACAATCCGAATACACATATACCTCTTCATCAAAAACCCCCAAATATCCTTCCAAACCCTAATTCCACCAATAATCCAAAATTAACCATAATAAACCATGAGTATCAAACCTGAGATCATAGATCTCACAACAACATCCTCATCATCATCATCATCATCTAGTGAAGATACCAATCCATGGCTTCATTACTTTCCAAAACCATATCCACGACCAAAGAAATCACCCTTTCTTCCTTCATCAGAAGATGAAAGTATAGTGAATCCAAGTGATTCTGCTGATGATTCTGATGACTCCTATAAGGAGGGAACATCTTACTCCCAACCCCCAGCACCTCGGCCTCAACGAAGGCCACGAGCCAAAAATCCACCACTCCCAGAAGATAGAGAGGTGGTTCTTGGTCTTTCTGCATCAGGTTTTGGTGCATCATCACATATCGTATAAGGGAAGAACTTAAAGAGGGTAGATGGATTGCATTTTGGTTGAAATACATAGATGAAGCAAAAAGGACACATTGTTTTTCTCCATCATCATATGTGGTCATTGTCATCATCAACGTTTGCATCAATCCATCCTCTCCATTTTGATCCTTAGCATCTTGTTAGTGTTGGTTATGCATGTCACAAAAGCGTAGCCAGCATTTAGTGTGAAAGATGTGAGCGATCATGTATATCCAACAGCCTGTTAGATGTTGGAATGGATGATATGTAATAGATTAGACTTAGTAGATCATGTAGATGCATTTGATGTTATTAGTACTCTGTAAGCTGTAAGCTGTAAACTGTTTCTTGAATGAATGAATGAACCATTTGCTCAATTTGCTTCAGTACTTCTTTTGAATGAATTGTATTAATTCAGTACATCATCTTCAGAGGAAACAAATGACACTCTTCAGCACTTTAAATTCAGTAGAAACAAGCTTAAGCTTTCTTGACCATATCTCAACTGAACAGAATAACCACTCTGCAAAACACTCAACTGAACCCACTCTGCAAAACAGAACAAACACAGATACAAACACAAACCAACAAAGAAACACACAAAGATTACATTAGCTGGTTAGAGTTAGATAAAATCAAAATCAAACAAATATACAAGTTTACATAGCAAAATGCAAAGTTATACACAAATCCTCCCCTGAGGCATATGCCTCCCCTGAGGCCTATGCCTCCCCTTAAACTTTGCAGTTAAGGGTTAAGCATGCCAATATGGACCACAAGGTGTTGAAACCTTGGTCCCTCAAAAGCCTTTGTTAACAAATCTGCCACATTATCATCAGTATGAATTTTGACCACAGTTATCAAATTTTTATCATATGCATCTCTTATAAAGTGGTGCCTGATTTCAATGTGTTTTGTTCGACTGTGAAAAACTGGATTTTTAACAATGCATATGGTACTTTGATTATCAATAAAAATTGTTGTGTTCATGAAATTGTACCCATAATCCAACAACTGATTTTGAATCCAAAGAACCTGTCCACAGCAATTTGCAGCAGCAACGTACTCTGCTTCAGTAGATGAGGTAGCCACAATAGTCTGTTTCTTGCATTGCCAAGAAATCAATCTCTTTCCAAGGAATTGGCAACCTCCAGTGGTGGACCTCCTATCCAGATTAGCACCAGCATAGTCACTATCACTATATGCTTCCAACTTAAAAGGAGACTCTTTTGGGTACCAAAGACCTAGAAGAGGTTGGCCTTTGAGGTACTTAAAGATCTTCTTGACAGCATTGAGATGGGAAGTCAGTGGAGTAACTTGATGTCGTGAACAAACACTCACAGCAAAAGTAATATCAGGCCTTGAAGCTGGTAAATACATCAAAGAGCCAATCATGGACCTGTACAGATGAACATTCACAGGTGGATCAGCTTCATTGTTGGTCTCTGTTTTTGGAGCTTCATAAGGTGTAGTGGCAGTCCTTACACCCTCCATACCAAACTTCTTCAAGATGTCCCTCACATATTTGTCCTGACTGATAAACCATCAGGTTTCTGCTGAACTTGAAGACCCAAAAAGAAAGTCATCTCTCCCATGGCACTCATCTGAAACTCTCCCTTCATAAGCTCCTCAAACTCCCTGCACCAAGCTTCCTTTGTGGATCCAAAAATAATGTCATCCACATACACTTGCACAAGAATAATGTCAGTGGAATTCTTCTTTAGGAAAAGAGTCTTATCAATTGCACCTCTTCTATAACCATGCTTCAGAAGAAATGTAGAGAGCCTAGCATACCAGGCTCTGGGTGCCTGATGTAGTCCATATAGAGCTTTGACCACCTTATAAACATGATTAGGATGATCTGGATCTTCAAATCCTTTAGGTTGAGTGACATACACCTCCTCTTCAAATTCTCCATACAAGAAGGCTCCTTTAACATCCATCTGATAGACCATAAAACCCATATAGGATGCATAAGCTAGGAAAATCCGTATTGCCTCAACTCTTGCCACTGGTGCAAACACTTCATCATAATCGATCCCATCCTCTTGTCTATACCCCTGTGCAACTAATCTGGCTTTGTTTTTAATGACAACACCTCGAGCATCTCTCTTATTCTTCATAATCCATTTAGTCCCAATAGCATACTTACCATCAGGTAGTGGTACCAATATCCAAACCTGCTAATTTTGAAACTGTTGCATCTCATCCTGCATTGCTTCAAGCCAACTTGAGTCTTCAAGAGCCTGAGTAACACTGGTTGGTTCCACTTGTGAGAGAAAACAAGCAAACAGACAATGTTCATAGTCTGTGTGATTGTCTCTCTGCTGATTTGAGACATAAGAGATAAAAGCCACCTGACCATATTTAGAACGTGCCACAGTACCTCTTGTTCTAACAGGTGCATTAGGATCACCAATAATATTAGACTGTTGATGAACATTGTTGATCCTTGTAGTAGTAGTGGTGTTGACATCAATGGAGGAATCAAGATTAGTCACAGTAGGTTCAAAGTCAGTATCATAGGAAGGTGTGTTGAAGATTCCTGCTTTAGGTTGATGATGACCAAGATCTGAAGGTTTTGGAAACCTTGTATAGGGTTCTCCAAGGTCTGTTGACACTCGAGTAGAAATAGGAGTAGAGTCAACATGTCTTTCAGCCGAATTGGAGAGGTGAGGAGAAACAGAACCACTTTCAGCAGAATTGACAGTTCCACTGATTGTTTCACTTGTACTATTTTCAACATTCCTCTCAGCTTCTAAATTGGCTGCATACTCTTGTTTCTTCAGTCTGGCAAGGTCCTCAGCATAATAGAATTCATCTTCACCCACATCAGTATAATCTTTAGAAGTGTCACCTACAAAATTGTTAGGGGAGAAGGAAGGCACTACAATGGGTTGTTCATCATCATCAGACCCACTGTCAGAATGAGCTTCCAAAGTTTCTGCACTAGTAGTTGGAGATGTTTGAGAATTTGCATTTTGATTAGCCATATGTCTAGAATAACCCAAGTAATCAGTCAAGTAATCAAGGTCAAATGACCAAACATGACCCTATCCTTGAACATTTGGCTTGTCTTCTAGATACCTCAGATTCAATGTCTCCTCAATCTTCTTAGCAGATACATTGTAAACCCTGTATGCCTTACTATGAGCAGAATATCCCACAATGTAACCATCATCAGCTTTCTCATCAAATTTGCCCAATGGATCACTTGTATTCAAAATTGTCACTTGACAGCCAAACGGTTTAAGGTAATGAATAACAGGAACTTTCCCAAAAAGAAGTTCATATGGTGTTTTGAGGTGAGGTCTAGTAATGGACACTCTATTTAGTACATAACAAGCTGTACCAACAGCCTCAGTCCAAAACATGGTTGGAAGTTTAGAGTCTGCTAGCATTGATCTTGCAGCCTCTATTAAGGTCCTATTTTTTCGTTCTGCCACCCCATTTTGTTGAGGGGTTCTTGGAGTGCTATAGTCCCTCTTGATTCCTTTTGACCTACAAAGTTCTATTAGTATAGCATTCTTGAACTCTGTCCCATTATCACACCTAATACCTTTCACCTTTTTGTTCAACTGATTTTCAATAAGGGTAATGAAGTCTTTCAATACTTCAGATGTTTCATCTTTGGTCCTTAGAAAGAATACCCAACAAAATTTACTATAACCATCAGTGATCACCAGACAAAAATATTTATGATCAATGCTTCGCACTTTAGTTGGACCAAACAGATCCATATGAAGCAGCTGAAGAGGTTCAGAAATAATGCTAACTGCTGTTACAGGAACACCTTTGTAAGAGGCTCTGTGCTGCTTTCCTTTGTTGCATGCAACACAGTTATGATCATTGGTGAAGACTTTGGCAGGAAGACCTTGAACTAGGCCCAGTTTAGAGAGCTGGTTTATGGTCTTTAAATTGACATGGGCCATCCTCCTGTGCCATTTGGTGGACTCATCCACAGATGCTTTAGCCACCAAACATGTTAAGTCACCTGCTGGTTGGACATTAGTTACGTTGAATGTATAAAGATTGTGACTTCGAGGAACTTTCAGCAGAATTGAAGTTTCTTCTGGGAGTTTGAAGTCTTTAGATAGCACAAGACATTCATCCTCTGTGAATAGTACTTTATTCTTAGTGTCACAGATTTGTGAGACTGAAAACAAATTGAAGTGTTGAAGCTCCTTGACATAATAAACATTCTCAAAGTCCAGCTGAGGTGTTTTGATGGTCCCTTTCCCAGTGATTCTGCCATTACTTCCTCCAAAGGTTACATTGCCTCCTCCTTCAATGGGTACTAGTCTTGGGTGCAGGCAGGGGTGAAGACTTGGGAAGGTCAGACTTGTCATTTGAATCACACTCTGTAGACCTTTGCTTGGAGGACTTGTCACTGTTAACACAAGAGACAAAGTCATTAGTAGAAGTATTAGGGTCTGGCATGTCTCTTGACTTTTTGCCATACAGATGGTGTGATCCATCAAAGTTATCAGGAATGGAAAGGTCAATGGGCATGTGCTCACCTCTAATTGGTCCACGTACAGCATGTAGGTCACCTTCTTTCACAAAATTAGCTAGGCCTGCTGATGTAGATTTACGTGTGTCATCCCTAGCTTCTAAGCCTACATATTTCTTAAAGCCTAAAGCCACTGTAGAATTAGAAGCTTGACTACTATAAATAAAACCAGCTAACTTATCTCCATTCATTATCCATTCTTTATGCCTAGCAATTTCCTCCTTAAGTTTCTCCTTAAGCTCTAGATTTTCTGACTCTACATCTGCTCTTAACTTCTCAGACCATTTTAATTCATTTTTAGCACATTCAAGATCCCTTTCTAAAACACATATTTTCTCATCATAAGCTATTTGATTCTTCTGAAACCAAACCTTTTGTCTTTCTAGTGTTTTTAAAGCCTGTTTATAAGCTTCAACTTCCACATAGCATTCATTATATTTAGGTTCCAAAATATCATAAGCTTCTTTGAGAGTATTATAACGCTCACTACAACCAAACAAACAGTTTTGTACCTGAGAGATGCCCATCAAGGCAATCTGATCATGCCTATCCTCTGAAGTACAGCTTACAACCCACCCGACATTATCAGGACCATCATTATCAGCCTCCTCATGTTGCTTCCAGTCCACATTGCTATCCAGAGTGGCCAAAGCAGCTGAACCCTTTGAAGTTCCTGCCTCCTTCTGATACTGCTGATAAGAAGAGTATCTTGTCTCATCCTTAGCTTTCCTGTCTTTGCATTCTCTGGAGAAGTGACCCATCTGTTGGCATGTGAAGCATTTAACCTTCCTCTTGTCAAACCTTGATGGATCTCGTCCTTTGAATCCAAACCTTCTGCCAGCTTTGCGCTCAAAGTTCTTGATATCCATGGAAAGCATGGCCACCTGCCACCTCAGCTTCATCTCTTCCATCTCAATCGGGTCCACCTGATCAAAATCCTCATAAGCCAGATCCTGCTGAGGATCATAATCAGCAAAGAAGGATCCTAGAACATCTTCCATAATGTTACTCGATTTAGAGTGAGAACTTGATGAAGGAGCAGCATAAGATGATGATGGATATGGGCTTGGACCATAACTTGTCTTTGGAGTAGAGGCTCCAATGAATGCAGTGTGACTAGCAGAAGAAGATGATCGAAAAGGGCTTCTTACATCATGTTCAAGAGCTTTAACTTTGTGGTACAGCTCATCAAACGTAATTATGTCCAAACCACCTTTAGCTTTTAAAGCTATGCTTACGTGTAGCCAGGATGGAGGTAAAGACCTCAGAAACTTAGAGTTACAGTCATCATTATCTGGCTTTGCCTGCAGCTGATTCAACTGACTTAAGATCTTGTGAAACTTGTCATAGCCCTTGTGTATTCCTTCCTCTTCACAGATTTGAAAGTCCTAAAACTGTTGTCTCAGCATGGACTTCTTCAGTCTCCTAGACTCCTCATTCCCACCGAACTTTGCCTTAATTGCTAACCATATATCCTTAGCATCTTGCATGAAGTGAAAATCACTCAAGTGATCCTCAGGAATAGCTTGTAGAAGAATGGTTCTGACCTTGGTTTCTCTCTGAACCGCCAGCAACTCTTCAGCAGATTTGGAGGGAACATTCATCATCTTACCCGTAGCATCCGTGGTAGTTCTCTTCAAACTGTTTCCCTTCAAGACTATCTCCCATAGATTCCAATCAATGTTGGAGATCCAGTTCTGCATCTTCATCGCCCAAAGATCATATTCCTCCCTTTTAAGGTTAGGAAACTTAGCATTGCTATTAGAGAGACTTAGTTGTTGCAGATGGGTGGAGATTTGATTGTTGGTGATTTCAGTATCAACATCTGAACCAGGCATGATGATTTTGTTATGGTTGTATGGGTGATCAGAAAAACTTGTCCTTAGTATCGTAGAGACTCTCACGAGGCTCTGATACCACTTGTTGAAACAAACAGACCTTGATAGATCTTGAGCTCGTGGATCGTTATATATGCCTATGTAATCACAAGCACAATAAAAGACAATCTCTACTACTTATATTTATCAGCGGAATATAAACACAAGTAACAAATAACTAAGAACTCTATGATCCTCTATGGATCTTTATATTAACTAAAACTGAGTTTTTCCAATCGGTACATAACTCATTCTAATGTGTTCCTTTTATAGACAAGGAACCCTAAACAATATCGCTAAACCGTTTCTCAAGAAACGTATAAACATAAAACTAAATAAGATATACACAATCACTTCCTAATAAAGCTCATGTATATCCACACTAAATAAACTAAACACGGAATAAACACTTCCGCATAAACATACTAATAACTATTATACTTCAGCAGATTATATCTTCGGCAGAATCCACTCTTCTTCAGTAGAAACACTTCAGCAGTAATTTCAGCATAATCCAAACTTCACATAATTCCCAACACCTTAACTCTACCAAGGAAATTACATCTGACTCTAGGATCATTGGGGTCTTGCCTATTTGGGATAGGTTTTTTCATCACCCAATTATAGTATGAGCTAGTCATGATGTTTATTGGGGACTTGCGATCAATGTAGGCCTTTTCCATGAAAAGATGTCCTATGCAACATGGTATGTTAAGGTTTCTAGAATTTCCAAAGGTGATTTGTGGGCATCTCCTAGTGTAAATGTAACGAAGGTCGCACACTAGGTGTGGGTGGCATGAAAGTTCCTCATCTGTAGGAAACTTATTGAAGTATTCATCACCTATTTCGTCTATTTCATTGGTTGATTCTTCCTTAGGAGTCTCACTAACCTTAAGTACCGTCTCATGGTTCGCTTCATCATTATTCCTATTTGGTTTCACTAGGGTGATGGCATTGATGAAGTGAACATGCTTTGATGAAGACGGGTCCCTAGTTTCGAAATACTTGCTCGGGTCCTTAATCTTAACGGAAGCTTCGGGAAAGTGAGTCGAGATGGCATTAACCTTTTCGGTGGTCGTCCTATCATTATTGGTTATTGATAACATCAAATAGTCTTGAATATTAAGTGTCAATTTCCCCCGTTAATGCTTGTAATTTATATCATTTATATGGATTTACGCTTGTTTTCCATTGTTTTCCACTTTCAGGTAAATTACGAGCATTGGAGCTAAAGAGACGCGGAATTGGAGAATTATCTAAAGATTTATCATAGTATGCTAATTTTGAAAAAGTTAAGGCATAACTCGTCTCTCACATGGTCACACCCCCAAAATATCGCAGCGGAACGATAGAGTCTTTGGGGTATGACGTCATACCACAAAGTATGGATACAGAAAACGGCCTCTAAAATGAGACGTTTTGAAAAGTTTACCATTCGATTAAATAAAGTTAAAGTTTACAAAACATGAGATCCCAAAGTTTGATAATACATAAAGGGTTACAAAACATGTCGAATAGTAATTTATAAAAACACAAGACTGCAATGTATGCCATGTGACCCAAAAGCTCCATGAAATGCTATCGCCTTATGACCTGAGATAAACATGCTAAAAAGTGTCAACACAAAGGTTGGTGAGTTCATAAGTTTGTTGAAAATGATTTGAAAAAGTCTTTAAAGAATGTTTTCACTATAAAGGCATCGTAAATCCACCCAGTTCCAAGTCCCGCCCATACAAAACTTGCAACTTGTGTGTTTACGACCCACTGCCAAGACATAGAATTGTCAATCTTGTTTGTAAGTAGGACATATGTGCATACGATATATACAAGTACTTAATGCAAAGAATCACAGCCAACTGAACCTCTTGACAAGTCTACATTGTTTGTTGTGTCTCATTGAATAATGGATTATATTCACCCCAGGTCAAGTCATCAGGGACACAAGGGTGGGGGCGTCAGCCCGATAGTACCATCAATACCTCTCCGCCGGCTCCCGCAGGAGTTAACCAGTTGCTAATGTATGTATGTTGAGGTATAATTGAAAACAAGTTTAGCACATTAAGGCACATATCGCAATAAACCACACATAATGTCCAAAGAGTATAAGAAGTATAGTGTAACACAATTATATAAATGGTTTGAGTATTCGCAAGAGTAAAAACAAGTATTTAAGCATGTATCTCCCCCAAAGAGTTTGTAAGAATTTAAACAAGTAAAAGCGGGGTATGAACTCACCTGGTATGATTGATATGCTAACAAAATGAAGTGCACGAAAATGAGGCTCGGAAACTATCCGCGACCTAAAATGAATGTTATGACTTGAGTTATGATATGTTGTCGTGAATGCATGATTTGAAAACGTATCACCCAATATGGTACTTGAAAAATAGTTATATAAAAAAAATATTGTTACTTGAATGTGTGACGGTTCCATGTAAAAAATAATTACTTTTGAGCTAATGGTGAAAATATAGTTAAAACTATGTAACGGTTTTAGTAATTGAAAAATCGGTTTACATCGGACTTGACGTAATACATACATAGGAAAACTAACTCGTTTTTAAGGTCCGTTTCCCCCGAAACGTCCGTTTAGGCCCTCAAAACCTTGATTAACAATCCTGACAGCATACTAATGCTGTGAATAGTGTTTTCAGCACGTTTTTGACTCAAAGTTCGGTTAACCATAACTCACTCGTTTTAAGTCCGTTTTTCAAGTTCTTTCTATCCACGGCTTCGTATTAACATATACTAATATATTTTTGATAAGTCGACACATTTAATAACGTTTAAGACCTATTTTTTACTCATACAAAGTTGAGAATACATGCTGAATTTTCTGAAACAAATAGTTTTCGTCGTCAAACTTGAAAAATTCATATCTTCTTCGTTATAACTCCGTTTTAACCCGTTCAAGCGACCATGTTTTCGTTTTAAAGTATATTTTCCAAATATCTAGCCCAAAAATTTTTATCTACTGTCGAAAATTCCAGATTTCAAAAATATGGACAGACCCTTAAGTAAACTTGTCGAAATGAGTTTTTCTCGCCCCAAACCTATTCCAACCAATTCAAAACAACTCCGAAGCTATTCTAATCCTACCATACACCTTCTTAGGGTGTCATGGGTTCCTAGACATCACCAAAAGTAATATGTTTCAAGGGATTCATAGTAGGATAATTATATTACATAATAAGTAATAAAAACCACAAAAGTGGTATAAATTCATATGTAACATGCATGTTTTCTTGCAAAAATGATGAAATAACATAAAGATGAATATGAAAGAATTATGATGATCATGAAATGCTTATTTGAATGATGATGTGGAAGAAAATGATGAAAACCTTAATTAATCTTTAGGTTTCTATTTCAAAACCTTGAAATAGATCACTAATACAACTTGTTAAACACTTGTAGCTAGAAAATTTATGGCTTCTCTTGGTTTCCTTGGTATGGCCGGCTATGGAGAAGAGGAAGGAGAGAAAATGATCTAGTTTACACCTTGAGAATGTGTGTTGTATGTGTTTTGTGTATGAAAATATCTGCTTAACTTGTATGAGTATAATATTAGAAGCAAAACTCAAATTGATAACATATTTTGGGTATAAGTGGCCGGCCATAAGGCTTGGGGGGGGGGGGGGGGTTGAATGTGTTTTGATATTTAAGTGTATTATTTGTTGTATAAAATGTGTAATTTGTAAGTATAAATAGGTATTGATTATAGCGTTAACAAAAAATTAATTTTAACGGAACAAAATAGATTGTATCAAGTCATAAAAATTATAAAAATGCATTTCTTACAAGTGTTGAGTGAAATAATAATTATCGTGTAGTATTTAAGAAAACCGTCGTAATTATATAAATATAACAATTTATATACAAAATAAATTTAAAACACTGGGTAAACTCATAATATTATTTTTATAATCTTAATATGAGTATTAAAATATACCGGGATAATTTTTGGAAGTATCGGATCAATTGTTCAAAGTAATTAATTACGCGATAGCGTTTATTTAATAAGGAAAATATACGTTAATGAAATATAAATTTTCTCCGGGAATGAGTAGTAAAATTTGAAAATGACCGGAAATTGAGAATTGTGACACACATTACGCCATAACTATTGCGTGACTCAGAAAACCAACTCATCAGAAGGTTACGGCTTAACTCTCCCCAAAGGCTACGACGTAACTCTATTAGGTCAAATGAGGTTCCACGCCGCTGATAACTACTCCGTAACTATTCCATCAAACTACGGAGTAACCAAGTTTATTGAAGACTACTGCGTAACCACTTATAAGGTTATGCCGTAACTCGCAGATCTAGTGCAAATTACGGAGGAATTGAAGGTTACGGCGTAACTCTTGTCATGGTTACGCCGTAACCCAGATCTGGTCTATAAATACCCCACAAATTCCAGCATTTCTAATCATCCCATTCCACACACAACAATCAGAGAACATAGGAAAAAGCTCAAGGCAGGTCTAGAGGAGCATACGGAGCTGTCTCCAAAGGAGAAATCACTCCCCTACGATAAGTATTAGCATTTTATATTTTCTTTACTTTTAATTAATGTATTTCGTACCTTTGAATATTGAATTGATTTGTATGATTAATATGAGCGGCTAAGCACCTCTTGGTGCTGGCCAAGTTATGATTCCTTAATTATTTTATTTACGTTTACATTATTTCCGTACAATTATTTCTAAGTGTATGCATGCATAGTTTATTGGTAGCCACCCTTGGTTCGGTAGTTTTGAATGGCGGTAGAGGCCAATTGCCTAGGAGATATGACCAACTGACCCTAGGTGAGCGGACTGAGGCGGGAAGGGCAAGATATGACCAACTGATGACCCTTTCTACTTGTGCGATTTGACCAACTGATCACCTACTGTTTGGATGAACTTAAGAATTAGGGGGTGAGTGTTTAAGTTGCTAACGCCCGGGCACTCACTATTATAGATCTAGCATGTAGCGGTACTTAATGACTTGGCTTAGGGGACCAGGAACAACATGACTTATGAGGGGACACCTGACTTCTCCTGTGGTGACATCTTTGCTGATAGGTTAGGGCGAATTGACCAAATGCTGTCCTCTCGACTTTGACCCCACCTGAAGTAATTGGAAGTAAGTAGATGTGGACATAACTAGCTAGGAGGATTAAGTAGGTTAGCACCACTCTCCTCTATTGATTTACCCTTTACCATTTATCTACTTTTATTTGCTTTATTCTGCTTTAGTAGTTTAATTAATTAATTCCCTATCGAAACAATTATTAATCTGTGACACATAGACTTAGTAATAATCCAACACACATAGCTCTTGGGACGACCTCGGGTTTACCGATTACTACACTACACGCGACTGGGTACACTGCCCGTTAGTGCACTAGGGTAGACCATAGGTATAACGAGACTTTATAAATATTAAAACCTGGTCAGTAAAACCTGCATCAAGTTTTTGGCGCCGCTGTCGGGGAGTTATATTTGGATTAATATTAAGTCTTTCATTTCATTTTAAACTTTTCTCACAATCATATTTCAAGTTTTCAGGTACCATGGAAGTTGTTAACATCGATGACCTCACTCTTGATGAATATTTGGCATTAACAAGGACCAGGCCGAAGATGCTCAATTCGAAATCAAACCTCAATTCGTGAGGGAACTACGTGCAAATCCCTTCTCTAGAGGCATCACCAATGATGCCCATGAACATTTAGACAACGTCGAGTACATTGTCAGCCTATTCAAAGTTCCCAGAATCTCACATGACGCTATCATGTTACGATTATTCCCTAATTTTATTATGGGAGCTGCTAAAAGATGGGTTGATCGATTACCTGCTAGGACTGTCAACACTTGGCCTATCCTTAAAAAGTGTTTCATTCAGAGATATAGTCCTCCATCAAAGACGGCCAAGCAATTGGAAGAAATCCATAACTTCAAGCAAGAGGGCGATGAAACGTTATACCAAGCTTGGGAAAGGTATAACGAACTATTATACAAATGCCCTACTCATGACCTCAACAACCAACAAAGGGTGAACGTCTTCTACAAAGGTCTGAACATCTCCTTAAGACAAATGATTGATTCTCCGAGACCGATTTCAGGTATGACACCCACTTTGGCTTTGGAAACTATTCAAAAGATGGCAGACCACTCTCACAAATGGCACAATGGAGGAAGCAACCGAAGTAAGAATGGAGATATGGAAGGCCTTGCAGCAATAAACAACAAGTTAGAAAGCCTCGGAAGAGAAATGAAGAGGCTTAAGGAAAATGTGCATTCTATTCAAGTAGAGCGAAATGGAACTCCACCTACTAAAGAATGTCACTCAAACGAGGAAGTTAAAAGGGTTGGAGAAGTTAAATATAGAAGAGAGTCCCCTTTCAACAACTACAATAATAACGGGCCCAGATATCGAGAAAAATCCCCAAAATCCTACACAAGAATCAACAACAATCCTCCTAAACATAGCCATGAAGAAATATTGCACAGGCACATCTAAGAATCTACAAAAAGGGAGATAAACTCAAGGAATGGATGGTCAAAGTGAATGAGGATACCAATATGAACCTACGTAACCAAGAAGCTGCGATTAAAAACCTCGAAACACAAATTGGGCAATTGGCTAAAAATCTTGAAACAAGTAATGATAAAGCCATTGTCTGCAAAGCCATATTTGCGCAAGATAAAGCAAAGAAAGAGCAGTGCACATCCTCTATCACTAATGATATTTCCGGAATTAACTACCTAAAAGAGGATGATAAATCAAAAGACGAATAGGTCCTACCAAGCCAACTTCCTCAAAAACAGCAATACCAGGAAAGTTTTCTTCTTCCATGCACTATTGGTAATATTAAGATTGCTGCATTAGCTGATTTGGGGGCCGGGGTTAACCTTATCTCTACCGCTTTATTTGATAAAATAAAACTTACCAATTTAAAAGAAACAACTATTATGATAGAAATGGCTGATTCCTCTAAAGCCGTACCATAGGGAATTGTGAATAATGTGCTTTTAAAAATTGGAAAATTCTTTTTCCCAACTGATTTTGTGGTTATTGACATGGGGAAGCGGGAGGCTTACAACTTAATTGTTGGAAGACCTTTTCTGGCCACTTGTAGGGCTCAAATTAAGGTTTTTGAATAACAAATTTCTTCGGGAACTGAAAATGAACGAATAACTTTTAGTATGAAAGAGCATATAAAACCAAAAGTTGAAATTTCAAATAATGTTGATGTTGTTAATGTTCAATCACTAGATCCCGCTCTACACTTTAATCCTATTACTAGTGATAGTAGAGAGAATGTTGATAATTGTAAGCAGAAACAGGAAAAGATTGTCCAAGGCATTGAGGAAACTCCAGTTCCAAACAAACATTTCAGCAACTCGATGTTAACCAAGGATAACGAATCAGTGACAGCATGGCCCCCGTATACTCGTCCTAAAAAATGTGAAAGAAAGGCGAATGAATGGATATACCCTCACAAGGGTGAGATACATGATATTGAATTAGCATCAGATAATTGGTACAAAATAAGATTTGGAAACTCAAAAATCCATAAGGGACTGGTTAAGCAGTATAAGTATAATCATCTCACTGACACAATAAATCATGTGATGAATGGTTTCATATAAATTGAGAATTGATGGCATCCGTAATACTAAAAGGAAAAAAGGGCTTGACAAATGGATGAATGAGTACCAACGAGTGGTGGAAGTCGGCCTAGTCCAAAGGCCCCCATAGTAGCCCCGTGGCCCTGAGTCTAACTTAAAGACTCGTAAATAAATAAAAGTGCTCTTTTGGGAGACAACCCGAATTATCCCTTTCTCTTATTTTATTTCCATTTCTGTAGGGTGTTGTGTTTTCTAACCATTTTTGTATGAAACGAGGAAGTAATTGCTGCTGCAGTTTGCTGATCTGACCAGAGTTATGGCGTAACTCATCTAAGTGATTACGCCGTAACCAACCTTTTTGCAGCAGAATTCTTGACGCATTAATCATTATGGCGTAATACCATCTCTGTGGTTATGCCGTAACTACTCGCTTTGCAGCTTATGACAGGTTTTGCCAGTTACGGCGTAACTCCCTTAAAGAGTTACGACGTAACCTTCCTCTGCTTTAATTCTTTCATTTTAATACACAATAACCTTGTATTAGTATTTTTAATAAACTTTGTGGATGTGTTCCCTGTAAACCCTCATGAGAATTCACTCGTCCACTTGGGACACCAAGTGGTTTAAAAGGCTTGTTGCATATGCTGAATGCAACCGTGATTCCTACGAAAGTGAGTTAGGTTTGTTTTTCATTTTTCATTTTTCATTGTTTTTCTTATTAGAATTGTGCTTCTCGGTAGTGTGATTTCAGGGATTGAAGTTTGTTCATGATACTTATACAAAGGCATGTCTCTTTTTCGTGGGCCTTCTTTCTGTACGGAGCAAATTTCAGGGAAGTTCTCGCTCTAATTCTACTTTTCTCTTTACCTTTATTTAATGCTTAGTACAAAAGGGACTTTGTGCAATTCAAGTGGGGGGACGGGAGTAGAATTATCTCTTGAACATTATTTTACCCTAGTTTTTTAGTTTATTTTGAAAAATTATGATTTTGACATGTTTTTCTTAACCTAACTAGAGTAGACCTTAGCCGAGCACATAAAATCCTTGATATATTAGGGTGAGATTAGCCTTATCCGTTTCCAATATTTTACCCCAAATCCACCAAATTATGAGTGTGCCGGTTGCTTGTAAACTTTAGAACTTGGCCTTTGCATCATTTCGAGACCATAGATGAGGTATGTTGAGTTAGCTTGATGTATTTGGACTTTTCAGTTTTAGAAGGCAATATTATAGGATTATCACCAAAATAGCCTACCATTGTGTGTCTATCGATTAGTCACCTCGACTTCTCGACCCCCATGTGAAACCCTTTTGTTGCACTCACCTTTAGTGCAAGATACCCCTAGATACACCCATCTGAGCCATTCCTTTCGTTTTGTTAACCCGATATATTGTTTCGATACACCTATACACCTTAGCCTACCCTGTAGTCTTTATTTGTGATTGGGAAAGGTTCGGAAATCATGCTTTCATCGACAACATTCCTGAAGATCATTGAAGACCCCTCGATTCCCATTGTTCATCTCAAGTGGGGGGATATTATGTTTAGTTATTATTGTTATGTTGATTCGAAAAGAAAAAAAAAGTTGTTATTGAAAAGTGCAAAGTTATAAGCACTATCAGCTTTATAGATTTAGTATCGAGGAGGCCACCTCGGTCACATTTGAAGATTGGAGTTGGTAATTATGCCAACAATTGGAGAAAAGGTAGTGTTCCCATCACGACATCCTCTAATGACACATCTACCTTATATTTCATGATCCGGTTTCTTGACTTCAAAGCTTGAGCTTTGGGCTGACGGTAAATGGTGATGACTTGGTTATAGATCTAGACTACCTGCTTGGTTTTTATTTTACACCATTTATACATCCCATGTCTCATCCTACCCTTTAGTCATGAAGCGTGTCTAGGTGCTGCAGCGAGCAATCTATGGTGTCTTGGCCATGGATTTGGTCATGTATCATTGATTTTGTCCACTTCACCGTGACATGTTAGTAATGACGAGTCACCCCTTAACCTTTGTCGTGTCTACCCATATTGCCTTCGATAATTGTTTAGCCCTTAACTCTAGTGGTAGAGATTTGTGTAACCGCCAAGCTTATGATAGAATACATGCTATGACTGTGCAATTGAGTGATCACCCCAAAATTGACACTTAGAATAGTTGAGAAATGTGAGTGTTTTGTTCCCCTTTCGTGAGGTGTTCGGCTTTGTTTTATTCTAGCATAAGGGATTTGTAAACTTTTATTTTCCAGGTTTTGGGAGATATCTTTTTAGGAATCTTTCTAATAAGGTCTACTTGAGAGCAAGTGGAGTTCAAGTGGGGGGATATTTGATAACATCAAATAGTCCTGAATATTAAGTGGCAATTTCCCCCATAATGCTTGTAATTTATATCATTTATATGGATTTACGCTTGTTTTCCATTGTTTTCCACTTTCAAGTAAATTACAAACATTAGAGCTAAAGAGACGCAGAATTGGAGAATTATCTAAAGATTTATCATAGTATGCTGATTTTGAAGAAGTTACGGCGTAACTCGTCTCTCACATTATGCCGTAACTATTGCGTGACTCAGAAAACCAACTCATCAGAAGGTTACGGCGTAACTCTCCCCAAAGGCAACGACGTAACTCTATTAGGTCAAATGAGGTTCCACGCCGCTGATAACTACTCCGTAACTATTCCATCAAACTATGGCGTAACCAAGTTTATTGAAGACTACGGCGTAACCACTTATATTGTTACGCCGTAACTAGCAGATCTAGTGCAAAATACAGAGGAATTAAAGGTTACGGCGTAACTCTTGTCATGGTTATGCCGTAAGCCAGATCTGGCCAAAATACCCCACGAATTCCAGCATTTCTAATCATCCCATTCCACACACAACAATCAGAGAACATGGGAAAAAGCTCAAGGCAGGTCTAGAGGAGCATACGGAGCTGTCTCAAAGGGAGAAATCACTCCCCTACGATAAGCATTAACATTTTATATTTTCTATACTTTCAATTCATGTATTTCATACCTTTGAATATTGAATTGATTTGTATGATTAATATGAGCGGTTAAGTACCTCTTGGTGCTGGCCTAGTTATGATTTCTTAATTGTTTTGTTTGCGTTTACATTACTTCCGTACAATTATTTCTAAGTGTAAAATGCATAGTTTATTGGTAGCCACCCTTGGTTCGGTAGTTTTGAATGGCGGTAGAAGCCAATTGCCTAGGAGATATGACCAACTGACCCTAGGTGAGCGGACTGAGACGGGAAGGGTAAGATATGACCAAATGACGACCCTTTCTACTTGTGAGATTTGACCAACTGATCACCTACCGTTTGAATGAAATTAAGAATTAGGGGGGTGAGTGTTTAAGTTGCTAACGATCGGGCACTCACTATTATAAATCTAGCATGTAGTGGTACTTAATGACTTGGCTTAGGGGACCAGGAACAACATGACTTATGAGGGGACACCTAACTTCTCCTATGGTGGCATCTTTGCTGATATGTTAGGGCGAATTGACCAAATGCTGTCCTCTCGACTTTGACCCCACCTGAAGTAATTACAAGTAAGTAGACGTAGACATAACTAGCTAGGAGGATTAACTAGGTTAGCACCACTCTCCTCTATTGATTTACCCTTTACCATTTATATGCTTTTATTTGCTTTATTCTGCTTTAGTAGTTTAATTAATTAGTTCCCTATCGAAACCATTATTAATCTTTGACACTTAGACTTAGTAATAATCCAACACACATAGCTTTTGAGACGACCTCAGCTTTACTGATTACTACACTACACGCGACCGGGTACACTGCCCGTTAGTGCACTAGGGTAGACCATAGGTATAACGAGACTTTATAAATATTAAAACCTGGTCAGTAAAACCTGCATCAGTTATGACTTTCAAAAGGTTATCTATCTTCCTATCCATCTCGATTTTTTGTTGGTTAAAGAAGTCCGAAAGTTTGGCTATTTAGGCTTCTTGGGATGTAACTAGGTTTTGCATCATTCCTTCTAGGTTTTGTTGACTAGGGCCATGAGAGCTTTGATTGTGTTCTTAGGGCCATGGGGAATCATTAGAGGTGAATTCTTTGGTTTGACCCCAATGATAGTCGGGTTTTCCCCTCCATGCTTTTCGGGCTTCGTTGAAAGTCCTAGGTCCGAGTGTTATGGGGAATCTTCTTCCTATTTCATTGGTACGTGAGGATGCGTAGTCCACGGAAGAATGTTCGGGGAGTCTTGTGCAATCACGAGTGTCGTGGGGCCACTACATAACTCACAAGGTAGAGTGATTTTGTTCACTTGGTGTGAGGGTATAGGATTTTCCTAGGAGCTCATTAGGAATTTCACTTGATCTTCAAGTTCGAGCATCCTACGATTAGAAGGTTGTGAGTCAATGGGAGGCAAAAAAACTTCCTTGACGGTTTTGGGCAACTCACGAGGGTCATACTAACATTCGTTTCATAGAGGGCAAGGTCCTCTATTGTACCCCACGACTCTTCCGTAGTAAGTTTGCCACCGGCCTCTAGGTCGATGGTTTGCCTAGTTGAGAGATTGACATGATCGTAAAAGATGTGGACTTGAAGCCAAAGATCGATGCCGTGACGAGGGACTTCATGGAGCAAGTCCTTGAATTGAGTCCATGCCTCGTAGAGGGTTTTGCCTTGACGTTGTTGGAACATCAAGATTTCATTCCTTAATTTGGTAGTTCTTCCAGGTGGGAAAAATTGGGCAAGGAAACGAGTGGTGAGATCATCCCAACTTGAGATGGATCAAGCCAATTACTAGCTTGGTCCTGTAGAGAGAATTGGAAGAGACGCAAGCGCGTGGTCTCCCGTGTGGTAGCATCAAGGTCCATGGATTCAAAGATTTTAAGGAAGTTCTTGAGATGTTGATTAGGATCTTCTGAACGATGTCCAAGGAATGCACATCCGTTTTGCACCAACCGGATGGTGTCGGATCGCAGGGCCATATTTTGAGCTTGAATAGGGAGGTCAATGGTGTTCCTATAGCCTTGATGGCTCGGTCTAGAGTATTCACCAAGAGTGCGGTCTCTTGGCTAGTTAAGTGGTGGTGGGTTGAGTGGAAGTGGTTAATTTGGTGGTGGATTATCGTTTGGAGGTGGATTGTCACCCATGGTGATAAGTGACAAGGTTACGAACAAAAACACAATGAAAGGGGATAGACTACAAGAAAGCTAACGAAAATGAGAAAGAATCTTACTTGATAAGAATCAAGCAAGGGAACCTACACGAGATAGAAGTCTAACTAGCTATTCTAATCCCCGGCAACGGTGCCAAAAAATTGATAGCAGGGTTCGGGGTCAAGAAAACCTCCTTTTATAAGAGTAAGCTTTTCAACCCTCTAGGAAGTGAACCTAATCATTATAGTGTAGTATAGGGTAAGCCTCGGGGATTGACATCGTTCTATAGGGGAATTGGAATGCTAGAAAGAAATTTATGATGAGAAGGTGGGGTTGAGGATGATTCTTTTTTTTTATCCTTTTTATGGGTTTTTAGAAAGCTAAGGTAAATATCTCGGGGCAATTGGTTGGGGGTGGTACTTCTAATTATCTAATTTAACTAATTACTACGGTAGCTATGTTTAACTGAGGTGTGCTCGTATGATGATTAAAGATGTGTTCACTTAGATACTATTACTCCCTTGTTATCTTTTATTGGTTTGTTGAGTTGTCACGTCCTTTATCTTAATGCGTTGTATTCCTATTAGTCTTAGGGTGTGCGAATCCTCTAGTTCTTCGAGATTATCTCTCGTATATGATTCACAGAATTGTTAAGCCTAAGATATTTCATCCGGTCACCCTATCATCATCAAGCATAATCAC
The DNA here is from genome assembly GCA_019973895.1 of Chrysanthemum seticuspe. NCBI lineage: Eukaryota > Viridiplantae > Streptophyta > Magnoliopsida > Asterales > Asteraceae > Chrysanthemum > Chrysanthemum seticuspe. The sequence continues at coordinate 192,426,989 of BPTQ01000007.1, forward strand.
GCAATAAATACAATGAAAGCCTAGACGCACTACTAAGCCTATATCAATTAAGAAAAGAAACAACCTAACAAATTAATAACTTGGTTTCATAGATCTAAGCAAATACACAAGTAAATTAGCTAGACATGACAGACAAGAAAGCATACACACAATCAATTGAACATGGGTTATACATAATGATAAATTTGATTAACAAACTAATCTTGATGTGTAAAGTAGGGTATGGGACCCTAGAATACTGTCCAAGTCGGACTACAACTGAGTTAGGGTTTGTTCTCCAAAATTCTATCTCTTAAAATACAGAAAAATCAAATTCTATATATAGATTTACAATCACGACGGCGTCGCCTTTGCATGCGATGCCATCAGGTCGCCGTCATTAGGGTTTCGTTTAGGCCAAGTCATTGATGGGAAGGCGTCGCTTGAGAGTTGTAACGCCGTCGGTCTTTAGTTGCGACGTCGTCTGAGTTCTAGATCTGGGCCGTCTGGAGTGGAAAGTGTGAGTGACGCCCTCCATATTTTAGGCATGACGCCGTCAAGCTTTAGGATTAGAAGTTCCACTGAGCCGTCATGAGCACTTTTTGATCAAGTCTTCATAGAGGGACGGTATCGCCCTTTGGATGGGACGTTGTCAAGTTCTTTCGATCATCCTTGAGTGTCTTTGATCTTGACTTTGCCATTTTCTTCATGTTTTTGCTCCTTTTCGTCCAAATATGCTTCATTCCAGCATTTTGCTTTCAAAAGACATAAAAATTGAAAAGGAACGAAATTAAGTAGTAACGGATATAAAATGTGTCGAAATAGGGCTTAAATGACCCCCTAAAAGCGTACGTTTTAAATCCTTATCAGTTGAACACAATATATTCGTAGTGTGAGCTATAGACTCATATTCATAGTTTGAAAACAAAACAGTTATTATTTTGCTAAGCTCATGCAACCAAAGTGTTAACGTGTACCAACTAAATTAGCGTGTTTGTCGCCCCTGTAGGTAATTTTCCGTTATACCTATTGTTCTCAAATATAGTACGTTTGTTTGAACGTACTTGGTCAACACAAACAGGATTCGTCAATCCTAATAGGCCTATTCACAATATTCGCACTCACTACCCATAGTGATTAACTGGTTCATGATATGGGGCCCTATGTTTGGCAATGATGGTTACTTAGTGACAATTAAACACTCAGATAAAAATACATTTCAAATGTTTGTGAGTTCATGTTAAAAATAACATGTATCTCCCCCAAGGGTTTGTAAAACAATTAAGTAATAGGAAGTTGGGCTATGAACTCACCGTGAGATTGATGATGTTTAGTACTTAACGAATATGATGGATAAGCCGAGAAAAATCTACTCGCAACCTAGAGTATGATGAAATTTCTTAGGTTTTTTGGAATGATGATGTGAAAGTATCAAATAGTCTATATACGTCCTTATATTGATCATGTTGTAGCACTTGATAACTCGTATATATTGTTTATAGAAGTGGTTTAGTTTGTGGAAATGTGTTTAGTTTATTTTAATGTACTACCGTTCGGGCCATCATATCCAGAGGTTATGTAAAAAACGTACGAGGAGCTAGGACACTTTAATTAATAAATCGAATAACTCGTCAGTACGTTCACCCCAAAGAGGACCCTTACATGAAGTTCCCTACTATTGTAGTACTTTAGTATGTAAAACATATATTTTGCTTTTATATCATAAGTGTCAAAATAGTTATATGGTTTATAAAGTAGGTTTAGTTGTTTTCCGTAATTCAGTTCTTGCCGTTTTCAAAGTAAAATGAAGGTTATGAAATCCTTAAGCTATTTAGTTATTAGAAAATATAATGGCAATTTATAAGTTCTCTTCATTTAATAAATATGATTATTTCATAATGTAAGTATATAAAGTTATGTTGTTTGGTTTGTGTTGGTGTTGATTTGCCAAGGTTAAGACCTTAGTTAACGGTCTTGGGTAAATAAGCCTTGAGGCTTTAGCCATGGACTTGTCGTGGCTTTGGTCTCGGCTACTGATAAAGATTTAAAACCTATGTTTTTAGAGGGTCATTTAAGCCCTAAATCGACACATTTTATATCCGTTACTGCTTAAAATCGTTCGTTTTCACATTTTAGGTCTTTTGGAAGCAAAATGCTGGAATGAAGCATATTTGGACGAAAAGGAGCGAAAACATGAATAAAATAGCAAAGTCAAGATCAATGGCACTCCAACACACCTGACGGCGTCCCAACCAAAGGGCGACGCTGTCCTTTATAAAAGAGTTGATAAAAAGTGCACACGACGGCTCAGCGGAATATCTATTCCTAAAGCCTGACGGTGTCACACCTAAACTCTGGAATGCGTCACCCACTAAATCTACACCAGACGACCAAGATATAAGATTCAGAAGACGTCCTGCATGTAGACTGACGGCGTCACACACCTCAACTGACGCCGTCCCAACGATGACTTTGCCCAAACAAAACCCTAATGACAGCGACCTGACGGCGTCACTAGCAAAAGGTGACGTCGTCGTGATTGCAAACCCCAACTTAATTGTTTTCCGACTTGGACAATGTTCTAGGGTCCTATACCCTATTTTACATCACAAGATAAGTTTTTTTATCCAATTTATCATTATGTCTACCCCATGTTCAATTGATTGTGTGTATGATTTCTTGTTTAACATGTCTAGCTAAATTATTCTTGTGTTTATTTAGATATATGAAACCTAGTTATTAATTGCTGTTAGGTTGTCTTTTGTCTTAATTGGTAGATGCTAGAGTAAGAAAAACTGGATTCTTCTTTCATTGTTACGAGCTTAAACATCCTAAATAAAAAAAAGCCTTTGAGTGCACATTAGGCCATTTGTTGTGTTTATTGCGTGAATTGTTGCTTTAGGATAGTAGTGTATTCAGGGGAGATGATATTGCACTTGCCGATCCCTGGTATTCTAAAGGAGAGTTGCAATTTATAGAACTAGGGAATTAGGCACCACCCTATGACTAAACGGAATACAACGCACCAATTAAGATAAAGAAAGTGACAATTCAACCGACCAATACAAGATAACTAGGGAGTAATAGTATTTAAGTGAACACATCTTTAATTATCATACGAGCACACATAAATTAGAATAATCTATTCGTAGTTAATTAGATAATTAGATAAATAGTAAAATAGTAAAATCGGTAGAAGTACCACCCCCATCATATACCCCGAGATGTTTACCTTTGCTTTCTAAAAAACCATAAAAAGACTAAAATGAATCTTCCTCAACCCCACCTGTGGAAAAATAGAAGGGGTGTTGAATAGTTTTACCGATTAAAACTTGGTTTTAAACTATTTAGATCTACTTATGTCAATCTATTTGAACGTGTTTGTTGGATGTTGAGAGACAAGCGTATAGATAAATAAAAACTAAGATAAAGAGTAAGAAGCAAAAAACCACAACGGGAGTACTTATAGTGGTTCGGCTAAAAGGACACCTTCCATGCCCTACTCCACTCCCTGAGTCACCTACTCGAGAGTTCGTAATCACTACACAACAAAAACTCCTTGTGGCAGAGAAGCCTTCATAACGTCGCCTACTCTTTATCTGGTACAAGGCTAGACACCGGGTTCTTCCACGAGGTAGAACCAAACCTATCACAACGTCGCCTACACTTTATTCGATACAAGGCTAGATACCGAGTTCCATTATAAAGGATGTGGAAAACTAGAAGGGGGGTTGAATAGTTTTACCAATTAAAACTTGGTTTTAAACTATTTAGATCGACTTATGTCAATATATTAAACATGTTTGTTGGATGTTGATAGACAAGCATATAGAAATAAAAATATATAATGAAAAGATAAAGAGTATGAAGCACAAAACCACAACGCGATTATTTATAGTGGTTCGGCTACAAGGACACCTTTCTTGCCCTACTCCACTCCCTGAGTCACCTACTCGAGAGTTCGTAATCACTATACAACACCAACTCCTTATGGCAGAGAAACCATCACAACATTGCCTACTCTTTATCCGGTACAAGGCTAGATACCGGGTTCTTCTACGAGGTAGAACCATACCTATCACAACATCGCCTACCCTTTATCTGGTACTAGGCTAAGTACCGAGTTCAATTACAATGGAGGAACTACTGCCCAACACTACACAACAACTACCCCAAAGGAGATCCACTCCTTATAACAACATCCACAAGGATATCAATATCCTTTGACCCAATACTAATCTATCTTGTACATCGAACATACCATATCGAATGTACACCTTACGAACCTTTCACTAATGCCTCTGGCTTGTCTTCTAGGCACCCTTCACTAATGCCTTGTGATTTGACTTCTAGACACACTCAATGCCTTTAGCCTTGACTTCTAAGCACTCTTCACTAGTGCTTCTAATATGGACGTTCGACACCTTTCACTAATGTCTTCGTCTTGACCCTTTAGACGTCTTTCACTTATGTCTTCAATACTACTCTTCTAATGTGAAAGAGGAGAAATATCAATCAAGAGAACCTCAGTAGTCATGATGATGACGAAGCATGCCAACTCATGGACTTGAGCTTGCTTGACTTCAAAAGGTGGTGATCTCGCCTTTAAGAGAAAACCTAGAGAATCACAAAAACAAAACTACATACATAGATCACTTGGATCTGAGGTTAGAGAGTTTATAACTCAAAGAGAAAATATATGTGAAAGGGGTGAGAAACAATGAAGAGATGGCTCACGATTTATAAGGGAAAATAGCTACTATTCCACGAATCCCACGGATCCCTCACTTGAGGGATCCGTCTAGTGTATTACTATGGATCCGTGGGACGCTCTCTTTTGCCTACGGGTTTTGGGTCATGGGTCATGGGTTATAGGTCATGGGTCCTAGACATTGGACCATGGGTATCCAAGTAGATACAATGTATCTACAAGATGCAATGCGTCTAGTCCATGGCTCAAACCATTTACGTATTTTATTTGTTTCGTTAAAATGAATTTATGTTTGTTATCGACAAAACATTAGAAGATCGTAAAATATAAATAAACGTTTTTACGGCTTATTTGTATTAACAATCTCCTATTTTTTTTATGACAAAACATAAAATTATTTTAAGGAAAAACTGAAATTCGTAAAAGTTTGAATTTGTAGTTTTTACTTTCTTCTCCCCCTTTTTGTCGAAACAAAAAGAGCTTCAAAAAGAAACTAACACATTGTTTTAAGAAAAATATGTGAAAGAAAAATAAGAAAAAGTATAGAGCAAGGGACAGGAAGAGTTCTCGTCTTAACTCCCCCTTGACTAGTCCATCCCTTTGTGAGGGCGTCAAGTAAGAAAAAAAAAATACTAAACTAGTTCATTTGCACCTATGTTCGCAAACGATTTCGTCTATGTGACGAATATGCTCCCCCTTGATGATTGCAACTTTGCAACAGGACGTCATGAAATGTGATCCTAATGAGAATTATTTTTCAAATGATTTTGAAATGTGTTGCTTTGACATAAAGCTCCCCCTAGCTCAGGGTGTCAAAGTCTTTATGTGTAAATTCAAAATCTACAAAACAAAGGTTAGAAAACAAATATATAATGCATAATTTCTTGCAAATAAGACTCAAGTTAGTAGAAAACTAGTCTTCTGTTGCACGGTTCCCTCCTTGGAGGGATCTGTCTAGGCAAAACGTTAGGATCCGTCTGTCTGTAACTAAAATACAGCAAAGGTGATGTACCAAAAGATGTTAGCATCAAAATGAGATATGTATTAGAACAATAATCATATACTCAGAACAATATAGAAAATATCATGTAATTTCATTTAATAAAACTAGAGATATGATATACATGGCTCTAAAAACTAAGAAAATGAACAATACATGACTTTGATTTACTAGACTATATAAGTCGTTCTTGATACTAGGACACCACTTAAATCCTCTAGCTCAAGTTTGTTTAGGTTTGATCTCATCGAGATGTTCGAGGAGATGATAAAAGATGAAACGTTGATCTTCATGTACTTCATGTATCAAACATTCAATATTTTGACAATGATAACAATCTTTGTCATGGCTTGGTAGTGGTGGTGGTAGAAAGGAAATGTCTTTATGTGAGGGATCAAGTGAAGAGGGTTGAGGAGCCTCAAAAGAAGGAGGGATTAGAGGAGGCTCATTCAAGGATGGCTTAACTAAGAATGATGGTGGTGGTAGAGAAGTGTCAACTTCCATGTGGTTGGGTGGTTGACTTTGAAGATTTCTCATAATCCAAAAGGGATTATTTGATGGTGACGGAGAAAAGGAAGCCGGAGCTAGTGTTGACTCAACACCTTGATTTTGTTCTACTATTCCTCCTAAAGAGGAGAATGTTGTTGGTGGTGGAGGATGAGATGGCCTAGGAGTCAAATCTTCTAGATTGTAAAGGTGTGGTGATGAAAGTGGGGTGGTGAGTGATAGGGCTCTAGGCACCAAGGGTGACGGTTTAGTGGAAATGGGATTGTTTGATTTAGGAGGTATGGTGGTGTTTGGCATTGGTAGTTTTGTGTGAACAATCCTTTTTGGTATTGGTTTGATAGGTGGAGGGGAGATCCTACCATTTATGGATTTAACGGGAGATGATTCGGTTGAGGAAATTTCGTGTACAACACGACCAATTTTCTTGGGTGGTCCTTCGGTGGATGAATTACCACTAGGAGTTTTCCTCATGATGAGATGATTCAATGAGGTTTGTAAAGATTTCTAAGTGCTGAAAATGAAGATGAAGATGATAACTTTAAGAGTCTTAACAATGTGGTTTATAAAGAAAGGGATTTGGCAAGTGCATTCAAGACATAAGCCACTAATATCCCTTGGAATGTGATGATTAGCATGCACAAGAGTCAACTTCAGAGTTGTACTGATCTAGGATCTTAATTAAGATAAGATGGAGTGTTCAAGTTAGCAAGATGAGCTTGAAATGATTGTTTTAGCTAGAGTTGACATGAATCTGTCACCCGGATCCCACGGTTCCCTCCAATGAGGGATCCGTCTAGGCTAATCCTAGGGATCCGGCTCTCAGCAACTAGGAAAGGATAAAAATGATGTTTGTAAGGTCTAAAGCCTATACCTTTTTGAGTGTTTCGGTCCTCCTAAGTGTCTTAAATGAAAGGGTACTTAAATGTTCAAGGGCAATGAGTGATGTAGCTAATGATTTCCTTTTATGGAAGAAATTGGAACCTTTATGAGTACCAATGAATGACCAAAGATGACACCAAAAACTTGAGAATGTCAAATGGAGCTAAATAGTCCTAGAGACCATATAGTAACTTAAGATACTATTTTGGAAGATATCTTAAAAGTTATAGAAAATGAAAAAACTAGAATTTGACCCATCTTGAGGTAAAGATGACTAAAATCAATTTGCTAAAATTGAAAGATTTCTAAAGCTATATGTATTAACATATGAGGGATGATGTGTGAAAATAAGAGCGGAAGAGTAATGAGTTTTGGTGAAATGATAGATCTACAAGCACCTTGAGTGTGATCTAAGCGAGTTATGAGTAAGTATGAAACTTTAATAAGCTTGACAAGGACTTAATTGGTCCTAAGGCACTACGTTTAGCTAGTGTGAGGTGATATAAGGACATGGTTTGAAGTATAAAGATTGCAGCTGTATTTCTATTTTCCCGGATCCCATGGTTCCCTAAGTGGAGGGATCCATCTAGCACAACCTGAGAGATCCGTCACCTACAAAACAATACCTTTACAAAAGGTATGCAAGAGTTGCACAAAGCATCATATTTCAAAACTAGTGTTTTCTAATAAGTTTGAACACTATTATAGTAGGGATATCAAATGTTAAATGTTTTATTTCATGAAAGAAATTTCATTACATTGATAGAGCATGAGCACTAAGGATTGACCCTATTTTGAAAAGAAACTAAGTTTCTTGAGCATTTTCGCTAGATGGATCATCAAATGGTTGATGAGTATTTGTTGATTCAGGAATGAAGAAAGTCTTCATAAGAGATGTGTTTAGAGGCTCCATCATCTTGTTCATAAGCACGTACAACGGACTTTGAAATTGAGGGTAGAAGTACATGATGTGATGATAAAGGCGTGTCAAGAACATTCTATAAGGGATTAGTTTGTTCTTGGACCCTTGAAGATTTACAATTCGTCTTGCGAAGAAATAGGCTAGATTATACGATTGTTGTGTTAGCAAACAATACATTATGTGAGAACAACAAGCGGGAAGGATTCCTTGATTTCCCCTAAGACTCCAAACATTTTCTCGTAGGATGAGAGCGAGAGGCTTGTACACTTCTCGGATATCCCGTGTATAGATAAGGTTTGGATCAGAGTAATAGGGTCGAGGTTTGCATAACATGTGAGTCAAGTCTTGAGGAGAAGGTATGTGTGAACAATATGGACTATTTTCTTCACGATGGTTGAAGAGAGAATCAAGAGACAAATTTTCAGTGAAGGCACATTGTCCATGATTTAGAATTCGGAGGGTGTGAGCAAATTGCCCAAGGGTTAGAACAAACTTTTGGTTTTTGATCCAAAACCAAAAAGATAGAGAGCGATCCTCGTTACGAACGAGTTCAACTTGACGGAAGAATTCCAGTACAAACCTCAGACATATTTTCTCGTTAATTTCGAGAAGACATTCTAGTCCTATGGTTCGGAAGGAGGTATTGATACCTTCTTCGTATTGTAGAGGAGTGTCCACAATACGTCCTTCATGGAAGTGATGGGTTTCGAGATTATTGAACCCAAGGACATGATTGCCAGGTGTGTTGGGTTCAAGAGAGATGTTAGGGGTGTAGACGCAAGTGAGTGAAAAGTCGAACTCATACTCATCCGACATCATGAGACCTATAGAAGTGAAGAGTTAATAAGATGATATGTTTTTAAGGCAAAGCAATGATTACCTAACGTTTTTACTAGATATTTATTAACAATGATAATTAACTCACTTAATGTTTGACTTTCTAGTGGAATATTTCTTTTAGGAAGAACATGGTTTTTATATTTCATGAAAAACTGTTTTCCAGAAGGACGGTTCTCACGGTTCCCTTCCAAAAGGGATCCGGCTAGTAAAACTACACGGATTCGTGGATCTGTAGTCATAGAAAAAGGGTTTTGATAAAAATATAGGTTTTTGCATCTTATAGTTTTATACCAAGATATGTATATTAGCCAACATTTACTTTTAGCATGTATTATCGATTTCTAACGTATCTCAAGACCAAAAATACGAAAGATATAAAGTTAAATAAATGACAAACACATTATGAAAAATAAACTAAATAAACTAAAACATTAGTAATATTTCATTTCAATGCTAAGGACGATACAAAGGATTGGGTATATAACCCCAATGTAGATTAACAACACAAAGTACATTTCTCCATAAGAAAACTTAATCATGGGGAACACGAGAGCGATGAGTGTTAAGACGATGAGTACGAAGGCAATGTAAACTATGTTGATGAAGATCCTTCATGGTTTTGTTTTGAAATGAGATGAGAGGAGAGGGAAGATGAAGTTTGAATGAGAGGTAATTTTTGAAAGTGGAGGATTTGAAAAATGAGAATTTGGTGGAGTGGACTTCGGAGGGAGATTTATGGGGAAGGAGGAATTTTTGAGATTTTGTTTGTTTTATTAATATAAAGATTTGATTTTTGGATTAAGTAAAATAAAACACAAATTTATAGACCTAGACGATAGACAGAAAATAACATGTATGTAAAAGAAGTTTCCTAATGAAGCTATGTGTAATATATATAAAAAATAATCACATAAGTTCCTATGTGAGCATACTTATTTTCTAAGCTATTGTTATCTAGAGATAAGTAGATAATCATACCTCTAATGCACTTAAGAGTGTCTTTACTAATGACAACACAAATGTCAGTAGACAACTCCAGTTCCTTCATGTTTAAGATACCTTCTGTTAGGAATTAGAAATTCCAGGTATTAAAGAGTCGGTCACCTCAAGTATGTGTAATCGTTAGAAAGCTCGTAGTCATAGTTATTTTAAGTTAAGTAGTATTTAGTTAAGTAACACCGTGGAGGACGGACGGGTCTTTACCCACTGTATGCCGGATCCACAGCCCGTTGTGTGGCGTTTTATGTAAGACTATAAATACTCTCTACCTCCCAAGGTAGAGAGTTGGAGCTCATAATAAGATTTTCTTTCTCTCACTAAAGTTCACTAAACCTCTAACTTTCTCTCTCTAAAACTCATCTTCTATACGCCTATGTTTGATTGTGTTATGATGTGTATGTGAAAACCAATATCCTACAATTGGTATCAAGAGCCATGGTTAGATCATATCGTGCACATCTTTGGATTTCTAGTGGTTTTTAGGTGGTTTTTGAGTTTGAAAAAGTTTAGTGGTTTGTGCATCATTTGGTTGATTTCTTGTGTTAAAGCTTGGATTTTGTTAGTACTTTTATGTTTAGAATCATCACAAGTGTTTAGGTTTTCATTTGGTAAGCTTGAATCATCTTGGTTGGGTTGTTTTTGGATTGAAAAGTGATGTTTATGTGGTTTTTCTTGCTAGCGACTTGATATACGGATCTCTTTCTTCATAGCGACTTGCTTCACAATTTTGTAGCGAGTTACAGTTTTGGAGCTAGCGACTTAGACCTAACGATTAACAGTACAAGTAGTGGACTCTCCACTACGGGTAGCGACTTGGTGGTAGCGACTTGGTCTGTAGCGAGTTGCTCTTTAGCGACTTGAATCTTTAGCGACTTGAGTAGCGAATTGCTGCCAAAATTTTGCTAGCGACTTGAGGCTTAGCGAGTTACTACTTAGCGACTTGCATTTGTCTAGCGACTTGGGACTTTAGCGACTTGGGGGTGTAGCGAATTAGGTGTTAGCGACTTGGTGCATTATCTTCTAGCGACTTGGGTGATTGTTTACGGTTTTCTCTTGATTTAGTAAAATCCCGTGAAAGAATCTATTTCCCGGTTTAATCATAGAGTTATAAAATCCCGTATAATCTGTTAACATGTCTACCAACGTTCCTACTATCATCTCCACTGTTGCCGAGGATGTTCAAGCAGCTGGTTCAGATACTCGTCCACCCATGCTTGACAGAACTGACTACGATTCTTGGGCTCAACGAATCAGATTGTACTGCCTTGGAAAGGAAAATGGTGTCAACATTCTCAAATCCATTGATGAAGGACCGTATCGAGTTGAGACGACTAGAGATGTACTTGATACTGCTGAAGATGGAACTCTGATTTACGGAATGGACAGACCAAAGATGTATGATGAGCTTGATGATAAGGAGAAAAAGAGATTCGATGCTGATATCAGGGCTTCTAACATTGTTCTTCAAGGTCTTCCTAAAGACATCTACAAGCTGATCAATCACAACACCGAAGCAAAGGCAGTATGAGATAATGTCAAGATGCTTCTCTCAGGTTCAGAATTAACTATGGAAGACAGAGAATCACAACTCTATGACGAATTTGAACACTTCAAGATGAAACCAGACGAGAATGTCTATGAGTACTATGTGAGATTTCATAAGTTGGTGAATGACATGAGGAACATCAGAATGACTATGCCTAACATTCAGCTGAACTCAAAATTTGTGAACAACATGAATCCCGAATGGCACAAGTTTGTCACCTCTGTGAAGCTCACTAAAGGATTGAAGAATACAAACTATGAGCAACTCTATGCCTTCCTCCTTCAGAATGAGAGACATGCTATGTTTGAAAAAATGGTTCTTAATCAGTTCAAAACCAACCAGGGAGAGACAAGCTCGTCTAATGACTCAACTGCCTTCTACTCAAACATCGGAATCACAACCAAAGCCTCACAAGTCATACCCATGGGAAATGGTAATCACAAAATAATTCCTGATCCTATGTTCAAACAAGCTGATGCTGATGCACACGTGGGTAACTTCATTAATCAACTAGCTCTTCTGATTAGTCAAAACATGAATTCTCTCCCACAAACCAATAACAACCTCATAACAGCATCTAACCCATACAATCAAGCTACTATTAAAGATAGGAGGATCGTGGTGCAACCAGTTCAGGAAAGACAGTATGATTAGGGAAGAGGTGGAGCTGGTAGAGGTTATGTTGCTAATCAGAATCGAGGAAAGAATGGTAATCAAGGACAAGCTAAGCCGATCAAATGTTATAACTGTGGTGGTGAGGGACACATTGCAAGGAACTACACATCTCCAAAGCGTCCACAGAATGCTGATTACTTCAGAGATAAGATGCTGCTTGTACAAGCTCAAGATAATTGTGCTGCTTTGGATGAAGAGGAATTGTTGTTTCTAGCTGAGGGCAATGCCAAGACCTATGATGCAGATGTGGATGAGCAGCCTATTCAGGAGATAGGTCACAATCATCAGAATGCCTTTCAAGTCGCTGATTGTGATGCATACGACTCTGATGTGGATGATGGACCTACTGCACACACAATCTTTATGGCTAGCATTTCTCCAATGGTTTCTCCCAAGGTCTCCTCCTCACCACAAGCTGGCCCATCCAAAGACAAACTCATCTCAGAGGTACTAAAACTATATAATGATGCTGATGTGCAAAAGATGCATGACAAAGTACTATCAACTGAAACTATTGAATCAAATATTGAAAATATGGGTAATATCAATGTTGTCCCATATGATCAATATGTGAAACAAAGTGAAAGTGAAGTTGTACCAAGTGATGCATCTCCTGCAGTCAACAATGACTATATTTTTGATGAATACACTGCCTGTGCCCCTGATGAGTCTGTAATTTCTGAACTAAATGCCTATAAAGAACGTGTTGCTATTTATGAACAACGTGCAAAATTTGAGTTGACCACTCGTGAGCAGGAAATGGATGGCCAAGTGCGTACAATCATTAGAAAAAGTAATTTTTGAGAAGAAGTATTAAAACAAGAGTTAAATTCCTTGCAAGAAAAGCTTTCTAAAACTGCTAAGCAAAAACAAGAACTTCAAGAAAATGTGAAAATGCTTAAGCAAGAATTTAATGCAAAGGAATCAAAACTCTTGAAAGATTTTTCTAATCTGAAAACTTTGAAAAACAAACTTGAAAACAAGTTGTACATACAAGGGAACACCATTCAGACTACTCACATGATCACTAAACATAGGGTCTTAAGCGATAAGCATAGCATTCCCCTTGTTAAGGAACCAAATCCATAGGTCATTAAAAGGGCTAGAAATGCTCATAAGGTTCTTTATGATGGCAATGAAATCCTTAAACCTAGACAGAAACCTAGTTGCGTTGAGTGCACTGAGGAAGATAAGAAATCAGCTGAAGTCACTAGGGAAAAGATGAGCAAGAAATTAGATGATCCTAAATGTAGAGAGAAGAAAATAAAGATCACACCCCATGATTACAAGAAGGAAAACTGGATTTCCTTGAACATGTTTAAGCCTCAGACATTGTTGACTCCCGAACAAGTTTTCTGGAAAATGGATTTAGATAAGCAGAAAGCTGAAAATATTGTTGAAACAAACCCTCCCCTTTGGAAAATGCCTAGAGCGACTGTGTATCCTCCTAATACACCAAAGCATCTTGTTCCTAGAACAATTGCCACTAAAAGCAAGACCTTAATTAGCCAATATGTTATATTTCAACTATTTGTTGATTTTGAGAAAACTTGCAAGAAAAGGATCACACCCACTGGTATAACGGAAGGAGAAAGGGGTTTTGAGCAAATGAAAGAATGTTATTTAACTGAGGTCGTGCCTTTCTTTAAACTTCTAAAAGATCACTTTGAGAGTCTTAAAAAAGGGATAGAAACTGATATTAAGGGAATGGAAAAGGAATTTGATGCTATGATAGTTGAAGCTAGTGACTATGAGCGAGCACTAAAATATAATGAGATTGAGAGGAAGAACTTGCATACACTAAATGAGAACCTGATTTCTGAATGTATTGCTCAAGATGTGTTTTTCACTGCTACAAATTGTTCCATTAATGCTTCCAAATTTCATGAATTATCGATTGCCCTGAAAGTCTCCCATGATCGTGTCATTGAGCTTGAAAAAACTAATTCTGAACTAAACGAGAAAATTGAACTGGATGATCACGACAATTTGGTTAAACATTTTTCTAAACTAGAAGTTGAGCATTTTAATTTACAACTAAAATATCAACATCTTAAAGAAAATGTCAAAACTTCAAATTTCAAGACATCCTCAGATGCTCCAGAGTTTGATGCAGTTTTTCAAATTAACAAACGTGATGAACAGATTCAAGCTCAGTGCAACACGATCAGAAAGTTGAAAGCCCAAATCTCTCAATTAAAGGGTCAAACGAACAATATGACAGGCTCCCAAATGCCTCCTCCTTTAGATTCTCAGAATTCTCAAACGTTTCATCTTCAAAACCTAGTAAATGCGTTACAAAAGGAAAACGAAAGTTTTCTAGAAGAAAATGAAAAGGTTAAACGTCATTTCAATGAGTTATTTGAATCAATAAAGGTCACTCGTAACAAAAATAACGAACAAATAGCTTCATTGCAAAAGGAAATTAAGAATCTGAAGAGTCAGGTAAAAGGGAAAATGCCAATGACCAATGGGGAGAATGGTGTATCAAAGGTTCACTCTCGTAATAAATATGCTTTGTCTGTGAAATATGTCCCTCCTCATCTCAGGAACAACAAAATTGTTGTTCAAACATACTTCTCATCCCTTAAGGATTGCCTGAAATGTCTGCGTGAGATTGTTGAAGAGGATAAGTTAGAGAAACCTCATGATAATGCAATTGGACATGCATGCCTATATGCCAAACGATCTCAAGAAATCCTAGAATGCTTGATCACAATATGCCCAAAGTCCTTAGGTGAGAGAGTTAATCCTTTGATTATATGTTCGATGCCTATTGCCAAGTATGATATTCATTCGATGCCCAATGTCTTGAATGTGAACCTAAGTGTGCCTTTAAGTAGTTTAGATTTCAGATCTGTCAATGCTATGAAAGAGAACTCAAGTGTACCTTCTAGGAGTACAAATCCCATCACTTCTAGTTTTAAGAAAGTGAACCTTAGTGTGCCTGCATGTACTTCAGATCCCAACACATCTAAACAGGTGATGCAAAGAGTTGTAAAACCTACTAATGTTCCCATTCCCTCTACAGGAGTAATCAGTGACATTAAAGGGAGCAGGTCAAAGTCTCAAGACAATACAAGGAATGATAGGACCTCGCAAGCTAAGAATGTGCACTGGAAAAGAGTAGAAGAACAATCTAGGAACTTTAAGCTTGAATCGAATAAAACGAATCGTGTTGATTCTAGTATTAGCCATAGGCGTACTGTAATTAATTCGAATTCTGATACTATTTGCAAACCTTGTACTGATGTCTGCTTGAATTCTGTTTCTAATCATGAATGTGGTGTTAATGTTTTGCCTAATGATGTTAATTGTCCTGTTAATGCTAAAAAGGCAAAAAGGCAAAAACGAAAGAAAGTTAGAAAACAGTGGAAACCCACAGGAAGAACATTTAGTAAGATAGGCTATTATTGGATACCTGTTGGTCATAAGAATAATCAGACAATGCCCACTAGAAAATGGATGCCTACTGGTAGAACTATTCCCTTAAGAAGTGAGCACACTGTGAACAGGGCTAATACAGACACTAGTACTGCATCAATTCACAATGATTCCAGTGCCTTAATTTCTGATATGAATGCTTCTTTTTCTGATGTGGGTGTTCCAACCATTGTTACTAACCAAATGGAACCCATTCTTGCATGGGGATCCCAATTATTCAGTTATCCACTCTTGTCTGTGTTCAACTACAGATCGTTCAAATCGTTCTGTGGTACCTGGACTCAGGCTGTTCCAAGCATATGACTGGCGACCGGCCACGGCTCATGACCTTCGTGAGCAAATTCATCGGGACAGTTAGATTCGGGAATGATCATTTCGGTGCTATTATGGGTTATGGAGACTATGTTGTTGGCAAAAGTGTTATCTCCAGGGTTTACTATGTAGAAGGTCTTGGTCACAACTTGTTCTCTGTTGGTCAATTCTGCGATTCTGATATAGAAGTAGCCTTCAGAAAACATACCTGCTTCGTTAGAGAACTTATGGTAAGGAACTTTTAAGAGGTTCACATGGTTCAAATCTATACACCATATCTATCGAAGATATGATGAAGTCTTCTCCAATTTGCTTACTGTCAAAGGCCTCTAAAAAAAAGTCATGGTTATGGCATCGTCGTCTCAATCACTTGAACTTTGGTACCATCAATGATCTCTCCAGAAAGGACTTAGTTGTAGGTTTACCTAGACTCAAGTATGAAAAGGATCATCTTTGTTCAGCATGTCAATTGGGAAAAAGCAAGAAGTATGCCCATAAACCCAAACCTACTAACTCTGTCACAGAAGTTCTTCATATGATTCATATGGATTTATGTGGACCAATGAGGGTGCAGAATATATTTGGGAAGAAATATGTGTTAGTTGTGGTTGATGATTACTCTAGATTCACCTGGGTCAAGTTCTTAAGGACAAAGGATGAAACTCCTGATATCATCATCAAACTCATCAAACAGTTGCAGGTTCGGCTTAACAAAACAGTCAGAATAATAAGAACAGACAATGGAACTAAGTTTGTCAACAAACAACTCAGTGAACTTTATGAAAGCGTTGGAATCAGCCATCAAAGAAGTGTTCCACGAACTCCTCAACAAAACGGTGTAGTTGAAAGACGAAATCGAACTCTTGTAGAAGCCGCTAGAACAATGCTGATTTACTCAAAGGTTCCAATGTTTCTCTGGGCTGAAGCTATTGCCACTGCATGCTACACACAAAATCGTTCCCTGATTCACACTGTTCATGGAAAAACTCCATATGAACTTGTCCACAACAGAAAACCTAATCTCTCTTTCCTTCGTGTGTTTGGTGCATTGTGTTATCCAACTAATGAGGGACAAGACTTAGGCAAACTTAGAGCTAAAGCAGACATTGGAGTATTTGTAGGGTATGCTCCAAACAAAAAGGGATACCGAATCTACAACAAAAAACCCGAAATATCATGGAAACAATTCACGTTACGTTTGATGAGCTGACCGGTCAAATGGCTCCTGGACAATTCAGTTCTGGACACACACTTCAAAACAGTCCCATTGGTTCATCCCTTGTTCCAAACTCTTCTCAAGAAACTCTATATGTACCTCCATCTGAAGATGATTTAAAGAAATTGTTTGATCCTATGTTTGATGAACTTTATGATCCAAGTTCTAATGAGGTGTCGATTCCTACAACAGAGGCTGCTCATATTCCTGTGAATGAAGGCAATCCCTCAGTCTCAATATCTTTAAGTCAAGAAGCGCTTGCTACTGATCCTTCAGTCTCATCAACAATTCATCATTCTTCAAATGTACATCATGGAAATGTTTCTGGCATCAATGATGAAGTTAATCCCTTTGCTACTCCTGAAGATGCTCCATTCGAAAACATATTTTCTCCTGAATCTTCTACAGAACCATCTTCTTCAGGAGACATCGACTCTGCTACTTCAGTCCCTCAACAACTACCACATGAACACCTCAGAAAATGGACTCACGATCATCCATTAGACAACATCATTGGAAATCCCTCTCGTCCTGTATCAACACGGAAACAACTTGCAACCGATGCCCTATGGTGTTTCTTCAACTCCGTACTCTCAAAGATCGAACCAAAGGATGTTAAAACTGCCATGAACGAAGACAGCTGGTTCAATGCTATGCAAGATGAAATTCATGAGTTTGATCGACTTGATGTATGGGAGTTAGTACCTGCTCCAGAATGTGCCATGATTATTGCTCTAAAATGGATCTTCAAAGTGAAACTAGATGAGCATGGTGATGTATTGAAGAACAAGGCTCGATTTGTTGCTAAAGGATACCGTCAAGAGGAGGGTATTGACTTTGAAGAATCTTTTGCTCCAGTTGCTCGAATCGAGGCAATCAGAATCTTTCTGGCTAATGCTGCTAGTAAGAACATGGTTGTCTATCAGATGGATGTGAAGACGGCATTTCTGAACGGAGACCTTAAAGAAGTCGTCTACGTCAGCCAACCTGAAGGATTTGTAAATCAAGAGCATCCTACTCACGTTTATCGTTTGAAGAAGGCCCTTTACGGTTTAAAGCAAGCTCCAAGGGCATGGTATGATACACTGTCAAAGTTTCTTCTATCAACCGGATTTAGCAAAGGAGCAGTTGATCCAACATTGTTCACCAGGAAGTCAGGCAAACATTTAATTCATGTTCAAATTTATGTTGATGATATTATTTTTGCCTCGACAGACCCAATGGAATGTGATCGTATTTCTAATGAAATGAGTTCAAAATTTCAAATGTCAATGATAGGACAAATGTCATTTTTCTTGGGATTACAAATTTCACAAAGTCCCGGAGGCATTTTCATAAATCAATCTAAATATGCAACAGAGATCTTAAAGAAATTTGGATTTGATTCAAGTGACCCTGTTGACACCCCCATGATTGATCGAACCAAACTAGATGAGGACCACTCAGGGATCATGATTGACCAAACGAAATATCGTAGTATAATTGGATCCCTGATGTACCTCACTGCTAGTAGACCAGACATCTTGTTCGCTGTTTGCATGTGTGCTAGATACCAGGCTAAGCCTACTAAAAAGCACCTTGAAGCGGTTAAAAGGGTCTTTCGGTATCTCCAAGGAACCATCAATATGGGTCTTTGGTACCCGAAGGACACCGGTATGTCACTAACAGCCTATGCAGATGCTGATCATGCAGGGTGTCAAGATACTCGTCGAAGTACATCTGGAGGTGCTCAGTTTTTGGGTGATAAGCTTGTGAGCTAGTCTTCAAAGAAGCAAATGAGTACTTCTATTTCCTCTACAGAGGCTGAATACATAGCCATGGCATCTTGTTGTGCTCAAATCGTATGGATAAGATCTCAATTATCTGACTATGGCTTTGAATTCAACAAAATCCCTCTGTACTGTGATAATAAAAGTGCTATTGCTCTCTCATGCAACAATGTTCAACACTCAAGAGCAAAGCATATCGACATTCGACATCATTTCATCAGGGAACAAGGGGAAAAAGGTGTAGTGGAACTCTATTTTGTGAGGACTGAATACCAGTTAGCAGACATCTTCACCAAAGCTCTTCCAAGAAAACGCTTTGAGTTTATTCTTCCTCGACTGGGCATGAAAAGCCTTCAACCAGAAACACTCAAACGTCTTCATGAGGAAGACAAGGAGTAAAGGTCTATCTTCATATATCTCCTGTATATATCTATTCGAAAAATCAAATAGAAAAATATAAAACTTTCAAAAAAAAAAAAAAAATTTGAAAAATTCGAAAAATCTTCAAAAAATATTGTCATTTTGTCTTGTTTCTCTCGATTCGATAATATCTATGGTCTTGATGTTGTCATTCAAAGAATGACACGGGTCTTTAGATGTTGTTCGAATTTAAAAAAAAAATAATAATAATAATAATAATAATTTCAAAAAAATCAAAAAATATTTTTGGGAGAAAGAGAAAAAAATGGTTTATTGTCATTTCAGGCAGTAACCCGTTTTTCTAAAAAAGAACAGAGCCATGCTTTATCATGACTTTCAAAATTCCATGCTCTGATTCTATAAACCATTATCTGCTGAAAATTAACTGCTTTGAAAAATAACTCAGTCTCTATTTTTGATAATCATCTGGACTTATTTGTCAAAATATCAATCTCTCAATCAACAACCTATGTCATTGATTGAGGGGGAGAATGATTTCAATTAAATTAAAAAGTTATTTGGCATTCAATTGTTTTCAAAAGATATTCATGGATGTTTTATCAATGGAGTTTAAAGTCTTAAAATCCGATCCTTATCAGTTAAAATGCTTTCATAATCAAGTCACAATTCTCCTTAAAAGCTTTCAAAATCAATTTAAATCTATAAGAGATCACAAATCTCAAATGATTTGATAATTGTGATCGGGGGAGAATTTGTGATTTAAATTGGACTTAAACTGAGGATTCGGTAAATGGTTTTACAAGGATGTACATGTTATCCTCCCCGCATGTGACAAACGATTTCAAATTTTCCATTCACATGTTGAGGGGGAGCATCTATCTTACACCTATGACTTGAAACGTGATCATTTATTTCAATGTGCAGGTTCCCTCTAGTATGTGCAAAACTCCTTTCAAACCTCGAGGCACATATTGAGGGGGAGCAAATTTATGGAAACCTCATCCTTCCCGGAAATGCTATATCTACTTGATTTGATCAAGGAAGTGATGGTGATATCTTTTAGAAAAATGGTAATCAAAGAAGTAATTTCTTCCTCTTGCCTCCGTGTGCAAAACGATTTCAAACATTTGATGCACATGTTGAGGGGGAGCACTTATTCTAAAAATATCAAAAACAATTCAGGTACAAAATGTTTTGATAATATATCACAAGTATCTGGATTGATTCTCAAATGGTTTTCAATTGATTCCAATGGCAGATGAACAATACCATATAGACCGACCAACTTTACTTTATGTACGGTGATATAAGGATGATAAGGTTAGGTATTGGTTCTCATGATCCGCCAGAACCGGAGGGATCTACCCAGGGACAATCCACTAGTTAGTGTAGAAGTCCTTAGGTATGATGATAAAAGGAGAAAAGTGAGATATGGGAAGAGTGCGGACTGAGATAGAGCAAGTACTGGAACAAACCCAACAAGGTTCTTGCTATGAAGTCTCGGTAAGCACTGAAGGGGTTGAAGAATTAAAAAGAATTGAATGAGAAAAGAGTGAAAACAAATAGCCCTCCATTTAATCAACCATAGGGCAGAAACCGGGTTCAATTCATATGCTACTGATGGTAACATCGGTATTGAAGACAAGACGTCATGGACCCAGTGACGCACTGCACTTCAACTTTCCAAACCACTCAAGTTCCTCTTAAAAGGACTTGTTTCATTCTCACAGGGAACCGACATTATCTATTGACTTTCTCTTAGAGATTGTTGATATTGAAGAAGGAGACCCTCTCCCTAGTCTCCGGCACAGGATCCAAATATGCACAAAATTGAGTCTAGAGCCACGAGATCATCAATAAATCTCATTAGGACACTTTCAATGAAGACTCTTTGTTTCACACAATGTGAAAAGAGAGATTATATCTTGAGTCCTACGCATTATCCTTGTGGTATTGCCAGAACATTTGAGTGACGTGTTTACATATTCACAATGAAGATGGAAAGCCTTCTGGAGCCAACATCAAACAAGCTCCTGGTAGGTGGCACGTGAGATCTATTATATAGATCAACCATGTGACAACTGAACAGAAACAATGGGGCGATTCAATCTTTTGAATCAATCCTGGTCAGGTTATGGATTGACGGATACCTTTGAAAAACCGGTCTTTGTGCTTAATAACTCTTTTCTTTAGCACATCGACCGTGTACTCATTTTTCAAACCAAAAGGTGTTTTTATGATTGATAATTGATTTTCAATAAAACCTTCGTTGTATTGCAAAAACAATTTCTATTGAGCAATACACGATTGTTTTTCAAATCTCTTTTCATCAATCAGTGGACTTAAAATTCGCTGGTTCACTCACTCCGTGTTGTCTTCTTTGAGATGTTCCGGTTTGAGAACAGCTAGAGCAGCTGCGAAACCCTGTCAAGGAAATTCTTCGGAATTATACCTGATCACAGGCAGTACATGTACTGATCAACGGGGAACCGTGGGCCGTGTACCTCAATTCAACGAAAGTGATCAAAGACACTTTCGTGCGATTTATTGCTAACTGTTGTATGCAGGTACACCCGACGTTTGCAGCTGATCAGAATGAAGCGGTCAATCCATAGCCGCATGCTTACTTAACACATTCATCTCAAAAGAAATCATGATTAGTGCATCAATGACTCTGATATTTTCACTCCATGCTTCTGCTACGCTGCTGCCAATATCATGAATCAACTAAAGCTTCCGCTACTCTGATGAGAAGATATCATGATCCAAAATGTGAGCATGTCGGTCCGAAAGTCACAACATCACATAATACCAACACCACAATGGATGTCTCAGAGATTTTTGTTAGCTGATGGTCTCAAAAGCTGGCTCAAAATTATTATCACATGGATCAGTAAAAGACCTCCACTTGGATTAACCAAACATGTAATGAGAAGAATCAATGACTACGAGCTTCGGAGCAAAGTACTACATCAAGAATGCAAGAACAATTGTTAATGTCATATCTGTTTGTATTCAATGTAATTTTAGTATATGTTTGAGGTGACCTCCCTTAGGGGGAGATTGTTAGGAATTAGAAATTCCAGGTATTAAAGAGTCGGTCACCTCAAGTATGTGTAATCGTTAGAAAGCTCGTAGTCATAGTTATTTTAAGTTAAGTAGTATTTAGTTAAGTAACACCGTGGAGGACGGACGGGTCTTTACCCACTGTATGCCTGATCCACAGCCCGTTGTGTGGCGTTTTATGTAAGACTATAAATACTCTCTACCTCCCAAGGTAGAGAGTTGGAGCTCATAATAAGATTTTCTTTCTCTCACTAAAGTTCCCTAAACCTCTAACTTTCTCTCTCTAAAACTCATCTTCTATACGCCTATGTTTGATTATGTTATGATGTGTATGTGAAAACCAATATCCTACACCTTCTTAGGGAAGGTAATCTTGTTACCAAGCAATTCATATGGCTTGATATGTATGAGCTTTAACTAAGCAAAAATGACAAGGAAGGTTAGTGCAATTTAGTAAAAAAAATCTTGTCATCTAATCAACATCCAAACAAAGTGTTTTAAAAACATGGTGTTTGTTTTTGTAAAATACCTTCTTTGTAGTTTTCAATTAAACATGGATCGTATCAAGTTTTTAAAGTACAACATACTAAAAGAAACTTGGTAACGAAGCTCTGACGCCAATTGTGGAAAACTAGAAGGGGGGTTGAATAGTTTACCAATTGAAACTTGGTTTTAAACGATTTAGATCGACTTGTGTCAATCTATTAAACATGTGTGTTGGATGTTGATAGACAAGCATATAGAAAGAAAAATATGTAATGAAAAGATAAAGAGTAGGAATCACAAAACCACAACGAGAGTATTTATAGTGGTTTGGTTACAAGGACACCTTCCTTGCCCTACTCTACTCCCCAAGTCACCTACTCGAGAATTCATAATCACTTTACAACACTAACTCCTTATGGCGGAGAAACCTTCACAACGTTGCCTAATCTTTATCCGGTACAAGGCTAGATACCGGCTTCTTCCACGAGGTAGAACCAAACCAATCACAACGTCGCCTACCCTTTATCCGGTACTAGGCTATGTACCGAGTTGTATTACAATGGAGGAACTACTACCCAACACTACACAACAACTACTCCAAAGGAGATCCACTCCTTATAACAACATCAACAAGGATATCAATATCCTTTGACCCAATACTAATCTATCTTGTACATCGAACACACCATATCGAATGTACACCTTAGGCACCTTTCACTAATGCCTTTGGCTTGTCTTCTAGGCACCCTTCACTAATGCCTTGTGACTTGACTTCTAGACACCCTCAATGCCTTTAGCCTTGACTTCTAAGCCCTCTTCACTAGTGCTTCTAATATTGACGTTCGATACCTTTCACTAATGTCTTCGTCTTGACCCTTTAGACATCTTTCACTTATGTCTTCAATACTACACTTCTAATGTGAAAGAGGAGAACTATCAATCAAGAGAACCTCAGTAGTCTGGATGATGATGAAGCATGGCAACTCATGGACTTGAGCTTGCTCGACTTCAAAAGGTGGTGATCTCGCCTTTAAGAGGAACCTAGAGAATCAGAAAAACAAAACTACATAAATAGATCACTTGGATATGAGGTTAGAGAGTTTATAACTCAAAGAGAAAATATATGTGAAAGGGGTGAGAAACAATGAAGAGATGGCTCACTATTTATAGAGGAAAAATAGCTATTGTTCCACAGATCCCACGGATACCTCACTTGAGGGATCCGTCCAGTGTATTACTGGGGATCCGAGGGACGCTCTCTTTTGCCCATGGGCTTTTGGTCATGGGTCATGGGTTATGGGTCATGGGTCCTAGACATTGGACATTGGGTATCCAAGTAGATACAATGTATCTACAAGATGCAATGCATCTAGTCCATGGGTCATGGGTTAAAACCATGGATCATGGATAATATCCATATATGACTTATACACGATGTCATGCAATGGGTTATGGGTCATGCTCCATGGGTATGGGTCATGGTCTTTAGGTTATACCCAACCACATTCAATGTATTTGGTCAATGGGTCAAATCCTTAAGTTTCTACCCATTTATATTGCCCATTATAATACATACTAGTTATTTATATATTTACCCAATATGTAAACACTAGTTGTTGTACATATGTGTTACTAAATCATTAAATCACTTATACTTGTTTTAGTATTTTATGTGAAAACGTAAGTGTGTTAGTAAACTATTGGCTCAAACCATTTACGTATTTTATTTTTTTTGTTAAAATTATTTTACATTTGTTATCGACAAAACATTAGAAGATCGTAAAATATAAATAAACGTTTTTATGGCTTATTTGTATTAACAAAGAAGGAACTACTACCCAACACTACACAAAACCTATCCCAAAGGAGATCCAATCCTTATGACAACATCAAGATGGATATCAATATCCTTTGACCCAATACAAATCTATCTTGTACATCGACACACCATATCGAATGTACACCTTAGGCACCTTTCACTAATGTCGTTGACTCGACTTCTAGGCACCCATCACTAATGCCTTTTGACCTGACTTCTAGGAATCCTTCACTAATGCCTTTTGACTTGACATCTAGGCACCCTTCACTAATGCCTTCAACACAAACTTTTGGCACCTTTCACTAAAGCCTTTACTTTGACTCTTCAACACTTTTCACTAATGTCTTCATGTTGAACCTTTAGACATCTTTCACCTATGTATTTGACACTTTACTTCTAATGAGAAAGAAAAGAACTATAAAAAAGATACCATTAGTAGTCTTGATGATGACAAAGCTTGGCAACCCATGGACTTGAGCTTGCTCGGCTTCAAGAGGTGGTGATCTCGCCTTTAAGAGGAACCTAGAGAGTCACACAAACACAAAACGACATAGAAAGATCCCTTGGATATGAGGTTAGAGAGTTTACAACACTAAGAGAATATGTGTGTGAAAGGGGTAAGTTACAATAAAGAAATGGCTCACTATTTATAGACAAACTATTGCAACTTTTCCACAGATCCCACGGATCCCTTACTAGAGGGATCTGTCCACTGTAAACTGGGGGAACCGTGGGACGCTCCTCTTTGCCCATGGGTTTTGGGTCATTGTTCATGGGTTATGTGTCATGGGTCCTAGACTTTGGACCATGGGTATCCAAGTAGATACAATGTATCTAGTAGATGCAATGTATCTAGTAGATGCAATGCATCTAGTCCATGGGTCATGGGTTAGTTCCATGGGTCATGGGTAATACCCATTATGACTTATGCATGATGTCAAGCAACGGGTTATGGGTTGTGCTCCATGGGTATGGGTCATGAACTTTGGGTTTTACCCAACTACATTCAATGTATTTGGTCAATGGGTCAAATATTTAAACTTCTACCCATTCTATTACCCATTATGATACATACTAAGTATGTATATATTTACCCAATATGTAAACACTAGTTGTTGTACATATGCATTACTAAATCATGAAAGCACTATTACTTGTTTAGTATTTTATATGAAAATGTAAGTGTGTTAGCAAACATTGGCTCAAACCATTTACATATTTTATTTGTTTCGTTAAAATGATTTTACATTTGTTATAAACAAAACATTTGAAGATCGTAAAATATAAATAAACATTTTTACGGCTTATTTGTATTAACAATCTCCCCCTTTTTGTTGATGACAAAACATAAGATTATTTTAAAGAAAAACTAAAACTCGTAATAGTTTGAATTGGAGGTTTTACTCTCTTCTCCCCCTTTTTGTCGAAACAAAAAGAGCGTCGAAAAGAAACTAACACCTTGTTTTAAGAAATACATGTGAAAGAAACAATATCAAAATAGTGAGGAGAAGTATTCTAAAAGAGCTCCCCCTTGACTAGTCCATCCCTTTGTGAGGGCGTCAAGTAAGAAGAAATACTAAAATAGTGCATTGCAACTATGTTTGCAAATGGTTTCGTCTTTGTGACGAATATGCTCCCCCTTGATGATTGCAACTTTGCAAGGAGGACGTCATGTAAGGTAATCCTAATGTGAATTATATTGCAAATGATTTTGCAATGTATCGCTTTGACATGAAACTCCCCAAGCTTATGGTGTCAAAGTCCTCATGTGTATATTGAAAAACTACAAAACAAAGGTTAGAAAACAAGTATATAATGCATAATTTCCAGCAAATAAAACTCAAGTTAGTAGTAAACAAGTCTTATGTTGCACGGATCCCACGGTTCCCTCTTTTGAGGGATCCCACGGTTCCCTCTTTTGAGGGACCCGTCTAGGCAAAACTGAGGGATCCGTCTGTCTGTAAGCATAGGACAGCAATAGGGATGTAACAAGTGATGTTAACATCAAAATGAGATATGTAACAAGGCACCAAACATATTCTCAAGACAATATGGAATATAACTTGTAATTTCATTTAATAAAACTAGAGAAATGAAGTACATAACTCCAAAAACTAAGAAAATGAAAAATACATGACTTCGGATTCCTAAATTTATCTAAGTTAAGCTTAAGTCTAGGACAACACTTGAAACCTTAAGCTCAAGGTTGTTTAGGTTTGTTGATCTCGTTGAAACGTTCAAGGAGGTGATAAAACAGGAAACGTTGATATTCACGTACTTCATCTAATAAGCTTTCAACCTGTTGACAATGATAACAATCTTTGTCATTACTCGGAAATGGTGGTGGTAGAAAAGGAATGGCTTGAGATGGAAGGTTTGGTTGAGTTTCCACAAAATAGGGATGAATATGTGGAGGCATATTCGGAGGTGATTTAACCAAAGGTGGTGGTGGTGGAATATATGATGAGGATGGTGGTAGAGAGGTATCTACTTCCATGTGATCGGGTAGGTGACTTTGATGATTCCTCATAATCCAAAAGGGACTATTGGAGGGTGACGGAGAAAAAGAAACCGGGGCTAGTGTTGATTCAACACCTTGATTTTGTTGCGCTATTCTTTCCATTGAGAATGTTGGCAATGGTGGAGGATGAGATGGCCTAGGAGGCAAGTCATCTAGATTGTAGAGGTGTGGTGATGAGAGTGAAGTGGTGAATGATATTGCTCTAGGCACTAAGGGTGATGGTATAGTGGAAATAAGAGTGTTTGGTTGAGGGGGTATAGTGGTGTTTGGCATTAGTAGCTTTCTGGGAACAATCCTTTTGGGGATTGGTTTGATAGGTGGAGGGGAGATCCTAGCATTTGTGGATTTAACGGGAGATTATTCGGGTTGAAGAAATTTTGTGAACAACATGAGCAAGTTTCTTGGGTGGTCTTTTGGTGGATGAGTTACCACTAGGAGCTTTCCTCATGATGAGATGATTAAAACTTAGGATTATAAAGGTGTCTAAATGATGAGAATGAGGATGTAGATGATGACTTAGGAGTCTTAACAAGATGGTTTATAAGGAGAAGGATTTGGCAAGTGCATTCAATACTTAAGCCACTAAGATCCTTTGGAATGTGATGATTTGCATGCACAAGAGTCAACTTCAGAGTTGCATTGATCTAGGAGTTTAATTAAAACAATATGGAGTGTTCAAGTTAGCAAGGAGAGCTTAAAATGATTGTTTTAGCTAGAGTTTAGCTCAATCTGTCACCCGGATCCCAAGGTTCCCTCTAAAGAGAGATCCGTCTAGGCTAATCCAAGGGATCCGGCTCTCAGCAGCTAAGAAATGAGAAAAATGATGTTTGTAAGGTCTAATACCTATACCTCTTGAGTGTTTCAGTCTTCCTAAGTGTCTTAAATGAAAGGATACTTAAATGAATCAAGGGCAATGAGTGATGGTAGATAATGATTGCCTTTTATGGAAGAAAATGGGACTTTATGAGTACCAATGATTGACCAAAGATGACACTAGAAATTTTGAGAGTGTCAAGTGGTGCTAAATGATCCTAGAGACCAGATAGTAACTTAAGATAATTTTGGAAAATACCTTAAAAATTATAAGAAATGAAAAACTAGTATATGACTCATTTTGTGGTAAGGATGATTAATATCAATTTCCTAAACTTGATAGAATGATAAGACTATATGAGTTAACATGTAAGCAACGATGTATGAGTATTGGAGCGGAAGGATGATGAGTTTTGGTGAAATGATGAATCAAGAAGTATCTTGAGTGTGATCCTAGATGAGCTATAAGTTATTGTGAAACTTACCGAGCTTGAGAAAGACTTAAGTGGTCCTAAGGCATTATGTTTAGCTAGTGTGAAGTAGTCTAAGGACATGGTTTGATGTATAAAGTCTGCAACTGCATTTCTGTTTGCCCGTATCCCATGGTTCCCTAAGTGGAGGGATTCGTCTAGTACAAAGTGAGGGATCCGTCTCATGCTAAACAATACCTTCACAGAAGGTATGCAAAAGTTTCACAAGGTATCTTATTTCAAAGCTAGTGTTTTCTAAGAAGTTTGAACAACTATATAACCAAGACATCAAACGTTAAATGGTTTATTTCATGAGAAAGATCACATTACGATGATAAAAGATGAAATCTAAGGATTGAGCCTATTTGGAAAGGAAACTAAGTTTCTTGAACGTTTTTGCTAGATGGATCGTCAAATGAATGATGAGTATTTTCCGATTCAGGGATGAAGAAAGACTTGATGTGAGATGTGTTTAGAGGTTCCATCATCTTATTCACGAGTACGTACAACAGAATTTGAAATTAAGGGTAGAAGTGCATGATATGATGATAAAGGCATGTCAGGAACATTACATAAGGGATTAGTTTGTGCTTGTCGCCTTGAAGGTTAACAATTTTCCTTGCGAAGAAATAAGAGAGATTGTGTGGTTGTTGTATTAGCAAACAATACATTATGTGAGCATAGCAAGCGGGAAGGATTTCTCGATTTCCCCTAAGACTTCAAACATTTTCACGTAGGATGACTGCGAGAGGTTTAAACTCATCTCGGATATCACGTGTATAGATTATGTTTGGATCAGAGTAGTAGGGTTGAGGTTTGCATAACAAGCGAGTCAAGTCTTGAGGGGAAGGTATGTGTGAACAATATGGACTTTTTTCTTCACGAGGGTTGAAGAGAGAATTAAGAGACCAATCTTTAGTGAAGGCACATTGTCCATGATTTAGAATTTGGAGAATGTGAGCAAATTGCCCAAGAGTTAAAACAAACATTTGGTTTTTGATCCAAAACCAAAGAGATAGAGATCGATCCTCGTTACGAACGAGTTCAACTCGATGGAAGAATTCCAATACAAACCGTGGACAGATTTTCTCGTTAATTTCGAAAAGGCCTTTTAGTCCAATGGTTCGAAAAGAGGTATTGATACCTTCTTCGTATAGTAGAGGTGTGTCGACAATAATTCCCTCATGGAAGTGATGAGTTTCGAGATTATTGAACCCACAGACATGATTGCCAGGTGTGTTGGGCTCAAGAGAGATGTTAGAAATGTATACATGAGTGAGTAAAAAGTTGAATTCATACTCATGAGACTTGACAAGACCGATGGAAGTGAAAATTTAATATGACGAGACGTATTAAAGAAAAAAGATGATCACCTATCATTCTTACTAGATTTCTATTAACAACTCTGTTGTAAAAATGGGTCCAGGCGGCTGATTAATCCTCGCATTATCGCCGATCGCTCACTAAGCGCCTTGATTTATCATAATCGGCCTATTTAATCGGTTTGGTCAAAGATCGCTTAAAAATCTGTCAACAAAACGATTAATCGGACAAAATTGCTCTAATCAGATTAATCGGACAAAATCGCTTAAAAATCATTCAACAAAATTGCTTAAACATTGGACAAAATCGCTTAAGAATTGGTCAACAAACCGATTAATCAGACAAAATTGGTCAAAGATCATTTAAAAATGGTCAACAAACCGAATAATATCTATGATTGACTTTAAACTTTGAAGAATTATGTATTATGTTTATATTTGAACATTTAAATATTTGAACTTTGATACCATATGCTTATCTCATACATATAATATAATATAATATCTAATATTACAATTTTGTGTATAAAATATCAAATCCGATTAATCTCCGCCTAACCGATTAATCGCTAGGCCCTACCCGAGTGCCTCACTAGCGCATAGCGATTTTTACAACCTTGATTAACAATGACAATTAACTCACTTAGTGCTTAACATTCTAGTGGGATTTTTCTTTTTAAGATGAAAATTTTTTTATGTTGCATGAGAATCTGTTTCCCAGTTCCGTGGTTCTCACGGTTAACTTTCAAGAGGGATCCGGCTAGTTGAACTATAGGGATCCGTGGATCTGTAGTGACAGAAAAAAGATTTTGACAAAAAATAGATTTTTGCATCTTTTAGGATTATAAAAAGAAATATATTTTAGCAAATATTTACTTAGTTAAGCATGCATTGTAGGTTTCTAAGGTATCTCAAGGCCAAATGTACGAAAGACAAAAAGTAGAAGAAATGACAAAAACATTATAAAAATAAACTAGATAAACTAAAACATTAGTAATATTTCATTTCAATGCTAAGAACGATACAAAGGATTGGGTATATAACATCAATGTAGATTAACAACACAAAGTACGTATCTCCATGCGAAAACTTGATCATGGGGTACATGAGAGCGATGAGTGTCAAGACGATGATCACGATGGTAATGTAAACCATGATGATGAAGTTCTTCCTTGGTTGTGATTTGAGATGAGATGAGATGAAAAGGAAGATGAGATTTGAGATGATGAAGTTCTTCCTTGGTTTTTAGAGTCATATATATCATATCTCTAGTTTTATTAATTTAAAATACATGGTATTTGCTATATTTCAAAGTATATGAGTATGTTATATAGTACATATCTCACTTTGATATTAACATAATATGTTATATCATCATTGCTGAAATAGATCATCAGCCAGACGGATCCCTCATATTTGCCTAGACGGATCCCTACAAGGAGGGAACCGTGGGATCCGTGTTACAGAAAACTATTTTTCTACTAACTTGGACCGCATTTGCAGGAAATTGTGAATTATACTTGTTTTCTAAACTTTGTTTTGAAGTTATTCAATTTACACATGAAGACTTTGACACCCTAAAGCTAGGGGGAGCTTTGTGTCAAAGCAATACATTGCAAATTACTTGCAATATTAGGATTACATTTCATGACATCCTTTTGCAAAATTGCAATCATCAAGGGGGAGCACATTCGTCACATAGATGAAATCTTTTGCAAACTTAGTTGCAAACAAACTAGCTTAGTATTACTTTCTTCACGCCCTTACATAGGGATGGACTCGTCAGGGGGGAGTTAAGACGAGATCCTTTCCCGTTACATGCTCCCTAATTCTTCTTTCTTTTCTATTTTTCACACATTTTTCTTAAAAACGTTGTGTTAGTTTTCCTTCGAACCTCTTTTTGTTTCGACAAAAAGGGGGAGAAGAAAGTAAAAAATACAAATTCAAACTTTTACGAATTTTAGCTTTTTCTTAAAATAATTTTATGTTTTGTTGTCAACAAAAAGGGGGAGATTGTTAATACAAATAAGCCGTAAAAACGTTTATTTATATTTTATGATCTTCTAATGTTTTGTCGATAACAAACGTAAAATCATTTTAACGAAACAAATAAAATACGTAAATGGTTTGAACTAATAGTTTCTAACATATTCATATTTTCACATAAAACACTAACACAAGTATAAGTGATTTATTGATTTAATATTACATATGTACAACAACTAGTGTTTACATATTTGGGTAAAATATACATGTTAGGAATTAGAATACTCCATAATGAAGTATCGGTCACCCCAAATACTATCTAGCATAAGTTAGCTCGTAGACATTACGTTATTTACTAAGTTAGTTAGCTATTTAGTTTAGTGCAACACCGTGGAGGAAGGACGGGTCTTTACCCATTGTATGCCTGATCCACAGGCCGTCAGGAGGTCGTTTAGTTTGTAACCTATAAATACCCTCTACCTTGCAAGGTAGAGGGTTGGATGTTCATTTGGGAATCTAACATTCCACAAGTTTATCTTTCTAGAATATCCCACTTTCTCTCTCTAAAACATCTTATTCGCCTACTTGTGATTATGGTTTAGTGTGATTGTGAAATCCAATATGCTTTAATTGGTATCAAGAGCCATGGTTAGATCATCTCTTACATATCTTTGGATTTCTAGTGACTTTTAGTGGTTTTTGCATCATTTGATTCATTTCTAGTGTTATAGTTTGAATCTTGGGTGTAGTTTTGTGTTTAGAATCATTGTATGTGCTTGGGTTTTGATTTGGTAAGCTTGAATCATCGTGGTTGGGTTGTTTTGGATTGAAAAGTGGTGTTTATGTGATTTTTCTGGCTAGCGACTTAACCCATAGAAAAGTTATCTTGGTAGCGACTTGCTTTGAAAATTGGTAGCGAGTTGTAGTTGATGTTGTTAGCAATTTAGGCGTAGCGACTTGTCTATTGAAACAAGCCGACAAACAGTACACTTAGTGGATTCTCCCCTACGGGTAGCGACTTGGTGAAAGTTAGCGACTTGTAGTTAAGTTTGTTAGCGACTTGGTGTTAGCGATCTGGTGCTTAGCGAGTTGCTCTTTAGCGACTTGACAACTTAGAGACTTGGTGCATAGCGACTTGATGTCAAAATTTTGCTAGCGACTTGGTGCTTAACGAGTTTCTCTTTAGCGACTTGCCTACTTAGCGACTTGGTGCCAAAATTCGTAGCGACTTAGTTATTAGCGACTTGCTGTTAAACTCTTAGCTACTTGGAGTTTGAATACCTTGGTGAAGTGAAGCAAGTTACTTATATCTAAAATCCATAAACACATTCATGAACACAATGTCTTACATCACTGATCCTTTAATCACCAAAGTACTTGCACTCTATGATACCTCACAGTATAATGAAACAAGATGCTTCCCAGAATGCTCTACAGTGAATGATTCAGCATCTTTTAATCAAAACAACTCTGATGAGTCACTCTTAATATTGACAAATGATGCAAAGCAAATGGAATGCTCCATTGAGCCCTTTCAACTTCTTCATCAGCATCTCAAATTACTTTTATCTACTACTATGGATCGAACAAGCAGTGCTATCCTTCGTCAGGACTTTCCCACTTTGACAAGAACTGTGTCACTAAACTTAGAACAACTAAGGTTTCAAATTACCAAAGAAAAGTTCTCAACTGATGAATCTGATGCAGCTCTTCAAGTAATCTTCAATCAATTTCGGCCACTTATCCGGGGGGAATATTCCTCAGATTTTGATGATGACATGACTGAAATCTCATTCAAGAAACACACTGGAATGGAAATTCATCAGTTCAGAAACACCTTTATTCAACTTCTGAGTAATGTGGAAATATACATTAAGGAAGCTGCTAAAGAGAATGACAAGCTGAATGAAATGAATGGGTGTCAAGTGATGTTATGGGAAGATTGTGACAGGTCATGCAATAGATCAGTTGAACCAATGAATGATACCGAATGCAGAAGTTCAGTTGCAATAAAAGAGGATGAAGACAAATGTACTGATCTCAAAGACTCAGAGTCAGAAAAGGTTTTAGGTGATGAGGTACACTTAACTGATCATAGTAATTCATATGTTAATGTACCTGACTCTAACTCTGAACATAACACTATGAAATCAATCTTGGTTGAGCCTGAATCTAAAACTATTATAGCTAATGATATGATTGAAAAACGGGTATATGATGAACTTTCAAACAAATACTCAATTCTTGAAAAACATTGTATTTCATTGGAAATTGAAATACAACAAAAGGATGGAAGCTTTTACGCAAAAAAATCTTGTATTAATCAGGAATTTCTAGAATTTCGAGAATTTTTTGAAATTAATCAAATAAAAACCGAGATTCAGGACAAAGATTCAACCATATGCAATCTGAAATTACTACTCTCAGATGTCCAGAAATATGACTGTAATGAGATGAGTGATACACTTGAATCTAGAAATGCTGAACTAGCTCTATGTGTGTCCAACCTATTAAGAGAAAATGAGTCATTAAGAAAGAACTTAGAGGAGACCAATTCCAAGTTGATCAATCAATCTAACATCCTGTTGAAAGACATTGATGACCTCAAAGCCCAAATTTAGGATAAGAGCTTCAATATTGTTGCCTTAAAAAATGAGCTCAGGAAATCTATTGGAAATAAGATGAACACTAAGTTTGCAAAACCATCAACTTTGGGAAAGTCAACTGTTAAGAACCACTCTAAATGTACAGTAGTTAAGCAGCCTAATGCCTTTAGAACTGAAAGAGTTAAACCATCGAAATCTAGGCTTGCCTCCCAAGTTGATGAGAATGTTGTTTTGACAAAACCAGTCACTTCATTGCTTCGTTCCGATATGATGAATCTCAAACCTCAGGTTAATGTTCAAAGCTCAAAGATCAGAAATACTAGAAGTACGACTAGTTCTCATAAGAAACATACTAATCACAAAAGGACCAACAGTCAAAACAGGGAAGTGCACACATACAAATCTACTAGCAGTTGCTTCAAATGGATTCCCACTGGCAGATTATTTAAGTTTACAGGACCCAAACGGACTTACATACCTAGATCTTGCCTTAAGTGGATGACCACAGGAAAACTCTTCAAGCATATTGAGCCTAAAGGGATCTCCAATAATGATACGTCTATATTAAACTGTGATACAACCAATAGTGAGATTAATCATGTCACTAACCCATCCATTTGCAATTTTACATGTGCTTATAGTACAATGTGCTCTCAGTCTTTTTCAGGTACAATGCTCAATTCAATCAGGAACTTCATGACTTGGTTTCCATCAGAAATGAATATAGCTCACTCAGGAGCTATAGCATGCCAGATTTGATGTACCTCGTACTTTGACTCCTTTTTCATCTTGAATCAGGACTCGTTCTTATTAATATGTGTACAAATCTAAAAAAATTAAAAAAAATATAGTAATAAATAAAATTAAAAAAAAAAATTAAAATTTTCTACACTTTGTTTTTATATTTTTTAAATATTTCATTCTTTTAAATTCACAATTTTGGCATTTTCCTCAAACTAATAAAGGATATATTCTTTGTTATCGATAACATCTACGGTCCTAGAAATGTCATTCAATAATGATACGGGATCATAGATGAAGTTCGAACAACTGATATATTCTAATCTTATATCGGGTGGGTTGATTTCAATCAATGTTCTCTAGTAACATTGATTGAGGGGGAGAATTCTTCAAGATATCTTGTTTATATCTGCGCTGGTTATGTTTTGTGCTCAAATGCAAGTTTTTAGTTTGCTTATCCATTATATGAGTTTGCTTTATTATGTTATCTCTTTATGTGTTAGCTTGCTATCTGATTAGTTCATATAACCAATGAGTCTGTAATACATAATGTGATAAGAGAGCAACTTGCTTTGTAAAGTCTTAGCAACTTGGTTTGGTAAATTTTAGGTTAGAGACTTGCTGAGTAAAGTCTTAGCGACTTATTATGATTCTAGGATAGCGAGTTCTAACCACTCACAAAACAACAGGGTCTAAATGTGTCAAATTGGTATTCTTGCTTAAACCCCTCTCTATACCTTAGCGACTTGCTTTGTTATTTTTCATAAACTTAAAAATATTCATCTTCCTCTCGTTTTTCTCTTCCTCTCTCGAATCTTCGTAGCGACTTGTGTGTGGTAAGGCATCATTGATCTATTTCTTGTCTCCAAATATGAACATATATGCATTTCCTAACTCTTATTCCTTAACAGTTTCCACGGATATTGAAAATCATCTCTTGCTTCCCTCGTAAAGGTTTGTTGTTGGATTTGTTTAAATGGAACAATTGAGACTGATATGTTATTGGTTTAAGAGTAGTTTGAATGCACTGGGTTGTTGTAAATCCTTATGAGTATATGTGTTAATGTATATGTGAGCGTTGTTTTTGTGTGATTCGAGTTGGGTTGTGGTTTTGAATCTGGTTGTGTGTATGGATTAACTGAATGTGTTTCTGATAGTGGTTGGATTGTGTTGAATGGATTGAGTTGATTATTAGGATATTCTGTCTGTGTTCTTTATCTGCTATGATAACGTTCTTGGTAGCGAGTTAGTGTAGTAATTCTTCGTGGCGAGTTGTTACTCTTATGTGCGTTAAAGTTAGCGACTTAGTGAACTAATGTGTAGCGACTTAGCTGTATTACTGTTGGTGGCGACTTGTCATTACAAGTTAGCGACATAGTAATATTCGCGACTTAGTTAACTAATCTGTAGCGACTTAGCAGTATTACTGGTGATGGCGACTTGTCTTTACAAGTTAGCGACTTAGTAATTGTAGCGACTTAGTGAACTGATGTGTAGCGACTTGGCTGTGTTACTGTTGATGGCGACTTGTCTTTACAAGTTAGCGACATAGTAAGTGTTCATGTAGCGACTTAGCCCTGATTAACGAATTGTCCATTTATGATTAGCGACTTAATTGGTTTATTTTTCACACGGCAACTATGGTTATTAAAATGTTTTAAGGCAACTTGCTAGAATAATCTCATGCTTACAATCTTGATTCAGGTTTTCCTGTAGCAACTTGAATTGACAACTTATTCTTTGTGACCTGCTATAACATTTATGTTTGAGCAAGTTGTTCTTAGATTCTCTTGTAGCAACATAATATCACAACTTGTTTCATACAAACTGTTATATCATTTCCACATTTGTAACTTGTTTCATGACATTATTTCTTAGCAAATATGCTTTTTAAATATTTTAATTCCAAAACAACTCGTCTCGTGAAAACTATATCAAATGGAGTCTTTAACCTTAAAACACTCGCCATTGCCACTCAATCTATCTCTATATGCTTATGGGAACCCTGTCTGAACTACTAAGGTTGTGTGTTTATGACATAAGGGTGTAGTCAATGTTGTCTAACTAACCAATTTATAATCTAACATGTTCCCAATCATTGTTGTTGGTTGTGTATATCTTCAGATCTTCAATGGCAATCACAACCTCAGCTGAGAACATTACTTCTTCTGCACCACCCAATGTCCTCTCAGACAATGAAATCCTTCCTAAAAGTCAATGGGCAGAAATTGGAAAAAGTAACTGTTATGTGGACTTACAAAAGTTACAACAAAACCCTACCCTCAAAGTGTCTATCGATATCCTCAAAAACACAAACTTCTTCGGTACACTAATCAAACAATGCACAATTCCCACCATTTACATACAACAATTATGGAACACCCTTGAATGGAACAAAATCACTGCTAAATATTCCTGCAAACTGGATAATAGGGAATTTGAGATAAATTCCGACATTCTTAGCAAGGCTCTAGGAATCACTCCCTGCAACCACAACATACGATCTGAACCTCCACCTAGTGCTGACGATCTAATTGTCTTTCTAATTGGTTTGGGGTACCAGACTAGCATTACAAGGGCTTCTGATATCATCACTGGACACATGTATCAACCCTGGAGAGCAATGACAACAGTTCTCAACTTGTGCTTACCTAGCAAAACATCAGGGTTTGATAAAGTGAGAATTCTCATCTTGAAAATCCTATGGGGTATCGTCAATGGTGTGAATGTGAATGTCTCAGAACGTATCTGGGAAGAATTTTCGCTGTCAATGAATAGATGCATATCTGATAGAACAAACTTTCAAAATAAAGCTCAGGGACGAAAGAAACAGAACAAACTTGTGATTCCTAGCATTAGATTTTCGAAGCTTATTATCCAGTACTTGCAACAGATTCACAACTTCAACCCTAGGATTGAATCAGATCTACATAATGTTGAGGATGAATTTGTTCTGGGCAATCTTAGATATATTTCCAGTGGGGTCAATAAAGAGGTCTTTGGATTGCAAATTCCTGATTCTCTTCTTACTAAAGATATTAAAAAGATGGATCATTTCAAACTATTCATGAAAAGGGCTTCCAGATCCAGTGATGATGTTGATGTCTCTCCCACTCAACCACAACCCAAAGCTGCTAAGTCTGATTCTGGTTCAAAGACTTCATATGCTGCTCTTCCAAAAAGAAGACGTGAAAAGTCACAAACCTCTGACAGATCCACCCTGAAGCAGAAAAGAAAGAAGAAGGAAGGGGAAAAATTAAACGTTGAGGAAACTGAGGTTTCCAGGGGTAATATGAGGTTGACTGATGAAGATGATGCGGCTCTGCAACTTGGAATCCAGCAAAGCCTAGAAAGTCATAATGTGATTGCACCAGTTGGAGGAGTAGTGTTAAGAGAACCTGATCAATTGCCTCGACAAACACCAATAACACAAGACAAAGGAAAAGGGATTGTTAGTGTTGATATTGAACAAGCCGCTCAAATGCTTCTAACAACCTCATCTTCTCCATTAAGAACCACCAATCAATATGAACTGAAGAGAAGAACTGAATCCTCTTCAGCTAAGGAACAATCTGGGTTGGAAAAAGTTCCTGAAACATTAAAAGAACCTCCTGCATCAAGTGTTACTCAGTCTGATCAGAATGTTGATGACTTGGTGCATAAAGACTCACAGGAGAATCTTGAGTCAAGATCTGATGAGACCATGCACATGGAAGAACCAAATCTGTCTACCGGTTCTCTATCTTCACTGAAGAACTAGATACAGACTTCACTTTCGGAGATCAATTCTTAAATGATAAACCCATAGATACTGAGTCTTCTAAGCAAGATAATGATAAAGAGGATGCACAATCTATGTTTACTGTCAATATTCAGCAAGACACATCTACCATTCCACCTATGTCAGCATCTTCACTTACAACGGCACTTCCACCTCCCAAACCTGCTCAAGCAACCGCACTTCAACCACCTGAATCTGCAAAGAATCCATCCTTTGAACCGGTGGCTACAGTTGCTGCTATGGAAACTCCACCAGCTTCACCACCTCAAATACTTACATCAGATCAACTGCTCGACAAAGCAGTGAAAAGAATTGAAGCTCTTGAAAGACAACTACCGAAATCTGTGGATGCCCTTTTGGATCGTGTCTATAGGTTGGAGCACCTCAACTTTGATGAAGGGGTTGCAGACGCCATTGAAGCCGAAGTTAAGGATGTCGTGGAATGGGCAATGGAAGCTCCACTGCTTAGACGGTTCAAAGATCTACCTATTGCAGATATGAGAGCTGTACTTTCAGATAATATGTATGAAGCTGGCGAGCATAAGCATGAAGTCCATAAGAAGCTATATGAGGCTCTCAAAGAATCAATTAAGCACGACAATCATGAACAATTTTTGATAGACATTGGAGAAAGAGAAGCAAAGAAGAAAAGGAGGACCATAGTGTTGGAAACATTGCGTAAAGGTACTAAAGATCCTCCTCTACCTCCACCTCCAACTGGGGGTGTTGGAACTTCTGGAGCTAGTGGATCTTCTAACACAACTTCTACACCTCCACCACCTCCACCATCATCACCACCAAAACCTTCCAATCAATCTAGTCCTACCGGAGCACAGGGAACTCAGAAGAAATCTGCTGCCTGGACGACGGTTGATTCAAGGTTCACACCCACAATCTCTTCAATTCCTGAAAATCAAATGGTTCATGAAGAGTCGTATGTCATAGCAGAGTCAGAATCTGATGAATATGACGCATCCACCAAGCATATTCCCAAGCCGTCGGAAGATGAATGGTTTGACTCATACGTGTCGGGAGAACGTACTCACACATCTAGAGTGGCACCATCAAAGGACACAATTCTAAGTTGGCTACCCAAAGAGAGACCTCATTCACCAGAACCCTCATGGTCTATCCTAGAGACCGACACGATCATCCCTGACAACAACTGGGCTTTCACAATTTCTACTAACTATGAAACTCCAGATGAAGATTATCTACTTCATGCCACTGGAGATATGGGCAGCTTCATCAAGTGGTTTTGTGAACAAAGGGGAATCTCGTCAATCACTCCAAAGGATCTTGAGGGACATGCTTTTCAAATTGTCAAGGTCTTTCACTCGGATGCCAATCAGCTCCAATACCAGATGGAAGAATGTCATAAGATGCTGAATGATCAAGTCAGTGAGCAGATTAGTCGATTCAACGTGAACATGCCTCTTCCGCTAGGTGGTGAACCTGGACAGATTACTATTCAGTCTGAGTTCTTCTTCAACCATGACCTTGACTATCTTTGTGGCCATACTACTGAAAGAAGACCAGCCTTATCAATCTTAAAGATGAAAGCTACTACCTACTATGATCAGGGTCTTGAACAAATGGTTCCGGATCAATTCTGGGCAGACAAAGAACAAGAATATGACATCGAGGCCTCGTACGGAATCTCTCATTGGTGGTTCAAGAAGAAGAATTTAAACATTGAGAGACATGCAGCTAAAAAGAGTCGCAAAGATGTTCGATCCAAGCTAAGAATTTTAAGTGTTGTTCGAGTAGAGGTCTTCCCAATCTATGGCTATGAGTATTTGAAGAAGATCGTTCTTAAAAGAGCAGACCGGAAAGAATATATTATTGAAGAAAACGACTTTAAACATCTCCTGCCAAAGGACTTTGAAGATCTCTATCTTCTGAATCTTCAAGGACATCTTGAACACCTACCTGTTCGTGAAAAGAAAGCTCTATCTGCCGCTGTCATTCTTTGGATTAGAGGCTTAGTCATCCGAAAATGGGTTGAGGACTTTCAACTTGGGATAGAAAGCTACCAGACTCGAGTCAATTTAACAAGGCCACAATGGGATACCAAAGGACAAGAATTTCGTCACGACTACCTAGTGCTTGACACCCCCAGAGCTGTCCTCTTCCACGACAGGTATGGAACTCGCATGTTGATGAGATTGTGCGAGCTCTACAAATTCAGTG
Organism: Chrysanthemum seticuspe; assembly: GCA_019973895.1. Lineage (NCBI taxonomy): Eukaryota > Viridiplantae > Streptophyta > Magnoliopsida > Asterales > Asteraceae > Chrysanthemum > Chrysanthemum seticuspe. The sequence goes on from BPTQ01000007.1 coordinate 192,467,973, forward strand.
ATGGTACTCTCAAGATGGTTGAAGAAGAGTTGAACTCCAGAGTGAAAGAAATCAGAGTTGATATGAAGCCGTGGAACAAAACAAAATTGTGGTCTGATGATGACTTGAAGAGGTGTGAAGATTTCATTCCTGCAATCAGGTGAAGAATTAAGACTCGAATGATCTTCCGTAGCCTTGAAAGTTTTGTTGGTGGTAGACTTCGTGATGGTCATTACAAACTACTTCAAAGAACTGAGTGAAGTCATCTTCCGGAAGTAGTTTTTGTTTTGTACTACTTATGTGTAATATGTGCTGTACATCCTATAAACAACTATAATGTATGTAATAGTGCTAGGTTGTGTGTTGTGGTTTCCCTTTTTTTTTGTATAAAAAGGGAACTTCAGTCTTATCCACTTAAATCTTATAAAACCAGACACATTTTTCTCCTACAAATGTTTTGTTTCATACATATTTAAATAACTTGAGATCCAAAATTCCAAGGATTTGAAATTTTTGATCGGGGGAAAAATGTGATATAAATATGAAAGATGATAAAAGATGACCACCTTTTCAATGTGCATACTGTTCTCTCATATATGCTAAATTGTTTTTCAAATCTCGAAGCATATATTAAGGGGGAGCATTTCAAAACAAATTCAAACCTTCAGGGTACAAAGTTTTCCATGCTTTTACATAAGACACCTTGATTGTGTGTTAAATGGTTTCTAAATGTTTGGTGATCATGGTTGTACTTCAAAGAACTTCCCTCTTATATGTGCAAAACTCTTTCAAACCTCAAGGCACATATTGAGGGGGAGCAAGTTTATGAAAACCTCATCCTTCTCCAAAACGCTTTATCTACTTGATCTGATTAAGGAAGTGATGTTGATATTTTTTAGAAAATGGTAATTTAAGAAGCTAATTCTTTCTCTTGCCTATGTGTGCTAAAACAATTTGAAATATATGAAGCACATGTTGAGGGGGAGCTCTTGTTCTAAAAATATCAAAAACAATTCAGGTACAAAATGCTTTGATAATACATCACAAGTATCTGGATTGATTTTCAAATGGTTTTCAATTAGTTCTAATGGCAGATGAACAATACCAAATAGACCGACCAACTTTACTTTATGTATGGTGATATAAGGATGATAAGGTTAGGTATTTATTCCCATGATCCGCCAGAACCGGAGGGATCTACCCAGGGACAATCCACTAGATAGTGTAGTAGTCCTTAGGTATATGAAAAAAGGAGAAAAATGAGATATGGGAAGAGTGCGGACTGAGACTGAGCTAGTACTTGAATAAACCCAACAAGGTTCTAGCTATGAAGTCTCGGTAAGCACTGAAGGGGTTGAAGAATGAAAAAGAATTGAATGAGAAAAGGGTGAAAACGAATAGCCCTCCAATTATTCAACCTAAGGGCAGAAACCGGGTTCAATTCATTTGCTACTGGTGGTTACCAAGGTAACATCGGTATTGAAGACAAGACGTCATGGACCCAGTGACGCACTGCACTTCAACTTCCCAAACCACTCAAGCTCCTCTTAAAAGGTCTTGTTTCATTCTCACGGGGAACCAACATAATCTATCGACTTTCTCTTAGAGATTGTTGATATTAAAGAAGGAGACCCTCTTCCTAGTCTCTGATACAGGATCCAAATATGCACAAATTGAGTCTAGAGCCACGAGATCATCAATAAATCTCCTTAGGACACTTTCAATGAAGACTCTCTGTTTCACACAATGTGGAAAGAGAGATTATATCTTGAGTCCTACGCATTATCCTTGTGGTATTGCCAGAACATCCGAGTGATATGCATACATATTCACAATGAAGATGGAAATCCTTCTGGAGCCAACATCAAACAAGCTCTTGGTAGGTGGCATGTGAGATCTATTCTATAGATCAACCATGTGACAACTGAACAGAAACAATGGGGTGATTCAATCTTTTGAATCAATCCTGGTTCAGGTTATGGATTGACAGATACCTTTGAAAAACCGGTCATTGTGCTTAAAAACTCTTTTCTTTAGCACATCGACCGTGTTCGAATATTTCAAATTAAAAGGTGTTTATGATTGATAATTGATTTTCACTAAAACTTTCGTTGTATTGCAAAAACAATTTCTATTGAGCAATACACGATTGTTTTTCAAATATCTTTTCATCAATCAGTGAATCTCTGTTCGCTGGTTCACTCACTCCGTGTTGTCTTCTTTGAGACGTTCTGGTTTGAGAACAACTAGAGCAGCTGTGAAACCCTGTCAAGGAAATTCTTCGGAATTATACCTGATCACAGGCAGTACTTGTACTGATCAACGAGGAACCGTGGGCCATGTACCTCAATTCAACGAAAGTGACCAAAGACACTTTCGTGCACTTTCTTGCTAAATGTTTTATGCAGGTACGCCCTACGTTTGCAGCTGATCAGAATGATGCGGTCAATCCATAGCCGCATGCTTACTCAACACATTCATCTCGAAAGAAATCATGATTAGTGCATCAATGACTCTAATATTTTCACTCCATACTTCTGCTACGCTGCTGCCAATATCATGAATCAACAAAAGCTTTCGCTACCCTGATAAGAAGAAATCATGATCCAGAATGTGAGCATGTCGGTCTAATTGTTGCAACATCATATGCTGGCAACACAACAATGGGTGATGCTGAGATTTGCTGTGGCTGATGATCTCTAGTAATGCTCAAAAGGTCATCATGGTGGATCAACTCAACAAACTCCACGAATCATTCATCATAGTTGAACAATGATGAAATCGACACAGATGCACATAGTTTGAATACTTTGATGAAGAAAAGTCTGCGAGCTCAAGACTGAAGATTAATTAAAATGCTAGGATTCATAATGTAAAACATGGGATGACCTCCCTTAGGGGGAGATTGTTAGGCATTAGAATACTCCATAATGAAGTATCGGTCACCCCAAATACTGTCTAGCATAAGTTAGCTCGTAGACATTACGTTATTTACTAAGTTATTTAGTTAGCTATTTAGTTTAGTGCAACACCGTGGAAGAAGGACGGGTCTTTACCCATTGTATTCCTGATCCACAAGCCGTCAGGAGGTCTTTTAGTTTGTAACCTATAAATACCCTCTACCTTGCAACGTAGAGGGTTGGATGTTCATTTGGGAATCTAATATTCCACAAGTTTCTCTTTCTAGAATATCCAACTTTCTCTCTCTAAAACATCTTATTCGCCTACTTGTGATTATGGTTTAGTGTGATTGTGAAATCCAATATGTTTCAATACACATAACTAGTATGTAGTATATTGGGTAATATAAATGGGTAGAAACTTAAGTATCATAACCCATTGACCAAATACATTGAATATAGTTGGGTACAACCCAAAGACCATGACCCATGGAGCTTGATCCATAACCCATTGCATGACATCATGCTTATATCATATATGGATACTATCCATAACCCATGGTATTGACCCATACCCATGTGACTAGGTGCATTGCACTCAAGAGATACATTGTATCTAGCTAAAGACCCATGGATCAATCCATGACCCATGACCCATAACCAAAATACCCATGGGTAAAGAGGAGCGTCCCACGGATCCCTAGCTTTACGCTAGACGGATCCCTTGTGGGAGGGATCCGTGGGATCCGGGGAACAGTAGATTTTTTCCTCTATAAATAGTGAGCTATTTCTTCATTGTTCCTTACCCCTTTGTAACATACTTTCCCCTTTGAGTTAAAAACTCTCTAACCCCAGATCCAAAGAGATCTATGTTTGTAGTTTTGTTTTTGTGTAACCTTCTAGGTTCTTCTTAAAGGCAAGATCACCACCTTTGAAGTCGAGCAATCTCAAGTCCATGAGTTGCCATGCTTCCTGATCATCAAGACTACTGAAGTCTTCTTGTTGATGATTGTTTTTATTTTCCTAAGAAGTGTTGAAGACATTTGTGAAAGGTGTCTCAAGTGTCAAGACGAAGATATTAGTGAAGGGTATCTATCGTCCATATCATAAGCACTTGTGGTGGGTGCTTAGAAGTCAAGACTAGAAGCATTAGTGAAGGGTGCTTAGAAATTAAGACACAAGACATTAGTGAAGGGTGTCTTGAATATCTAGTTAAAGGCATTAGTGAAAGGTGCCTTAGATGTACATTCGATATGATGTATTTCGATGTACAAGATAGATTAGTACTAGATCCAAGGATATTAATATCCTTGATGATGTTGTAAAAAGGAGTTGATCTCCTTTGGGATTAGTCGTTGGTGTAGTGTTGGGTAGTAGTTCTTCCATTGCAATGGAACTAGGTGCTTAGCCTAGTACCTAATAAAGGGCAGGCGACGTTGTGTAGGTGTGGTTCACCTTGGTGTGAAAGAACCAGGTACTTAGCCTAGTACCTAATAAAGGGTAGGCGACGTTGTGTAGGTGTGGTTCACCTAGGTGTGAAAGAACTAGGTACTTAGCCTAGTACCTAATAAAGGGTAGGCGACGTTGTATAGGTGTGGTTCACCTTGGAGTGAAAGAACCCGGTGGTTAGCCTAGCACCGGAAAAAGGGTAGGCGACGTTGTGAAGGCTTCTCTGCCATAAGGAGTTGGTGTAGTGATTACGAACTCTCGAGTAGGTGACTCGGGGAGTGGAGTAGGGCAAGGAAGGTTTCCTTGTAGCCGAACCACTATAAATACTCGCGTTGTGGTTTTGTGCTTCTTACTCTTATCTTTTCATTACATACTTATATATGTTTGTTTATCAACATCCAACACACACATCTAAATAGATTGACATAAGTCGATCTAAATATTTAAAAAGAAGTTTTAAATTGGCAAAACTATTCAACCCCCGCTTCTAGTTTTCCACAGTCATCAAGCTCCTTGATGCTAGTTTAGTTTACCCTATTTCAGACTGTCCCTAGGTCAGCCCAGTCCAAGCAGTCCTGAAAAATGGAGGAATGACCATTGTTAAGAATGATAAGGGTGAGTTGGTTCCTCAAAGAACGGTTACGGGTTGGCGTGTGTGTATCGATTATAGAAAATTGAAGGATGCCACCTGAAAGCATCAATTTTCTTTTACAATTCATCGATCAAATGCTTGAAAGGTTAGCTGGGCATGAATACTATTGCTTTCTTGACGGTTTCTCAAGGTATTTCCAGATCCATATTGCCCCTGCAGATCAAGAAAAAACCACTTTCACATGCCCCTATGGGACTTCTGCATACAAACAAATCTTCTTTTGGGCTATGCAACGCTCCCTATACCTTTCAACGATGTATGATGGCTATATTCCATGAATTGATTGAAGATAGCATGGAAGTTTTCATGGATGCTTTTTGGGTGTTTGGAAATTCATTCGATCTCTGTTTGTCCAATCTTAAGAAGATGCTATAGCGGTGTGAAGAAACTAACTTGCTCTAGAATTGGGAAAAATGCCATTTCATGGTGAGAGAAGGGATCGTCCTGGGACACAAAGTATCCGGGAATGGGATTGAGGTCGATAGGGCTAAGATAGAGGCAATATCCAAATTACCATATCCTACAACCATTAAAGCTATCTGAAGTTTCCTTGGTCATGTGGGTTTTTATAGGAGGTTTATTAAGGACTTCTCAAAAATGGCCCGACCAATGACCCAACTTTTCATCAAAGATGTACCCTTCGACTTTTCTGAGGAATGTAAGGACGCGTTTAATCGCTTGAATCAAGATCTTACCCAAGCTCTTATAATGGTTACTCATGATTGGTCTCAACCATTCGAGATCATGTGAGATGCTAGTGATTGTGCTGTGGGGGCCGTTTTAGGCTAAAGAAAAGAAAAACATTTTCAGCCAATTTACTATGCTAGCAAGACCATGAATGTGGTGCAAGAAAATTACACAACCACCGAAAGATAGCTTCTGGCTGTGGTTTTTGCCTTCGAAAAATTCAGGCAGTATCTCATTTTTTCTAAAACTATCGTCTTCACCGATCATTCCGCCTTATGATATTTGTTCTCAAAACAAGATGCAAAGCCCCGACTTATTAGATGGATTCTATTGCTCCAAGAATTTGACATTGAAATTCGGGATAAAAAGGGGGCTGAAAATCTTGTTGTTGATCATCTTTTACGGTTGGAAAATCTGAACTTGGAGAAATTAAACAATGACGAGATTCGAGACTCCTTCTCTGAGGAGAAGCTAATGTCCATCAAGGATATTGAGCCATGGTATGCGGATTAACCTAACTATTTATCCAGTAGGGTCCTACCAAATTATATGAAAAGGCAAGAGAAGAAAAGATTCTTCACTGAGCTAATGTATTATTTTTGGGATGAACCTTTTCTATTATGCATGTGTCTCGGCAAGATTATCCGACGTTGTGTTGCAGGAAGGGAGATTGATCGGATTATGAGAGAGTGTCATGCAGCCCATCAGGAGGGCATCACGGTATAAGTGTTACGGCACAAAATTTTTTTGATGACGGATTCTGTTGGCCTACTGTATTCCAGGATGTCAAGAAATTAGTTAAGACGTGTGATGCATGCAAACGATCGGGACACAACTCAAGAAGAAATGAAGCACCCCAGAACTACATCCAAGTCTACGAAATATTTGATGTATGGGGTATCAATTTTATGGGGCCTTTTCCATCATCCGGAGGAAATGAATACATTCTTGTCGCCATTGATTATGTGTCCAAATGGGTGGAGGCGCAAGCCATTAGAACTAATGATGCGAGGGTAGTCATTCATTTCCTCAAGAAACTCTTCGCGTGATTCGGGATTCCCAAAGCACTGATTAGTGACAGAGGGACCCATTTTTGCAATTCTCAAATGGAACAGATAATGAAAAAGTATGGTGTTCCTCACAGGTTCTATAAGACATATCATCCCCAAACAAATGGGCAAGTGAAACACAAAAATAGAGCGTTAAAATGAATATTAGAAAAAACGGTCCACCAAAACAGAAAGAACCGGTCATTTAAACTTGATGAAGCGCTCTGGGCATTTAGAACGACTTAAAAACGCCCATTGGAACGACTCCTTTTGTCTTAGTATACGGGAAAGAATGTCATCTCCCGATTGAGCTTGAGAAAAAGGCATATTGGGCACTCAAGGCCTGCAACATGGATTATTCTAAGGCATTGTCAAATAGATTCTTGCAGCTTCAAGAGCTAAACGAGCTAAGACTCGAAACCTATGAGTCCTCAATCATGTACTAAGAAAGAGAAAAACGATGGCTTGACCAACAAATAAAGAGTCCTAAGGAGTTTGCGGAGGGATACAAGGTACTCTTATATAATTCAAGATTTTGGTTATTCCCGGGAAAACTCAAATCAAGATGGAATGGCCCTTTTTGGTGAAGAGGGTAGCGAGTGGTGGAGCCGTTTGGTTGCTAGATGATAAGGTTTTAAAATGTACCTTTTTGAGGGGTCGTTTAAGCCCTTATTTGATCACTTTTGTATCCGTTATTACTTAATATCGTTCCTTTTCACTTTTCAGGTCTCTTGAAGGCAAATTACTGTAATGGCACTTATTTGGACGAAAAAGCGCGGATATACGAAGAAAATGGCCGAAGTCAAGAATCGAGACACTCAAGCTGTTGAAAGACAAGGTGACGGCGTCACTGCTTAACTGCGACGCCGTCGGAGCATTTTGTGATGACACAAAAGCCAAATTTCATATTTTCAAATGACGGTGTCAGGCTTTAAAAGAGTAGGTCGTCGCAACTCAGACGGCCTAGATTTGATCCAGACGGCGTCAGAAGCTAAAGAAGACGGCGTCACAAGCACAAGGTGACGCCGTCGCAAGACTAACGTGGCCAAGATGAAACCCTAATGACGGTGACCCGACGGCGTCACAAAACATAAGGTGACGCCATCGCACATGTAATCTTTTATATAGAATCCGAATTTTTCAGTATTAGTGTGTAGTCTTTTGGAGTAAAAACCTAAACCGAACCAAGGCTATCTTGTACAGTATTTTAGGGTTCCAAACCCTATCTTACAACAAGATAAGTGTTTTACTTCATTAATTCAATTATGTATTTGATTATTTGTGTGTATGCTTGCATGTTCTCCATGTCCGGCTAATTTACTTGTGTGTTTGCTAAGGGAATATGAAACTTAATTATTAAATATTGATTGGTTGTCTCTTATCTTAATTGTTAATGATCTATTAATGCGATAGATAATTCGTTGTGTAATTAATGCTTGATTAATCTTTGTGACCCTTAGGCTATAGCACTTAGAGCGGTTGTAGGCTAAACCATCAAAAGAGGCCTTAGAGTTAGAGTTTATAATCCCTAGTAGGTTTTGTAGACGAGACCCTTTGGTAAGTTCAAAGTGTTAGGGATAAACGCATACCCTACGACTTTAGACACACAACGCGATTAAGAATAAGGACGTGACAATTCAACCACCAATAGGAGATAATTAAGGAGTTATAAAACCTAAGTAAACACATCTTTAAACTATCATACGAACACACAATAATTAGACATAGACTACCCATTAGTTTAGATAATTAGATAAGTAGAAGTAATCGGTAGAAATACCAAAACCCCCAAACTCAAACCCCGAGATTCGTACCTTTCCATTTCCTAAAAAACATAAAAAAAAGATAAAAAAATAATCTTCCTCAACCCCAACCTTAGCGTAGTAACTTCTCACTAGCATTCCTATTCCCCTAGAGAACGATATCAATACCCGTGGCTTACCCTAATACTACACTACAACGATTAAGTTCACTGCCTAGGGTGTTATAAAACTTGCTCGAAGAAAAGGAAGTTCCTTTGACCCCGAACGACGCGTGTAGCGTTATCAAGTTTTTGGCGCCGCTGTCGGGGAATAGAATAGCTAGTTAGTAGTCCACCTCATTTAGGTTTCTTTGCTTGATTCCTATCAAGTAAATTTTTCTCATTTTTAGCTTCCTCGTAGTCTATCCCCCTTCTTCATGACCTTTGTTCGTAACACCATCACTTTTCATCATGGAAGGTGATAACCAACCACCATTCAATAACCTACCACCAAATGACCCGCCAAGAGCCCGTACTCTTGGTGAATACTCGAGACCAAGCCACCTAGGCTATAGGAACACCATTGAGCTTCCCGACCAAGCCCAAACTATGGCCTTGCGATCCGACACCATCCGGTTGGTGTAAAACGGATGTGCATTCCATGGACTTCGTTCCGAAGATCCAAATCAGCATCTAAGGGATTTCCTTAAAATTGTCGATTCCATCGACCTTGATGCTACTACTCAGGAGACCACGCGTCTGCGTCTCTTCCAATTCTCTCTACGGGACCAAGCTAGTAATTGGCTTGAGGGACTTCCCGCCGGCTCCATCTCAAGTTGGGATGATCTCACCTCTCGTTTACTTGCTCAATTTTTCCCACCGGGGAGAACCACTAAACTTAGGAATAAAATCTTGATGTTCCAACAATGTCAAGGTGAATCTCTCTACGAAGCATGGACTCGATTCAAGGACTTACTTCATAAAGTCCCTCATCACGGCATTGATCTTTGGCTCCAAGTCCAAATCTTTTATGATCATGTCAACTTCCCCACCAAGCGATCCATTGACCAAGCGGCCGGTGGAAAACTTAGTGATCTCACATCGGAAGAATCATGGGGTATAACAGAGGACCTTGCTCTCTATGACAACGAAAGTTGGAATGACCCCCATGAGTTGCCCAAAACCGTTAAGGCAATCTCCTTGCCTCCCATTGACTCACAATCTTCCGACCGTAGGATGATCGAACTTGAAGATCAAGTTAAATTCCTAATGAGTTCCTACAAAAACCCTTAGTCTTCACGCCATGTGAACAAAATTTCTTCCTCGTGTGAGCCGTTTTATGATCCTCATAACACGCGCACTTGCACCCGATCCCCCGAACATGCTTCCATTGACTACGCATCCTCGCGTATTAATGGAACGGGAGGAAGATTCCCCACGATACCCGGACCTAGGAATTTCAATGAAACCCGAGAAGCATGGAAGGGCAATCCCGACTTCTATTGGGGACAAACCAAAGAATTCACTTCCAATGATTTTTCATGGCCCCCACCTCACGGTCCTAACCAACAAAACATCGAGGGGATGTTGCAAAACCTAGTTGCATCCCAAGAAGCCCAAATAGCTAAACTCTCGGACCGCTTTAACCAACAACAAGCCGAAATGGATAGGAAGATAGATAACCTTTTGAAAGCCATGACCAATAGTGATAGGAAGGTTAATTCTATCTCAACTCCCGAGCCTTCCTGTGTAGAGATTAAGGACCTAAGTAAGTTAGCTAAGCATGTTCAATTCGTCAATACCATCGCCTTAGTGAAACCTAATAGAACAAATGACGAAGAGGACCATACACGTGAGACTAATGAAACGATCGTGGAAGTAGATGATGTAGACAATGACTATTTCAATAAGTTTCCTACGGAAGAAGAGCTATCTCGCCACCCTCACTTAGTACGTGACCTCCGTCACAGGTATGTTAGGAAAAGCCCTAGAATCAACTTTGGGAACCCTTGGAATCTTAACATACCATGTTGCATAGGACATCTTCTCGTGGCAAAGGCCTACATTGATCGCAAATCCCTAATCAACATAATAACTAGCACCTACTACAATTGGGTAGTGAAGAAGCCTATTCCAACTAGGCAAGACCCCGATGATCCTAGTGTTAGTTGCAATTTTCTCGGTAGAGTTAAGGGATTACCCGTTTATGTAGGTAGTTTCACGTTTCCTACGGACTTCATAATTGTGGATGATATTAGCATGGCCATAGATCCTAGCTTGTCCCACGTTATTCTAGGAAAACCTTTCATAGAAAGCACCGGGATGACCTATGACCCCTCGTTAGGAATAGTGCGATTTAAAGATGAGACAGATAACATAGCTTACCAAATGCCGTTTAAGATTGAGAATTTTTCATCACTCTCTAATGATGAAAAGGAACTTAAACTATCGGTCTATTATAGGAATGAGGAGGATAAAGAAAAAGGAGTAGATTATGTTATGGCTAAGATTTTCAGATTCTATAAGGATTGCTTGAACCTAGGACTGAAATATAGGACCGATTGGGGAGACGATGAACTCTTAGAGAAGTGCATCATAGGGTACTTCTACAACATGGAATCCCCCAATAGAGACTGTCATGAGAAAGAACATGGCGGTAATGAAGTCACGTAAGGGCACGACTATGAGTCTAGCTACAAGACTCTTAAATAAAGAAAAGCGCTTCGTAGGAGGCAACCCATGCTTAATTATTTGCTTGTTCGTGTCGTATATCTTTTATTGATTGTTTATTCTCATGTTTAAATTTGTAAAAATGCTTTATTTTGTTTTTAACCTCGTCTTAATTGCATATAAAGGTATTTTACATAAAGGATAAGTGTAGGGAGGATTACACACTTTTTCAAAAGAAACGTAAACATGAGAATAGCAATTCATTAAAAAATATATATGTGTGTTTGTTCGAGTCAAATGCTTGTATCGAGTCATAATGAATGTTTTGCAGAAATTTTTCCAGATTCTAAAGATGTAAAATTTCCAGAATTTTTTCCAGAAAATCGCATACCAGGTTTTGTCAGGATAACCTGACGGCATCAGGATTACAACCTGACGGCGTCAGGAAGGAGTAAAAACAACATATTACTTTTTTCTCATTTTCTGAGCTACTTATGAATTTTTGGAATTTTCCAGGTCTTAATTTTCCATAAATTCTGTAAACATCCATTCCACAAGCATTATATCTTAGTTTTGTAGAGTCTTATATATATTATTACCGCCGATTTTACGCGAAGGTTTCATTTGTTTTCTTCGAATGTGCAGGTTTTATTTATCAAGAAGAAGAAACAAAAGATTGGAAGGAGCTTTTCACGAACACATTCTTCTTGGAAAGGATTTAACCACTACTTTACACGGATCCTACCGAGCTAATCAGGGGAGTACTAGTTTCTTTCGTTTTTAATTACCTTCCATTATCATAACTTTGATACTTTCGGGGAACATTGGGGACACTGTTTAGTTTAAGTGTAGGGAGGGAAAATAAAACGGGAACTTTGAAACTATACTTATCCTTGATTATTTGCTTTGTCCAATTGTATTTGTGTAATAAACCATGAGAAAATGTCGGTTAGGGTAATTTTGGCACCAAATTTGAAATTTTCTATGACATATAGGAGTGGGCCATTAGTCTTAACAAAAGCGTCTCACGGATAGGAAGTTGCATGACTAGCACAAAAACCCTTTACCACCTAAATTCCACCCAAAATGTGAGGATCACCCTTAGATTTGTAGCAATTAAAGCATTCATCTTTAATGCTTAGAGTGTGAACATGTTGTATATTAGATTCTAGAACTTGTTTTGTGATGCATCCCCAGATCGCTAGTAAGACTACACTTGTGTAGTTAGGAATAACTAAATGATAAGAGGCATTAGGATAACCCTTGTTTGATACCCGTAATATAATTACTTCTTCCACATCGGTTGAGTAATTCCCCCACACCCTTTGCGTTGTACTCATCTTTAGTACACGATACCCCTAGTTAACCCCTCAGAGCCTATCCTTTTCGCGGTTCTCGTGATGTTTTGGTTTTTCCGATATATCAATGAAGAGCATTGTTTACACCCCACCCCAAATATACACCCAAATCGCCTTAGCCTACCCTGTATGCACTTACTTTTAGTGCATTATTTTTATCACCCCAAACCCTTAGTTCAATTATCTAGTTGCTTGCATGAGTTGCTAAGTCGAGTCATATCCTTTGTACACAGTTTTGGGACGATTGGGTCTCATGGGAAAAAGTTAAAGTTTCTAAAATGATTGGAAGGGATTAAATTCTTTTACTTGCGTAATAACATACCCCAAGTGTTTTGATCTTTTCAATTCGGGTCAAATTAGTGTTAGTGAAATAAAAACTCAAGTGTAGGGATGTGCCTATGAATCCCTATCATTTTGATGTTACCGTAGAGGATGGTAGAGTAAAAGTGTTTGTAAAAAAAAAAAATCGAAAAAAAATATAGAAAAAGAGAAAAGAAAAAAAAATAGAGTGTAAAAAAAAAACATACGGGCTACCATCCTACATCTATCCTTTAAATTTATGTTTGTTTTTTCAGTTAGCTAGAGTCTAGAGTGTCGAGTCTTGGCTTAGCAACGCCATTCTTCGTATGCTTGTAACAAAAAGATTTTTGACTTACCACCACTAAATAGCCTATCCCACCAAACCCTTTGTTTCCCTACCGTAATCCTAACATTACAACCGTTTAAAAACCTCTTTGATAGTCTTTCCTAGGTGCTTATGCCAAAGCGATGGAGGTTTGATCTATTCTCTAGCCTATGGTAATCTATGTACTAGGACCGGTTAATGAGTGTTTAATCTTCCATTTCCAACTTGTTATATTTCATATACACCCGAGAGAGATGTGAGTATCCAAACACCCCATGTGAGGTGCTAGTATGTAATTTCCGTGCTTGTTATGACTTTTGCGGGGCTTATATGTGTTGTGGATTGTTTTAAACCAATGCTTCATGACCCCTAACTTATAAATTAATTGGCTAAAAGCACATTTGCTTGAGGACAAGCAAATACCAAGTGTAGGGATATTTGATAAGGTTTTAAAATGTACCTTTTTGAGGGGTCGTTTAAGCCCTTATTTGATCACTTTTGTATCCGTTATTACTTAATATCGTTCCTTTTCACTTTTTAGGTCTCTTGAAGGCGAATTGTTGTAATGGCACTTATTTGGATGAAAAGGCGCGGATATACGAAGAAAATGGCCAAAGTCAAGAATCGAGACACTCAAGCTGCTGAAAGACAAGGTGACGGCGTCACTGCTTAACTGCGACGCCGTCGGAGCATTTTGTGACGACACAGAAGCCAAATTTCATATTTTCAAATGACGGTGTCAGGCTTTAAAAGAGTAGGCCGTCGCAACTCAAACGGCCTAGATTTGATCCAGACGGCGTCAGAAGCTAAAGAGGACGGCGTCACAAGCACAAGGTGACGCCGTCACAAGACTAACGTGGCCAAGACGAAACCCTAATGACGGTGACCCGACGGCGTTACAAAACATAAGGTGACGTCGTCGCACATGTAATCTTATATATAGAATCCGAATTTTTCAGTATTAGTGTGTAGTCTTTTGGAGTAAAAACCTAAACCGAACCATGGCTGTCTTGTACAGTATTTTAGGGTTCCAAACCGTATCTTACAACAAGATAAGTGTTTTACTTCATTAATTCAATTATGTCTTTGATTATTTGTGTGTATGCTTGCATGTTCTCCATGTCCGGCTAATTTACTTATGTGTTTGCTTAGGGAATATGAAACTTAATTATTGAATATTGATTGGTTGTCTCTTATATTAATTGTTAATGATCTAGTAATGCGATAGGTCATTCGTTGTTCAATTAATGCTTTATTAATCTTTGTGACCCTTAGGCTATAGAACTTAGAGGGGTTGTAGGCTAAAACATCCAAAGAGGCCTTAGAGTTAGAGTTTATAATCCCTAGTGGGTTTTGTAGACGAGACCCTTTGGTAAGTTCAAAGAGTTAGGGATAAACGCATACCCTAAGACTTTAGACACACAACGCGATTAAGAATAAGGACGTGACAATTCAACCACCAATAGGAGATAATTAAAGAGTAATAAAACCTAAGTAAACACATCTTTAAACTATCATACGAACACACAATAATTAGACATAGACTACCCATTAGTTTAGATAATTAGATAAGTAGAAGTAATCGGTAGAAATACCAAAACCCCCAAACTCAAACCCCGAGATTCGTACCTTTCCATTTCCTAAAAAACATAAAAAAAGATAAAAAATAATCTTCCTCAACCCCAACCTTAGCGTAGTAACTTCTCACTAGCATTCCTATTCCCCTATAGAACGATATCAATACCCGTGGCTTACCCTAATACTACACTACAACGATTAAGTTCACTGCCTAGGGTGTTATAAAACTTGCTCGAAGAAAAGGAAGTTCCTTTGACCCCGAACAACGCGTGTAGCGTTATCACTAGATAATGATGGGAGAGAATTTACCGTAAACGGACAACGTGTGAAACATTACCAAATAGACAATAATGAATTAATCAATGATGAAGATATTATTTTGGATAATGAGATGAAGTAGGGGCACGACTTCGAGTCAAGCTACAAGACTCAAAAATAAAGAAAAACGCTTCTTGGGAGGCAACCCATGCTTAATTGTTTGCTTGTTTTGTTTTTCAATTTTGTTTGTGTGTTTATATATCCTTTTCATTGTTGTTTATTCTCATGTTAAATTTTGTGAAAATGCTTTATTTTGTTTTTACCTTCGTCTTAATTGCATATAAAGGTATTTTACAAAAAGATAAGTGTAGGGAATATCACATTTGTTTTTAAGAACATGAACATAAGATTAACAATAATTTGAATTTTATATATTTGTATGTTTGTTAGAGTCAAATGCTTGTATCGAGTTATAATGGATGTTTCGAAGAAATTTTTCCAAGTTTTAATGAGGTAAATTTTCCAGAAAAACGCACTAGACCACTTTCTGTCAGGACAACCTGACAGCATCAGGATTAACACCTGATGATGTCAGGCAATGTAGAAACTGAATATCAGTTTCATTTTCTATGTATACGGGAAAGCATGTCATCTCTCGATTGAGCTTGAGCAAAAGGCATATTAGGCACTCAAGGCCTGCAACATGGATTATTGTTCAAATAAGTTCTTGCAGCTTCAAGAGCTAAACGAGCTAAGACTCGAAGCCTATGAGTCCTCAATCATGTACTAAGAAAGAGCAAAATGATGGCATGACCAACGAATAAAGAGTCCTAAGGAGTTTGTGGAGGGAGACAAGGTACTCTTATATAATTCAAGATTTTGGTTATTCCCAAGAAAACTCAAATCAAGATGGAATGGACCCTTTTTTGGTGAAGAAGGTACCTAGTGGTGGAGCCGTTTGGTTGCTAGATAATGACGGGAGAGAATTTACCATAAACGGACAACGTGTGAAACATTAACAAATAGACAATAACGAATTAATCAATGATGAAGATATAATTTTGGATAATGAGATGACGTAGGGGCACGACTTTGAGTCTAGCTACAAGACTCAAAAATAAAGAAAAGCGTTTCCTGGGTGACAACCCATGCTTAATTGTTTGCTTGTTTTGTTTTTCAATTTTGTTTGTGTGTTTATATATCCTTTTCATTGTTGTTTATTCTCATGTTAAATTTTGTGAAAATGCTTTATTTTGTTTTTACCTTCGTCTTAATTGCATATAAAGGTATTTTACAAAAAGATAAGTGTAGGGAAGATCACATTTGTTTTTAAGAACATGAACATGAGATTAACAATAATTGGAATTGTATATATTTGTGTGTTTGTCAGAGTCAAATGCTTGTATCGAGTCATAATGGATGTTTCGAATAAATTTTTCCAAGTTTTAATGAGGTAAATTTTCTAGAAAAAAGCACCAAACCACTTTCTGTCAGGACAACCTGACTGCATCAGGATTAACACCTGACGATGTCAGGCAATGTAGAAACTGAATATCAGTTTCGTTTTCTATGTATACGGGAAAGCATGTCATCTCCCAATTGAGCTTCAGCAAAAGGCATATTGGGCACTCAAGGCCTGCAACATGGATTATTGGTCAAATTGGTTCTTGCAGCTTCAAGAGCATAACGAGCTAAGACTCGAAGCCTACGAGTCCTCAATCATGTACTAAGAAAGAGCAAAACGATGGCATGACCAACGAATAAAGAGTCCTAAGGAGTTTGTGGAGGGAGACAAGGTACTCTTATATAATTCAAGATTTTGGTTATTCCCGAGAAAACTCAAATCAAGATGGAATGGACCATATTTTGGTGAAGAGGGTAGCTAGTGGTGGAGCCGTTTGGTTGCTAGATAATGATGGGAGAGAATTTATCGTAAACGGATAACGTGTGAAACATTACCAAATAGACAATAACGAATTAATCAATGATGAAGATATTATTTTGGATAATGAGATAACGTAGGGGCATGACTTTGAGTCTAGCTACAAGACTCAAAAATAAAGAAAAGCGCTTCTTGGGAGGCAACCCATGCTTAATTGTTTGCTTGTTTTGTTTTTCAATTTTGTTTGTGTGTTTATATATCCTTTTCATTGTTGTTTATTCTCATGTTAAATTTTGTGAAAATGCTTTATTTTGTTTTTACCTTCGTCTTAATTGCATATAAAGGTATTTTACAAAAAGATAAGTGTAGGGAAGATCACAATTGTTTTTAAGAACATGAACATAAGATTAACAATAATTGGAATTGTATATATTTGTGTGTTTGTTAGAGTCAAATGCTTGTATCGATTCATAATGGATGTTTTGAAAAAAAATCCAAGTTTTAATGAGGTAAATTTTCCAGAATTTTTCTAGAAAAACGGTACCAGACCACTTTCTGTCAGGACAACCTGACAGCATTAGGATTAACACCTGATGATGTCAGGCGATGTAGAAACTGAATATCAGTTTCATTTTCTATGAAACTTGTGATTTTTTGGAATTCCCAATTCTTAATTTTCCAAGAAAACCTACAAACATCCATTCTACAAGCATTATATCATATTTGCTTTCTAGTTTAGTTATGTTTCATATATAGTTTTACCGTCGATTTTACGCGAGGTTTCATTTCATTTTCTTATAAGTGTGCAGGTTATATTAGACAAGAAGAAGAGACACATATTCGAAGCAACATTTATTACTTATTCATTCTTCTTGGATGAGGATTTAATCGCAACTTCATACATATCCTACCAAGCTAATCAGAGGAGTACTAGTTTATTTCTCTTTTACTTATCATCCTTTATCAAAACTTTGATACTTTTGGGGAACATTGAGGACATTGTTCAATTTAATTGTAGGGAGGTAGAATAAAACGCGAACTTAGAAACTATTCACTCATTTGATTTTTCTCTTGTCCTTAGTAAATTGTTTAATAAACTATGAGAAATATTTGTTAGGGCATTTTTAGCACCAAATTTAAAATTTTTTATGGCATTTATGAGTTAAACTTTAGTCTTAATAAAGCGTCTCTTGGATAGGAATTATATGACTAGCACAAAAACCGTATACCGCTCAAATTATGCCCCAAAAATGTGAGGTTCGCCCCTGGATCTTTAAGAATAAAAGTATTCATCTTTAATGTTTAGTGAGTGTACCGGTAGTATAATAGATTCTAGAACTTGTTTTGTGATGCATTCCAAGATCGCTAGTGAGACTCATTCGTGTAGTTAGGATTAACTAAATGATAAAAGGCATTAGGATAACCCTTGTTTGAAAACTGTAATATAATTACGTCATCCACATCGGTTGAGTAATTTTTCCCACACTCATCTTTAGTTTATGAAACCCCTAGTTAATCCCTTAGAGCATATCCTTTTCGCGGTTCTTGTGATATTTCGTTCTCCGGAATATAAATGAAGAGCATTGTTTACAATCCACCCCCAAATTTTATACCCAAATCGCCTTAGCCTACCTTATATGCACTCATCTTTAGTGCATAATTTTTATCATATTTAAACCCTTAGTTCAATTATCTAGTTATTTGCATGGTTGCTAAGTCGAGTCATATCATTTGTATACTGTTTTAGGACGATTGTGACACACGGGTTAAAGTAATATTTTAAGGAGTAATAGGAAAGAATAATAAATTCAAATTCCCTTTGTCTACGTAATTAAATACTCCAAGTGTTTTGATCTTTTCAAATCGGGTCAATTAGTGTTAGTGAAATAAAAACTCAAGTGTAGGAATGCTCCTATAAATCCCTTTATTTTTATGTTATTGTAGAGGATGGTAGAGTAAAAAGGTATGAAAAAAAAGATAAGAAAAAATGAAAAAATAAGAAAAACATACGGGCTACCGTCCTGCATCTATCTTTATGTTTATGTTTTTAAGTTTATATTTGTGTTTTGCTTCAAGTTGTTTAGTGTTTGTGAGTCGAGTCTTGGCTTAGCAACGCCACGCTTTACATGATTGTAACATAAGATTTTTGACTTCCCCCACTAAATATCCCCTCTCCAACCCTTTACTTCCCTACCCTAAGCCTAACATTACAGCCCTTTGTAAAGACCTCATAGATAGTTTTTCCTAGGTGCTTACGCCAAAGTGGTGGAGGTTTGATCTATTCTCAAGCTTATGGTAAGCTATGTACTATGCCTGGTAATAAGTGTTTGTCTTCCATTTCCTTACATATTATATTTCATATAAACCCGAGAGATGAGAGAATCCAAACACCAATTGTGAGGTGCTAGTGTATAATTTCCATTCTTGTTATGACTATTGTGGCGCTTGTATTTGTTGTAAATTATTTTAAACCAATGCTTCATGCCCCCTAACTTATAAATTGATTGGCCAAAAGCACATTTGCTTGAGGACAAGCAAATTACAAGTGTAGGGATATTTGATAAGGATTTAAAAGATACTTTTTAGAGGGTTATTTAAGCCCTAAATCGACACATTTTATATCCGTTACTACTTAAAATCATTCCTTTTCACATTTTAGCTCTTTTGGAAGTAAAATGCTGGAATCAAGCATAATTGGACAAAAAGGGGCGAAAACATGAAGAAAATGACAAAGTCAAGACTCAAGATGTTCTTATAGCCTGACGACGTCCCATCTCAAAGGGCGACACCGTCACTTGTTGAAGATTTTGATAAAAGATCAAGTAATGGCTCAGGTGATTTTCTGGTTCTTAAGCCTAATGACGTCACGTGTTAATTCTGGAGGGCGTCACCCTTTGTTTTACACCAGACGACCAACGAACAAATCCCAAATGATGTCCCTATTGAAGACAGACGGCGTGACACTCATAAGCTGACATCGTCCCAACGATGACTTGGCCCAAACGAAACCCTAATGACAACGACCTGATGGCGTCACCATCAAAAGGCGACGTTGTTGCACTTGTAAATCTATATATAGAATTTTATTTTTCTACATTTAGAGAGGTATAACATTGGAGAGGAAACCCTAATTCGGTTGTAGTCCGACTTGGACAGTAATTTAACTTTCCATAACCATCTTTACATCATAATTGTTTGTTTGTATGCTTTCTTATTTACCATGAGTAGCTAAATTATCATTGTGTTTTCTTAGATCTATGAAACCTAGTTGTTAATTATTGTTAGGTTGTCTCTTGTCTTGATTGGTAGACGCTAGAGTAAGGAAAACTGGCTTCTTCTTTAATTATTGCGAGGTTGAACGTCCTAAATAGCAAAAAGCTTAGGAGTGCACCTAGGCCATCCTTGTGTTTATTGCGTGAGTTGTAGCTTTAGGATAATAGAGTATTCGGCGGAGATACTACGGTACTTGGTGATCCCGAATAGTCTAGAGGAGAGTTACGATTCTTAGAATTAGGGAATTTAGCAATGCCCTATAACCAAACGGAATAGAACGCACCAATTCAGATGATGATGTGACAATTCAACCGACCAATAAGAGATAACTAGGGAGTAAGACCATCTAAGTAAACACATTTTTAATCATCATAAGAGCACACTTACATTAGCATAACCTATCTTTACCTTTCAATTGTTTAAGTAGTTAATTAGTTTAGTTAAAAAGAGTTAAAATTGGTAGAAGTACCACCCCCTGTTAGGTCACCATAATGTAACACAAGTATCAATATGTAAGAAATATAGATGAGATAGACCGGTTGAACACACAAACACACACACGAATATGATAAGTAAATTTTATGCGTAGGAAATGTATAAAAGTGAACAACCAACCTTCAAATGAAGGTTTACAAAGGTATTTATAGGGGAAGGGACTTGGGCAACACAACAAGTCCCCTTCCTTCCTTATTGGACATGGGCCAAGGCTTATGGGCTTTCTACATAAGCCTTGCCATTAATACAAACATAAAAGCCTAATTAAGAAACCTATTACATATTGATTACTAACACTTGAAATATAGTTTTGGAGTGATTCCAACAATCTCCCCCTAAGTGTTGGTAATTAATGGCTTCAGTAATCTTGAAAAGTTGTTGGTGCGGATGTAATAGTTGCTTTGATGTCTTCTGACATTCTTCTTTCTTGTGAGAAGAAGTGTCTGGATTTGAACAATCTCCCCAGTGTGAGAATCTTGTTTTTCTTTGAAGTTTTTAGCTTTGACGTCTTCATTTATCTTTGTTCTTTGTTCTGGTGTAGATATGGTGATGTTATGTTGTTGTATTCTACAACAGGTCTGCTTCGTTGCTCAGGTCTCTCCACGTCCTTCTCCAACATGCTCACATGCTCTTTGATGTTGGATTTCAGGATTGATGTAGTTCTCTTTAGTCTTTAAACTTTGTAGATTCTTTGGCTTTGACAAAGAATCATTCTGACTTTTGTGTTGCCTTTCGAGAGAACTTTAATTTTTGTTATTGTTGGTATGAACATGTGGAGAATCTGCACGATCCTCTCCCAGGATTATCCATAAGAAGAAAACATAAGAATGGGTTAATGTTAAACACCAATCGATCACTGTGGTTGTTTCTTAGAGAATTGACCACTGTGATTGTTCTTCTGACGAATGTCTTGATTCCATTCACCTTGGTCGGGCGAATCAGCCGTCCGAATCCCATAAGGGACAGTTGGCATTACATTGAACAAGTTCAAGTAACGACCCACATCTTCAGGACTCGATTCTTGAAAGGAATCTTCTTAGCGGGATTTCCAGCACTTACAAGTTCGAACTTCAAGCGTGTTAACAGCATAGTGTGAAAACACATCTCTAATTCTAGCAAAGGCTGTTCCTGAACTGGAGTCCCTCAAGTAGGATAACAGGATGTACCGAAGTACATCTACAGTTCAGGTGAGTCACTGAGGTACACCGAAGCATCACCCCACGACTGTAGACCATTTGAGACAACAATAAGCGTAACCCACAAGGAGTTACCGAAGTGACTTACTGTCAGGGCTGTTTGATGTTGACCTTGGCAGGAGTTTCCATTTAAACACTGAGGATCACGGGTGTGAACCCCTCATAAATGTTCTCGACAGGTTGTTAGGATCTGTGTAGGACTCTAGAATAGTATCACTTGCGTCCTTAGTGTTGAACGAAAAGTGATGAAATGTCAGGTGTTCCTAAGAGATCTTTTGATGAATCTCGTGGCTCTAGACTCAATAGTGCGCTTTGGTTTTCCTGAGCGGAGACTAGGGAGAGGGTCTCCTTCTTCAATACCAGCAATCTCTAAGAGAAAGCCGATAGTTTACGTAGGGTTCCCTGTGAGAATGAAACAAGCTTCTATAGAGAGAAACTTGAGTGGCTAAGAAGGTTTAGTACATGCGTCACTGGGTCTATGACGACTTTAATCTTCTATACCGGTGTCATCAAGTGACAACCAGCAACATATGAATTGAACCCGGTGTCTGCCCTAAGTTGAATAATTTGGAGGGCTATTTCTTTTCACCCTTTTCTTTACTTTTTTTTAATTCTTCAACTCCTTCTTTCTCCGATTCTCATTTTCTCCTTTTTATAATCATACCTAAGGACTTCTAAATTCTAACTATTGGTGGTGTCCTTGGGTAGATCCCTCCGGCTCTGGCGGATCATAGGACGGTTATTCCTAACCTTAGTCACCTTATAACTCCATGACTATCCTATGTTGCCATAAAACCATTTTCTCAAAAATATCTCAAAGTGTTTATGAGTGAAAAATTTTTGTAACACTTTGAGAGTTTTGTATTAATCAGAAATACTCCCCCTCCACATGTGCTCAAGTGTTTTGACAGAAATCTGCACAGTGAGGGTAGAGCTCGCACTTTTGAATTGATCGACTCAAGATAGACAATTCCCCTCAAGACACGATTACGTTGCATAGTTAAAGAGTTACATTGTTAGCTTTTAGGTGACAACTAGCTCTAATAACTACCTTGAAGGTGTGCACAAACCTCGAAAGGTTGTCAAACCCGTCAGAGTTCATGTCTATCAAGAGCTTCTCGAATAGGTACGATCTACTCGGATAAATCTTTGAAGACAAATCTTTTCGATGTATGACAGTTCAGATGTCGTCAATTCATGGGTTAAGTCTTAGCACGAAGATTCAATGACATTTCCAACAAATTTGTATCACACAATTTTTCTCCCCCTCAAAAATGGTATATATGTTATTTTTGATGAAAGTTTGATATCGAATATGTCCATTTCGAGTTTTGTGGGAAGATTTCCACGATGAACAATTTGTGAACAAAGATTTTTATCAATTACTCCCCCTCAACAAGTAATATTAACTTTTGAGGTTTTGAAAAAAAACATAAGGGGAAGTACTTGTTCTTTTGAGCAAAACTTTGAAAAATGAAAGTTTTGATAAGTTTTACTCAAAAGTAAGAAGCTTTCGCTCTTTTTATAAGGATTGTGGCACTGATGCGTACCACAGGGTCCTTTCATTACAAGTACGGGTTGTACACTGTTATGTGTGCACAAGCCATTGTCAAATATACAGATCATAATATCCAAATATTAATCAAAGAAACAAATTAAGGAGTACCAGGAAATCCGTCAATGGCATCAGGAGTTCTCTCTTGTCATTGATAACTCGTAAGAGGGAAACTCTGTCGTCCACCCATGAAACTCTCCAAATTCCGCATCTGATCACGGTGAAACAGCCTCTCATCAATCCTCTTGATAAATTTCTTAACATCCCTCTTTTTTCTAGAATTCCATCACTTCTTTGACCCAATTCCTTCATGAATCTCTTTTAACCGATACGCTAACCCATCACGAACCTTCTTCAGAGTGTGATTACAAAACTTGTGAAGCTCATTGCACGCCATGAAATAGTTATGGTGAAGTTCACTGCGGTAAACGACGCCAAACTTTGGTTTCTTGAGAATGGTGTACTGAGAGAGTTGGTTGATATCGGGAAAGTGGAGCAACGGTTTAGTGAGATTGACCCTTTTCTGATATGATTCCACGCCAAGTTGAAGGTCTTCAACACGTTCTTAGATGACGATGCTTCTTATGAATATCAACAAGGACTTGATGTACTGCAGCTGGATGTTGGTGGAGAAATGTCGCATTCGACCTTGTACCTTAGCCAGATACATGTCTTCAATGTCGTTGAGCGACAATCTCGGAAAATCAGCTTCAGTAAAATCATATTCCTGTTCTTCTTGGCGTTTGACTTTGATTACTTCCAGGAATGAGTAATCCCACTTTGTAGCCAGACTGACATTCATTATAGCAACGATCCTTTTGTCACTATACACCTCTTTGTTTGATTTTAGTACCTAACAGCTTCTGTAGTATACCACATTATCAACAAACATTCTTGCTGCTTCTTCCTCGATGGCAACATTATCGGAGAAGACTGCTGCCAGGATGTTGAAGGTGAGTGAGGTAGCATATTTCTTTCTTACATCGAAACCGTGTTGAAGAAATTCTAGGTCGTAGTTGAAGAAGTATTGATAGGGAATCCTTTGTTGATCAGGTCGGCCAGTGGTTGGTAGTGGCTTTGTCCAGTCAGTATAGTAAGGAGTCTTGTCAGGTCTTGTGAAGTCGATGTTAGATTCAGGGTTGAGCCAATCAATATTGTTGGACATAGCTCGTGCGATGTTGTCGAGATGATATTCGACTTCAATAGCACTATCGAAGTTGTCCTTAAGCAGTTGAAACTCGTCGTTCTTGATTCGGCGCAACTCTCCCTTCATCATCTTCTGCACTTTGAATTTTTCTTGAATAATCTTGACATGCTCCATTGTTCGACCATCTACCGGTTCTTGGCCTTCCGGTAAGTGAGGGGTGGCATCAACAAGCTTAGAAAACCATTCATATTCGTTATTTTCATCTTCATCTAGCCATGATACAACTGATGTTGACCATTTCTGCTTAGGCTTGGAGGATGATTCTTTAGGCTGCTTGGTTGATGTCGGAGAGGGGGGCTGTTGTTAAGGCTCAGGAATCTCTTCATCGTCACCACCAGTGTATTGGAAATGATCACCGGTTTTCTTTGATGGTGGTGAGGACTCAGAGTCCTGAGGTTTATCAGAACCAGGAGGACGTTGAGCAGTTCTTGTGGTGGTGGTGGTCTTTTGGGTTGGAGGAGGCTTGGAAGAGGATTCGCCTGTTTTCTTTTGACGTTTAGGCTCGGAATACTTGTCTGCATCATCATCATCTCGTGGTCGCTTAACCTGACCACCCGACTCTTTTCAAGATGTCTTGAGTTGATTTTCCAGTAATGCCTCAAAAAATTTTGCTTCATCAGAAGTCAAAGTTGCAGATTGTTGAGACATTTGCATAACCAGCTTAGAAATCAATTCTGCATCAGTGACAACAGGAGATGGAATTGGTTTGATTTCCATGACCGTAGGGGTATTTGACAGTGTCTGCTTGACTAATGACATGAGATAAGGATAAAGTTTTCTGGCGAACATCTCTCTTGTGACTCCAGGGACGGTGTCGAGAAGGAACTTTTGAGTGTAGTCCCTAATCGCCTTGTCCATCTCACCCTTTATATCTCGGTTGAGAAATTGTTGGATCTGGTCTCTTTCGTCTGAGAACTTGATGAGTGTCTAAATACTCATCATTTTTGTACAAAATAAACTGCAAATTCATCTGAAAACACTCAGAAACACATCAAAATGATCAAAATATCACAAATCAGTGTTTTATGTGTTTTAAATACAAAAATATCAAAATCAGATGAAAAACATATCAAATTTGCAAAAATTGCAGTTTTAGTCCCCCAAGTTTCAAAAATTGTCAAAAACAGTCCCTGAGCACATAATTTCAAAAGTAAAGTCACCAAAGGTCCTTTTAAAATCAAAAGTTGTCAAATTTAGTCCTTTGGTGAAAAATATCAAAAGTTTGAGAAAATTGCAAAAATGGTCCTCCAAGTTTGAAAATTGGCAAAATTAGCCCCTGGAAAATTGTAAAATGGCAAGTTTAGTCCTTGCATTATTGAAATTTGTCACTTTTAGTCCTTGGAAGAAACTTTTTGAATTGGCAGGAATGGTCCTTTAATTTTCAGCATGTACACTTTAGTCCCTTGTCAATTTAAATCCTTTAAACCTCATTTTGGCCTGGTCATAAACCTTGACCCCCTGTCAAAACTGAATTGTGAACCCCCCCATTATTAATACCACTTGGGTCAGTCTTGGTCAAAATCCTCATACCCGCCAAAAAGTCCATCTCCTACCTGCCTTGCCTGCAACACATCTCCAACCCATCCCCCCTCCTCCATTTCCACTCCACCATGTTCCCCACTCCACAACTACCCTCCAAGACTCATTAATTGCACTCCCCCCCTCTCACTCAACCCCCATTTGGCAGATAGCAAAATTGGCGCCAAAACACCATTTGAATGGTTGAGATTATTTCAAGGCTATCCAAGGGCTAGGATTGGTGGGATTTCATCAAAGAAGAGAGATATTGAGATTGGGTATAAAAGAAAAGCAAAAGGAGAAGTGAAGGGCAGTTTTTAGTTTTATAAAATTTAGTAAAATGTCGTTTTTAGTTTAAAAGTTTTATTTAAGTTGTAAGACTGTTTAATTTTGTTAAGTTGCACTATCCTAAGTTGTTTGATCAATATAAATCAGTTTCAAGTTCCAATTTCAAGTTATGTTATCATTTCATATTGTATGATCCACTGTTACAATTTTTACTTTCAAAGTCTTGTGTTCAAGCTTCATAATGCTTCTTTTAAAGTTTGTATAAGCTTATATAAGCTAGTGATAGCTTTTTATAAGTTTTAAGTCAAGTTTCAAGTTCTTTTGTAATCGGGTCAACAAAAGTCAACTGGGTACTAAAAGTTGGAAATGGAGCTACAAATGGGTTGATGCAGTGGAAATGGGTTGAATTAGATTCCTTTGGGTTGATATTTAGGGTAGTGGATCTATGTTTCATATGTTTCAAACCATAGTGGTTAAGGACCCTTGGTAAGTGAATTTCAAGCTCATTTGCATAATGTGTATGTGCAGTGATTAGTAGTATAAATTTGTTGATTTAGTTGTATTTATAGTATTTAAACTTAATTGGATCAGTATCATGGGTTAATTCAGTGTTTAGATTAGTTTTGAATCTTAATTAGTAGTGTAAAGGGGTGTTTGGTATTACTGTTTAAACTGTTATAGAGGGTAGTTCATTGATCTAGTCCTGTTGTTCCATGCTTGTTTGACTATAAGTAACTCAATTCAAGTCTTGGTTTGGTGCATGTTACCACAAAAGTCAACATTTCAGTAAATCTGTCTCAACTGATAAACTGTGTGGATTTGGATTTGCAAAACTCTTGTTCTGTGTTTAGAACTGTTAAACATAGGTTGATTTAGTTTCATTTTATCATAATACAACATTATCAGTCCTCAAATCAGGTTTAAAACTCAAAAAAGTCAAACTAGCATCTGTTTCAAAAAAATCAAATAGGGTCAGAACTTGGAATTGTGCAGACATTGCAGAGTGTGCACAGGGTTTAATAAGGGTTTGTAGGGTCTGATTTTTGGTTTATAAGTAGTTTAATAGGTGATCTCTAAGACCTAATACCTGTTTTCAACTTAAGCTTTTTGGATAAGCTTGTGTAGAAGCTCAAAATAAGCCCCATTTCCCCTTCTCACTAATCTCAGCATTCACTGAGATTTTTTCCAGTTTATGCAGCTAGTGCACAGAGCTCAAAAGAGCTTTTCATGGTTTGATTTTTGGTACAATTAGTCTCAGCCAGGTCTACTTTAGGTTGCAAGTGGTAGTTTTCATTTTGTGGCTTATTTGAGTGCTCATTCTTTGGCTTAAAGTAGCTACCAAAATATGTTTTCAAGCAAAAAGCTTAAATCATCAAATCTATTAATCTTGCATTTCTGTGCTTAAGGCTTGTTGATTTTAGTTGAATTTAGTCACTTCTAGCATATTATAGTCCTTGTTTTCAGCTGGTACCTTTTGGTGAGCTTGTGGCTTAAACAAGTGCTTATTTACAAGCACTTTCCACATCAGATCCTAAATCCTCCACACAAGCACTTGTTTTCTCATTTTTCTTAGCTTCCTAATATTATTTTAAGCAATTCCTGAATTTTTCAGATTTTTCCTAGCTTGTTTGGTATTTTTCTGCATTTTAATTAGTTTTTAATCATTTTTTAAATAGCTTTTAATACAAAAAATTAGAAAAAGGTTCAAAAAAATAATTTTTCAATTTTATTAAGTTTAGATAAATATAAGAAGTGAAAAAAGTAATTCTCCATATTTTTCCTAGTTTATTTTGTTATTTTTAGCAATTTATTTAGTTTTAAATAGTTTAAAATTCATAAAAAATAGAAAAATAATCAGAAAAATACAAAAATAGTTTTGAAAATTCTAGTTTGATATTTTAGACTTTTCCATTTCATAATTTCATTTTTCTAGCTTTGTTACCTAATTTCTTGTATTTTAGGTAATTATTAAATAGTTAAAAATAGTTTTTAATTAATAATAATTAGTTAATTAGTTATAAAAATAATTTTCTTTTTCTAAAAAGTTTCTTCTATCATTAGGATTGTAAAAACATCATTTTTATATTTTTAGGGTTAATATTGATTTAGTTTCACTTTTTATTTTGTACGTTACGTAGTTTTTAATTTTAACGTACGTTTTAGGTTTTAAACGTTCATCACTTTAAATATAGTGATAGCGTTTATTTAATAGGTTTTATCTTTTTAATTTTCTTTAATTTGCATTTAAGGCGTTTTTAATTTGTTGGTTTTTTTTCTTAGTTATAATAATCACAATTCCCTTTATCGTTCAAATTTCTCGATCACTAGACGTAGATTGATCCATTGCATAGCTCGCTGGGACATAACGACCCGGGGAAACATTGTACTCCTCAGATCTTAATTGCATTAGTGTTTGAGCAGTTTTTAGTCTTTTAGACTTGACTGTTTAGCACCGATCAAAATTTTGGCGCCGCTGCCGGGGAGCTGTGCTGATTTATCTCCCGTTTTAGCAGATTAGTTGTTTGAATCCTCACTCTTTGTTTATATCATCCATTTATGTATATATATATATCCATATTTTCTTCTAAAAAATCCAAAAACCCAAAAACAACCAAAAACGTATAAAACACAAAAATATTTTTCTTTTGTTTCGATATATGTATCAAAAATAAAAATAAAAAAAAAGAATCGTCGTTTTCTCTAATAATTAACAACTTAAAAGATTACCACCGAAAACCAAGGCAGTGCACTACCTAACTGGGGGTGCGACCATAATAAGTTCCCGAACTAAAGATATAAAACTTGCCTTTGTGTCCTTGTGATTGGTGTACCTTTTTCAAAGAAGCCATTCATCTTGGATTATTGGTTAAGTTCACTGTTGTTTTGCCTCGATCTTGTGTTAATTGATTTTGTTGTGATATCGACGTTTCAGAACCAGAAAACCCAAAAGATTCTTCTCACCCTGATTTTTATAAACCGTCTTCATAATTCTCATTCTCATCTGAAAGATTTTCATAATTCCATTTCTCTCCTTAACTCTGAGAGTCCTTAGAGTTAACTCTAGTGCATGCGCACTCGTTCTTCTAGATCATTGAGTCCTTTGCGTGATCTAGCAGAAATTCCAAGAAGACGTTCTCGTAGACGTGCTGCCCAAATAGTCGAACCCGAGATTCGTACTATTTCAATCAACAATATGGCAGACGAACGTACAATGGCGGAAATGCTCCAAGCACCCACCGAGGGAACCTTTGTCCCGGGCTTCTTGAGATGGGACATCATGTCCTCCCATATCAGACTGGCAAAGTTGATGTGCTTTTTTTTTACCATGCCCCAAAATGTTTGCAAATGCATTAGTTTGGGATGCTCGTAACCGCTGTCTCTTCCAGACACAGACTTGGCGATCATGATGTACAAGGTCCTCCATAGTTGAGGAATGTTCTTTAAATCGACCGAGGAGTGCCTGGTAATTATTCCAGCAGCTTCATCATAGCCAAGATCGACCATGAATTGTAGTGTAGCCTCTTTACTTGGAATTGGTACATACTCAGCAGGTTGGATAGCAGGCAGAAGGAGAATTGTTCGCAGATCTGCAATAGTGACAGTGACTTCCTTATCATTCAGGGTCAAAGTGACAGCATCTTGACCATCCACCTTTTTCATTGTGTGCCAAAATTGGTGAATGTAGATTTTCGGCACAGTTGCAGAGTTCGTAAGCATGTTGTGGTAGGGATGAGTTTTGAGAATGTCCACAGCAATTCGGCATGAAGATTCAGAGTAGGTGAAGTTCTTAAAATCAACCTTGAGGTTGTTCTTTCCAATCTTCATGCTGTAATCAGTAGGGAATATATCTTCCATTGTGAGCTCATTTGGTGCTTTGACATTTTCCATGATGACGTCCATATCGTGATCTGAAAGGTATTGAGACAAAAGAACCAACAAATCGAAAGACATTATGTTAGTCAAAAGTTGATTTTATTGACCAATTTATTGAATTTGTCATGTTAATGAATGTTACGAGTCCAAACATGTTGTCCAATAGTCCAAAGTAGTCGTGATAAATTACGTGAGTATGTTAATTTTGAATATTAAAGTCAAAAGTTTAGCTCATTCATACAACATTTTAACCATTTTTGCTTATTAGTGACATTTTGGTCTTGTGACGTTATGAGTAACTTATTACAAGTTTGTACGCGTAACATTTCATAAATTTAGATACAATTTTGGCTTAGGCGTAGGATAGTAAGCTTATGCGTAAACAGTGTAACCATACGCGTAGGATTAAGCTTATGCGTAGGAGTGACTCTTACGCGTAAGAAAGCTTACGCGTAAAAATGGGCTCTTAGCATGAAGCTTACGCGTAAGCGTAGGTTGGGGGCTTACGCGTAAGGTTTACTCGTAAGAGTAAGCCTTATGCGTAAGAGTCCAAGTTTACGCATATCCTTCACAGGATACGCGTAGTCCCATTGTAGAACCTTATGCGTATAAGTTACGCGTAAGATTGCTCTTATGCGTAACGTCTACGCATAAGGTGATCCTTAAGCGTAAATGCCATTATACCCTTGTTTCTGAATTGGAACGCGTAAAACCTGAAATAAATCAATCATAACATTCATATTAACAATTTATTCAAAACCCTTTCAAGAACACATGGTATCACAAGTAGATTTCAGTTACGCGTAGGATATGTTTATGCGTAAGGTTAACCCTAAAAATTCTAAACCTACGAGTAAACAATCTAGCCATACAAAAATTACCAAATGATTTATGGGATGTTTAAGGTGCAATAGAAGATGTTTACAATGAGTTTTAACATCAAATGTCTCATGAATAAAAAATACCCGATACTTCGAATGCATAAACCCTAAAGTCTAATTTCACCAATTTGTTGTTTCTGGGTTAGATTCAAAGGTGTTGTTGGTTAGTTAATCACATATCAAACATATTACAAACGTTTAATTGTCCTAAAACACTCACAATAGAGAATACCCAAATCCACGCATAAACCCTAGACTTTGAAAAGCGTTTTCTAGGTTAAAATTCTTGATGACAATGGATTTAAAACATGATTTATACCTTGTTAACACTAACCATTTCATCAAAATCAACCCAAAGTGATTACAAGTTCATACGCTTATGCGCAAAAACTTAAATCACTCCTAGAGAAAAATTAAACCGTTGGATTTAAGAAAGATTAAAGACCTATGTTTGAAATTACTCAAAGAAAATTTTAACACTTACAAATTAGATGATTAGAGCACGGATTTGAGAAATGAATTATAGGCGTGGATGATAGTGGTTGGAAACTTTATTGCTTGAAATAAATGTGAAATATAATTAGGTGAAGTGTTTTTGTAAAATTAAGTTTTAACTTTTGACAAGTATAGCCCGTCCACCTCAACCATTTTCAACCACAGCCCATAACTTCCATTTTGGTTAAGCAAGATATGATATTTGGAAAGAAGCTTGATGACACTCCCCCTCGAATTTTAGAAATAGAGAAATTTTACAACTTTGAATCCGAGGAGTGTTTTGAAACAAGAAACGTATCCACCATTATCAAAGATACAACCAATATTGGGTAACATGCAAGTACAAGGTTTTATGAAACAGAAAAGTATTTACATTCTCCCCCTCAACACTTGTCCGAGAAAATAATTGAAATGTTTGAAAGAGCAAAGTGTTGACGACAGAATTGTACTTGAAATGTTGGAAGAAATTTAGATAGAAAAATATTTTTGTATTTTATTAGATTTTATATTTTTCTATTTTTGTTTTTGAAAAAAATATTTACAAAAGAGGTTTTGGTGTCTGACTGGTTTTAAGAATGTGGTAAAAATTCGTCCAGTTCCTCTGGAGTCAAACACCTCATGCCAATCCGGTGGATCAACGCAGTAAACCTAGCAGGAGTTAAGGCTTTGGTGAGAAGGTCCGCCAGTTGGTGTTCAGTACCCACAAAATATAATTCAACGGTACCCTTTTCCACATGCTCCTTAATGAAATGATATCGAAGATCGATGTGCTTGGACTTCAAATGTTGAACAGAGTTGCACGATATTGCAATAACACTTCGATTGTTGAAGTACATCGGGATTCTATAAAATATGTAACCATAGTCTTTGAGTTGTGTTCTCATCCAAATGACTTGACCACAACACGCAGACATGGCTACATATTCGTCTTCAGTTGATGACAGCGATGTACAATCCTGCTTCTTCAATTGCCATGACACCAATTTATCACCAAGAAATTGTAAAGCTCCTGAAGTACTTTTCCGAGAATCTAAGCAACCTGCGTGATCAGCGTCTGAAATAGCTATTAGTTCAAAACCAGAATCCTTTGGATACCAGATCCCCAAATTAATGGTTCCCTTGATGTATCATAGGATTCTTTTAGCCTCAGATAGGTGAGTTTCAGTTGGTCTCGACTGATAACTGGAGCAAAGATATACGACAAATACAATGTCAGGTCTACTGGCTGTTAGATACATGAGAGACCCAAATAATACTTCGGTATTTGGTAGGGTCAACCAATGGTGTGACATAAGTATCACAACTTTGCATTCCATGTTTGTTTAAGATTTCAAGAGCATATTTGGATTGACTTAGGAAAATACCACGGGGTGATTGATGAACTTGCAGTCCTAGAAAGAACGTAAGTTCACCCATCATGGACATTTCAAAATATTTTTTCCTATGTTTTGAAAATTTGTTTGAGTACTTTTTATGTGTTGACCCAAAAATGATGTCATCCACATAGATTTGAACGATTAAAATATGAGCCCCGTGATATTGAATGAAAAGTGTTGGGTCGACCGAACCTTTAGTGAAATTATTGGCAATGAGAAAGGATTATAACTTATCATACCACGCCAGAGAGGCTTGTTTGAGACCGTAGAGAGCCTTTTTCAGTTTGAAGACGTGATTCGGGAATTCAGGATCAACAAATCCTTCCGGCTGACTAACATATACCGTTTCCTTCAGTTGACCATTCTGAAAAGCGGTTTTGACATCCATCTGATAGACCGTGATGTTCATGTGAGCCGCGAATGCCAGAAAAATATGTACACCCTCAAGCCTACCAACTGGTGCGAATGATTCCTCGAATTCAATCCCTTCTTCTTGTCTATAACCCTTAGCCACCAGACGTGACTTATTTCTGATAACCGTTCCATCAGCATCCAACTTTTTTTTCCAAATCCATTTAAGACCAATAACATAGACCCCGATTGGTTTTTCAACCAATTCCTATACTTCAAGACGTTTAAACTAATTAAGTTCTTCTTGCAGGGATTCAATCCAGTTGTCATAAGTCATTACTTCTTTAATGTTTTTGGGTTCAGATTGGCAAACGGTATGAGCATAAATGCAGTGTTCACCGTCAGTCTGAAGGCGTTGTCTAGTTATGACTGGTTGATTTGGGTTTCCAATGATGTTCACAAGAGGATGGTCTTTAGTCCAACGATGTGTGGAGGGTTGATGTTGATGTACATTGTGCATATTTGGAGGATTCAAATGGCTTGTGGATGATTCCGCAACATTAGAATTGGCAGTTTCATTATCAAAAGGATTGAAGAACGCATTTGGATCATAATTTGCAAGTGTAGGTACTTCTTGGTTCAGAAGATCATCAGTTGGTTCAGCGTCATTAGATGCGGTTTGTTCGGTTGTTGTTGTAGAATCAATTGGAGGTGCTTCGTCAACAGTTGTTGTTTCAGGTGTATCAGGGATTGAAGTATTATCAGGTTGAGCAGCGGAAACATTTGATACATCTGGAGCACGTTGATCAATATCGTCACTAAACAGAGGAGCAAATAGCTGTTCCATTTGACGACGAGTAAGCTGTAGGTTTGGTTCAGCTGATGATGGGGTTTGGGGGAAGTTTAGATGGTTATGTCTGGGTTCCAAGCTATTTTGCTCAGAAACCATTTCAGTAAGTTCATCGAAATTGGCATGAATCGTTTCCATAATCTCCCTTGTATGACGATTCCAGATCCGGTATCCTTTATAATTTTCACAGTATCCAATGAAGACTCCTATGTCAGCTTTAGCCTTGAGCTTTCCAAAGTCATCACGATCATTATTTTGGTAACAAAGAGAACCAAATACATGAAAGTGTTTGAGATTCGGTTTGCGGTTATGGATAAGCTCATAAGGTGTTTTGTTGTGGCATTTAGTGATCATAGAACGGTTCTGAGTGTAGCATGCAGTAGACACGGCTTCAGCCCACAAGTAATCTGGAAGTTTTGCATTTATCAACATTGTTCTTGCAGCTTCCACTAATGTACGGTTTCGTCTTTCAACAACTCCGTTTTGTTCAGGTGTTCGTGCAATTGATGTTTGATGCTCAATTCCACTTCCTCATAGTATTCACAAAGAGTTTGATTCATAAACTCAGTACCTTTATCTGTTCTGATCTGTCTGATTATGTTTTGGAGCTGAACTTGAATTTTCGTGAGAAAGGTGATGATCATTTGTGGAGCTTGATCTTTACTTTGAAGAAAAAAACCCAAGTCCATCTTGAGTAATCATTGACAATTACTAGAATGTAGCATTTGCCATTAATTGTCAGCACACGCATCAGGCCACACAAATCCATGTGAAGAAGATGAAGCACATGCTGGGAGATGCGTTCCACATTTGAAGGAAAGTGAGCACGAGTGCTTTTCCCTTGTTCACAAGCTGAGCATAGATGATCTTTAGAATACTGAAATCTTCGGAGACCTTCAACAAGTTTGTAACATGCAAGATTGGTTATGGTTTGAAATTTCAAGTGTGAAAGACGACGGTGCCATAGCCAGGATTTTGTAGATTTTGCCTTAGAAAGGAGACATATGGGAGAAGAAGCAATCATGTCTTGCATTGAGATTGTGTAAAGACTTGATGTGCGGTTTCCAGACATAAGATCGTTTCCTTGTAGATCAGGAATGAAACAAGTTTTCTCCCTAAACGCAACTTCCAAATCTCCATCACAAAATTGACCAACTGAAAAGAGATTGTGACCGAGACCTTCCACATAATAAACTCTGCTAATTTTGATGTTCCCATTGATGTAATCCCCGTAGCCCATGATAGCTGCGAAGTGATCATTCCCAAACCTGACAGTGCCAATGAACTTTGAAACAAAGTTTGATAACAGTTTGAGTTTGCCTGTCATGTGTCGGGAACATCCGCTATCAACAATCTAGAGGATAATCTGTATCACTTGCATTACACACAGACGACACATGTGGAATAGAAGTAGAGGTGGAACCCGAAGAGTTAGAGGGTTCTGTTATAGTTACATTAGACACACACATGTTAATGATCTTGGGAATCTATTTAAATCCTGGTATGTTCTGTAACCATCTCTTCCAAGTCCAACTAGTCTTAGCTTTAGTCTTAGTGAATGCACTAGGTGATATTCTCTTCCTAGGAGGTGAAGTAGGTTCTATGGGTACATCAATGATTTTAGCAGAAACATTAGTAGGTGGTTTACCTAGCACATACTTAGAAGCATTAGTGGGCCTAGATGTCACACCCTCGCCGGAGGCGGAAACACGAGGTGTAACGGAAGGGAACATAAGCAAAAGATAATAGAACATACCAACATTAAGATTAAAAAGAAATAATACTCCATTACAATACTAGTTTAGCCGTCATCGGCAAATATATTACAAAGTTTAGATTCCAAAATATTGATTTTTATTACATACAACTTGTAGCGACAAGTGAAAACTTCTTTATGCAAGACTTGATAGAAAAGCTTACTAACGATCACCTGAAATGCATGAGAGAAAAACGGGTCAACTATGAAAATAGTTGGTGAGTAAACACGTTTAGTGAAATAAGAAATCTCGTAAGAAAAATATACAAAGCTTTCGGTCAACGGAAAAATAGTCCACAAAGCAAAGGCATTGTGTATCCACTCAGTTCCAAATTCCGCCCATACAAAACTTGAAACCTGTGTGTACACAACCCATTGCATGAAAATCTAGTGCGTCAAGTAATCAAGTGTAAGTGGTCATAATAGTTCACAATATAGTACCACGAATATAATAATTCAGGGATGCTACCGATGAAACCAAAATAAGCTGGGTGCCACTACCCAAAGTTATGCTGGGAGTCTCTACCCAAAGATATACTGGGAGTCTCTACCCAAAGATATACTGGGAGTCTCTACCCAAAGATATACTGGGAGTCTCTACCCAAAGATATACTGGGAGTCTCTACCCAAAGATATACTACGAACAAAGGTGTCTATATAGTGATGCTCCGAACATGGGAGACTTTATAGTGATGCTCCGAACATTGGAGACTTTAGGACAAGGTCATAACATGTACGGTTCAATAAGTTCAAATAAGTCAAAAGAGTTCACAATTGTAAGGATCAATTTAATTCAAGTATGGTTCATGCATTCAGCCCCAAAATATAGTAAAACGGTAAAAAGGGGATGTGATTACTCACTTGGTAAACTGAGGCGATGACAAGAGTGAGTACACCGAGGTATAATGTGACGTGTTAACCGGGACCTATTATCAATGATATGATATGTCATGAGTTGCAATGTAATGCTATGCATGCACTTCGTATGTTATTTATACCATTAGCGAGTTTTGAAAAATAATACTCGTCGTCGAAAAAAATACTCTTTTGACGTCTTGACCCTTCAAAAATGACTTTACATGTTTTTACGTCAAAATGTCATCCTACAATGGTTTTATAATGATTTATGGTGAAATTTTCACTTTTCGTCGCAAAACAATGTCGTCGGAATTTTCATGAAATTAACAAAAATGGCTTTGGAAAACTAGTCGTAAAATGGTGTACGTCGATCGTTAGAGAACGAACTCGACGGTTTTGGAAAGTTTGTATCGATATCTAGAAGTTTCAGTTCAGGAGTTTTCGTCCAAAAGGTCTCGATCATATAAATATCAAAGGCTAAAGATGGTGGTTTTTGCTAATTGTGTGCAGAAAATAAGTTTCGGCCAATGTTTGAACATCCGTAAATAATTTATCATAACTCCGCTTGACAAACGGCTTTTTGTTTCGAAAAATATGGCCGATGAACTTGATTTTACTAGAAGACATTTTGTTATAAAAAGTTTCACATCATGGTTAAAAACAGCCGCAAACATGGACGTTTCAGCTAGTGAAATACTTGTTACGTAGAAATAATATAATTTTTCAGAAAATAATATTTACGGCAACTTTATAAAAAAACGTGCATATATTTGTCGTTTTAAATCCGTTTTCTACGTAAAATATGTCCTTAGCTTCGTATCGAAGTAAACTAATATATTTTTGAGAAGTCGAAATAATTTGTGAAGCTTAAGGCTAGTTTTTGACCCGAAATATGTAAAAACAGCAAGCTGAGTTTTTCAGAAAATAATACTTTTCGTCGCCAAACTTTAAAAATTCACCACGGCTTCGTTATAAGTCCGTTTTTATCCGTTCAAAAGGCCACGGATTCGTTTTAAAGTATATTTTCTAATTATCAAGGCCAAAATGTCGTACCATCAGTGGGTTTTTCCAGAAATTCATTTTAAGGACAGAATACAAAATATAGTTTACGAAAATAGTTTTTCTCGGACAAAACCTATTCTAATCCCTTCAAATCAACTCCAAAGCTAATCTAATCCTACCATACACCTTCTTAGGGTGTCATGGGTTCCTAATCACCATCAAGACCAAAGAATACCATGGGAATAATTATAGGATGACTATAAATATATATAAGTTCTAAAATCATGAAATAAATGGTATAAATCACAATACATGCATATAAGCTCCAAAAATGATAAGAAGCATATGAAAATGAAGAGGAAACATAAAAATGATAAGAATATGCTTACTAGTGATTATGATGAGGTGAAAGTAACAAGGATTAGCCTAAATACTCTTGGTTTTTATTTCAAAACCTTATAAAGAGTATAAACTAGATTGTAAAAACACTTGAGAAAATTTTGATGATGATCCATGGTGAGCTTGATGTAGAACCGGTTTTTGAAGAGAGAAGAAGAGAGGAAACACTTTGCTATCTTGAAATAATGAGGTGCATGATTGAATAAGAGAGTTTGAGTATAGATATATATTTGTAGAAAAAATTGTCCAACAACTAATTAATGCATCAACCTTCCCCCCCCCTAGGCCGGTTTTGGGGGGGTGAATCTTACCCAATATATATTTTTTTCTTTTAATACTTACTTGTGTAAAATTTGTGAATAAAATGTAAGTAAATGCACATGTAAGGATACTTGTAGGATTTAATATACATTATTGTATTTAAGGTAATTTTAGGTAAAAGTAAATTTTTAATAGATCAAAATGAAATGTAATGAGATAATAAAAATTGTAAAAATACATTCCTTGTGAAATTTGAGTGATATATAAATTTTCGTAAAATTTTTAAGAAAAACGACGTAATGATTAAATTTAACGATTTGTATACGAAATAAATTTAAAACACTAGGTAAAGTCAAAATATAGTTTTTATAAACTAAATGTAAGTTTAAAAATATGTCGGGATCATTTTTGAAAGTAACGGATTAAATATTCAAAATAATAACTCACGCGATAAAAATTATTAAATATAAAAATTACGCGTTAAATGTGAAATGAAATGCCATGAATGAATTAATATGATGCGTATATAATTTAAGAAATGACCGGAATTTGAGAATTGTGACATTCTTCCCATGTCAGCGGAATCACGTCCCCGTGATTCGATTAACGATACTATAGTCCGAACCTCGACAAGAGTTCTAAAAGTTCATGCTCGTACAAACAGTCTAAATGATCATATCAATGCCCATGCGTACAGGTTCCCCATTCAACTAAGTACGTGCCCGTGATTAGATTGGATAGGGTAAACTTGCCCAATATCGAACGTAGCTCTCAAAAGACCTTTAGGTAGTCGATTCTAATTTAATCCCACAACTCATCAAACAAGAACTGTCATGAGATTAAACTAAACCGACTTGAGTAAACTTGTCTCTTAGCTTGATTTTCGCAACTCATCAAACAAGAACTGTCACTAGATCAAGCTAGGAAACAAGTTGTTAGAAAGATAGGAATCAACATCCTTGAATGAAGTCTTTTGAAAGATTCGCTCGATATTGGATTTGCTTACACAAATCAAATCAAATCAACAAAATATATAACAACTAAGGTCGATATCAATAGGTCTCAAATTAATCAATGTCGTGAACGTGGTAAAGATTGGAAGGAAGTTATGCGCTCAAAATCATGTCGTACAGAAATAAGATAGTTGTTCGAAAGAATGTACCCGTTAAGCGTTGCGGGCTTCCTCGGTACCCAGATAGAATGCTCGACCACGTGCGGGAGGAATTTCAATGTTCTGATCTTGTGGGCCTTCTATTGCCAACGTCAGGTTTGGACGATTACCTCCTTGATTGGGAGTTCTTTTCAACTTTGGACAGGTATTGCGAAGATGATCTAGACTTCCACACTCGTAACATGCTTTTCTCTGTCCTTGATTTCCAGTTCTGTTTGAGCAATTTCGCTTAAAGTGGCCCATCTGTCCACATTTGCTGCACCTTCGGCAGTCTCCTGAGTGATGATAATTACATCGGGTGCACAAAGGATGTGGACCTGCGTATCTTTTGCGCCCCTGGGTAGTCGCTCCATAGTTCTGGGTTGTTCGCTGCCTCTTGTTTTGCTGATTCCGGTCTCGGCTTCCCTGGTGATCCTCCTGTCGCTTTCGTCCATTGTTTGAAGTACCTTCTCCGTTGTTGGTTCGTCTAGCATCGAGATGTATTATAATTTGGGTGAGTAGGTCCGCTATTTCAGCAGCGTTGTTGTCTGGATTGTCATTGTTGTTTGGGTTGCCGTTGCTGTTGCTTCCTGAGCGTGTGTTTCTTGCAGCCATGATCCTACAGTGGACCAAAACATCGGGTTGAGTAAACGACATTCGAACGGAGTCAGATGAGGTGCAGAACGGTGGTAATGTGTTATAGTGATCGAAACATGACAGGAACAGAGACATGCTATGTCTAACAAGTCGAAAGATGGAAAAGAGAGGGTATAAATAAGATACGGTAATGTAGACGTGAACGTAAAAACATGCCATGCATACCCACCCGACCAATGCAACTTCAGGTGACCAGACTCAAAAGACTCGACTAAACATGATTTAAAACTACCACTCTTATCATTGCATGGTTCTTCATAAATTAGACATAGTTGATCAGGCTATGTATAATTTATGAGTAACAATGCAACGATAGGACTAGTTGACTCGGATGGTGTTCAATGTTTAATAAAATAATATACAAAAAAAAATTTATTCCGGTTATAGCTGTGATTTTTATTTTTGAAAAATCGGCATTCTCTATAACCTTTGGCTCTGATACCAATCTGTCACACCCTCGCCGGAGGCGGAAACACGAGGTGTAACGGAAGGGAACATAAGCAAAAGATAATAGAACATACCAACATTAAGATTAAAAAGAAATAATACTCCATTACAATACTAGTTTAGCCGTCATCGGCAAATATATTACAAAGTTTAGATTCCAAAATATTGATTTTTATTACATACAACTTGTAGCGACAAGTGAAAACTTCTTTATGCAAGACTTGATAGAAAAGCTTACTAACGATCACCTGAAATGCATGAGAGAAAAACGGGTCAACTATGAAAATAGTTGGTGAGTAAACACGTTTAGTGAAATAAGAAATCTCGTAAGAAAAATATACAAAGCTTTCGGTCAACGGAAAAATAGTCCACAAAGCAAAGGCATTGTGTATCCACTCAGTTCCAAATTCCGCCCATACAAAACTTGAAACCTGTGTGTACACAACCCATTGCATGAAAATCTAGTGCGTCAAGTAATCAAGTGTAAGTGGTCATAATAGTTCACAATATAGTACCACGAATATAATAATTCAGGGATGCTACCGATGAAACCAAAATAAGCTGGGTGCCACTACCCAAAGTTATGCTGGGAGTCTCTACCCAAAGATATACTGGGAGTCTCTACCCAAAGATATACTGGGAGTCTCTACCCAAAGATATACTGGGAGTCTCTACCCAAAGATATACTGGGAGTCTCTACCCAAAGATATACTGGGAGTCTCTACCCAAAGATATACTACGAACAAAGGTGTCTATATAGTGATGCTCCGAACATGGGAGACTTTATAGTGATGCTCCGAACATTGGAGACTTTAGGACAAGGTCATAACATGTACGGTTCAATAAGTTCAAATAAGTCAAAAGAGTTCACAATTGTAAGGATCAATTTAATTCAAGTATGGTTCATGCATTCAGCCCCAAAATATAGTAAAACGGTAAAAAGGGGATGTGATTACTCACTTGGTAAACTGAGGCGATGACAAGAGTGAGTACACCGAGGTATAATGTGACGTGTTAACCGGGACCTATTATCAATGATATGATATGTCATGAGTTGCAATGTAATGCTATGCATGCACTTCGTATGTTATTTATACCATTAGCGAGTTTTGAAAAATAATACTCGTCGTCGAAAAAAATACTCTTTTGACGTCTTGACCCTTCAAAAATGACTTTACATGTTTTTACGTCAAAATGTCATCCTACAATGGTTTTATAATGATTTATGGTGAAATTTTCACTTTTCGTCGCAAAACAATGTCGTCGGAATTTTCATGAAATTAACAAAAATGGCTTTGGAAAACTAGTCGTAAAATGGTGTACGTCGATCGTTAGAGAACGAACTCGACGGTTTTGGAAAGTTTGTATCGATATCTAGAAGTTTCAGTTCAGGAGTTTTCGTCCAAAAGGTCTCGATCATATAAATATCAAAGGCTAAAGATGGTGGTTTTTGCTAATTGTGTGCAGAAAATAAGTTTCGGCCAATGTTTGAACATCCGTAAATAATTTATCATAACTCCGCTTGACAAACGGCTTTTTGTTTCGAAAAATATGGCCGATGAACTTGATTTTACTAGAAGACATTTTGTTATAAAAAGTTTCACATCATGGTTAAAAACAGCCGCAAACATGGACGTTTCAGCTAGTGAAATACTTGTTACGTAGAAATAATATAATTTTTCAGAAAATAATATTTACGGCAACTTTATAAAAAAACGTGCATATATTTGTCGTTTTAAATCCGTTTTCTACGTAAAATATGTCCTTAGCTTCGTATCGAAGTAAACTAATATATTTTTGAGAAGTCGAAATAATTTGTGAAGCTTAAGGCTAGTTTTTGACCCGAAATATGTAAAAACAGCAAGCTGAGTTTTTCAGAAAATAATACTTTTCGTCGCCAAACTTTAAAAATTCACCACGGCTTCGTTATAAGTCCGTTTTTATCCGTTCAAAAGGCCACGGATTCGTTTTAAAGTATATTTTCTAATTATCAAGGCCAAAATGTCGTACCATCAGTGGGTTTTTCCAGAAATTCATTTTAAGGACAGAATACAAAATATAGTTTACGAAAATAGTTTTTCTCGGACAAAACCTATTCTAATCCCTTCAAATCAACTCCAAAGCTAATCTAATCCTACCATACACCTTCTTAGGGTGTCATGGGTTCCTAATCACCATCAAGACCAAAGAATACCATGGGAATAATTATAGGATGACTATAAATATATATAAGTTCTAAAATCATGAAATAAATGGTATAAATCACAATACATGCATATAAGCTCCAAAAATGATAAGAAGCATATGAAAATGAAGAGGAAACATAAAAATGATAAGAATATGCTTACTAGTGATTATGATGAGGTGAAAGTAACAAGGATTAGCCTAAATACTCTTGGTTTTTATTTCAAAACCTT
Source organism: Chrysanthemum seticuspe (assembly GCA_019973895.1). NCBI lineage: Eukaryota > Viridiplantae > Streptophyta > Magnoliopsida > Asterales > Asteraceae > Chrysanthemum > Chrysanthemum seticuspe. Next base: position 192,511,106 of record BPTQ01000007.1, read on the forward strand.
ATAAAGAGTATAAACTAGATTGTAAAAACACTTGAGAAAATTTTGATGATGATCCATGGTGAGCTTGATGTAGAACCGGTTTTTGAAGAGAGAAGAAGAGAGGAAACACTTTGCTATCTTGAAATAATGAGGTGCATGATTGAATAAGAGAGTTTGAGTATAGATATATATTTGTAGAAAAAATTGTCCAACAACTAATTAATGCATCAACCTTCCCCCCCCCTAGGCCGGTTTTGGGGGGGTGAATCTTACCCAATATATATTTTTTTCTTTTAATACTTACTTGTGTAAAATTTGTGAATAAAATGTAAGTAAATGCACATGTAAGGATACTTGTAGGATTTAATATACATTATTGTATTTAAGGTAATTTTAGGTAAAAGTAAATTTTTAATAGATCAAAATGAAATGTAATGAGATAATAAAAATTGTAAAAATACATTCCTTGTGAAATTTGAGTGATATATAAATTTTCGTAAAATTTTTAAGAAAAACGACGTAATGATTAAATTTAACGATTTGTATACGAAATAAATTTAAAACACTAGGTAAAGTCAAAATATAGTTTTTATAAACTAAATGTAAGTTTAAAAATATGTCGGGATCATTTTTGAAAGTAACGGATTAAATATTCAAAATAATAACTCACGCGATAAAAATTATTAAATATAAAAATTACGCGTTAAATGTGAAATGAAATGCCATGAATGAATTAATATGATGCGTATATAATTTAAGAAATGACCGGAATTTGAGAATTGTGACACTAGAGGTATTCCGTTTTCTAGTGTTCCGCTTACAAGATAAGATAGCATTAGTAACACATTTATCATGACAACCAGAAAACATGCTTTTACGACAACCAACATAAGATGCTTCAAACAAAACATTCAAAGTACTTAAAGGTTTAGCATTCGTTACATCACTTTTTCTATTACATATGTCTAACGCAATGTCTAAAGTTGGTGCAACTTGAGTTTTATTCAAAGTCCTAAGGTGTTCTTCTACTTCAGAGGTCTTTATTGTTCTTCTCTTACGTTGCAACTTCCTATTCTTCCTTGTTTGGCTCTTAAACTGTGAAGTGCTAACGTTGGGAAAAGAGGCAACTATTCATGTTTCAGTGGAAGGAAGCACGTTAGTATCTTGTGGTGTTTGATTAGGCGTTCTAGTGTCATTTTTAAGCAATCCAAGGGCAAGTACATGTGTGTTACTACTCCTATCTTGCTTAAGTTTTACCAACTCTGCTTTTAAGTCATGGATAGTGTATAACAAATCTTGATTTTCAGAGAGAATGTTTCCACTAATATTTAAAACATCTCTAGTGTATGCAAGATGATTATCAAGTTCTTGTGATGCTTTTTCACGAGTCTGTTTGAGCAAATCAAATATGACACCATATTCAGTTTTGACTTTGGCAATTTCTTGTAAATTTGACAATTTAAAGACACATTTTCATCATCCAGATGTTCTATTTTTGGATCAAAAGATTTTGAACGCAACTGGTTGACTTTGTTTTGCAAAGCAAGTTCTCGATTTTGACAATCTTTTTGACACCATTGAAGATGACGTTTTGCATTCGAGAGTTCATTTAACAATCGCTCATTTTCAATTTTGAAAGTCTCAATTTGTGACACATTATCGGTATTGTCAATATTATCAAAAGAGTCAACATCAATATAATCAAATGCATACGCAACAGTATGTAATAACACAACATTTATGGTATCAGCACAGATAACATCTTCCAAGAGTCGGTCAACATGATTTCTTAACATTTTCTTTTTACGTTTAGTATTTGAAATCAATGTTTCTGTTTGCTCGAAAACGTTTTTCATAAGACCAATCTCCTTCTAAAGATCACGTTCCCAATATATTGCAAACATTTTAAGATTTCGGACATGTGGTAAAAGCCCTTTATGAAAAATATCACTTTGTTGTCGCGTAAAAGGCGATTGAAAATGTTCAGTTTTTATTTCAGATTTAACTTTAATTGCATGTTCCAAAAGTTTGATGTCAGACATAAAAGTGTCAAAATATTTTAAAACTTGACATCGTTGAGCTAATGGCTTTATTTCACTAAAGGAAGGTAAAGGACCATTAATTTGTGCAATATTGGAGAGGGTACCATCATTAGAAAAGGACTCAGGAGTTGGTGTGACAACCCAAGGTGTGTAAGAATTATCATGTTGTGTGACTAAAGTTATGGATTTTGAATAGTTAAATGGTTTGCAATAAACAACATTTTCCAATTTTGACCGACTCTCGTCTTCTGCATCTAATTCCTCTATACGATTATATTCAACAACACTCATGATAGAGTCATCAATTCTATGTTCTGCACTGTAGACTTGAGGATTTGGTTTGAATGCTCTATTTGAAAAACGTGGTTGTAATCAGCAAGAATTGGTCCATATCCATTAGGATTTGGTTTAAAAGAAAACTTTTGAATTATTGTGATTGACTCACCATGTTTGTAAACAACATTTCGAAGCTCTTTGATTTGGTTTTGTAAATCGAAAATTTTCTCAAGATAGTCATCTATTTGTTTCCACGAATGCTTTTTGTACTCACAAAACTGTTTTTGACAAGTTAACAACTCAGACTTGGCTTTTTGAGTTTCCGAAGTGTGAGCGTTAAGTTGTTGTTTATGATCAAATTTCAATTGTTCTATTTGAGACAACAATGCATTCTTGGATGCAACTAGATCACATATCTGTTTTTCCAAAGATTTTTCATTTTGGTATGATTTTGCAAAAGCAACTTCAAAACATTTTTCACGTTTCTCTTGAGTTTGAAAAATGTTGAGTTGGAACTTATAGCATTCATTGTTCTTAGTCAACAGTGCAATTTTATCTTGCAATTTCTTATTAATGTCATTGCATTTTTCCAGTTGAGATTGGGTGGTCTTAATTAAGTTGGTCATGAGCTCAAGACCTGGATTACACAAAGGTTCATCTTGTTCAACTTGAATTTCAACATGATCATTATTTAGATCCTCAAATATGACTACGGAGTCAACTTGATTATCAATATTAACCGTAAGGTTATCCTGATGGTCAAATATAACTACGGGATCCATTTGATTATCGTCATAATGAGATGTAGAAGATTCATGTTGAACACTCTCAGCCTCGTCGGATGTATATGTTGGCGTAGATATCAGATCAGTAATGAGTATATTTTGATTCGGTACCTGAGACAAGCCGTCATTGTCATACACTGGGTCTGTGTCACTCATGTGGAGCTCTTGCATGTTTGCCATTAACATCACAGTTGCATTAGCCTGCAAGTCCCCCATGTCATCATCAAAATCTACATTTTCCATGAAGCTCTGTTCCTTGTTGGTAAGAGTTCCACCAGCTTCATCCTTGAGAGCCAAGAGTAAAGCCTCTTTGTGATAAGCGCTACCTTTGTCCTCTGCTTTGGGCATGCATTAGCCAGATGACGCTTCACTTTGCAGTTATAGCATCGAAGACCATTAACCCCAGTCTGATCATTTCCCTGATCAACCACTTGAACCTGTTGTTGTTGAGCACCCATGTTATTGCTTCCATTAACATTAAACCCTTGACCACTATTCATCTAACGACCATTTCCAAGATTTTGAACCTCAACCCTTCCATTGTTAACAACAGCTTGATTCCTTGTATTTGATGAGGTGCGAATGTGGTTGTTGGATTTGTAAGCAAATCGTCTGAAGGCTCTTGCAATCATAACAAATCCTTGATTCAATGCATCAAAGGCTTCTGCATCCTCATTTGATTCACTATAAAGTTCTTGATCATTGTTGTTGTTGTATGGAAACAATTGAGTTTCTTGAGATTGTTGCTTTGATGGACCATATGGTGTAATCTGAGCAGTTGGTTATGGAGGGTTTGTGAAGACAGTTTGCAAGGTCGGGAAATGAGGATAACATGCTTGAGCCCATAAAGCAAGATTTTGATTATCCGGGAGTGAAGGTGAAGCAGGGACCCCACGGACGATTCTTTCTTTGTCAACCTCCTTTTGGTGGTGCTTCAAATAGTCATAAAACAATCCGTATGTAGCTTTGTGAAGATTCTTCGCTTGACGGATGAATATAACCTACTTCACCGAATCAGGACCAAGACAGCTCAGGAATTTTGTGTTGATTGCAATCTTTGGCATAATGATATTATGTTTATCCAAGTCATTGATGATGTCTGAGAACCGATGATGATATGACTCTAATGTCTCCCCTAGTTCAATCATGAAGTGTTCATATGCTAAGTAGATTTTGGATTCCAAATCTTCTTGATTGAGTTCAGTGCCTTCTATTAGAAGATGAATGTGCTCCCACATTGCTTTAGCAGTCTTCTGAGCATCAACACTACGAAGAATCGGATTAGGTAATCCCAAGAGGATATATTTCATTGCAATTTCATCGGATTCTAAATGAAGAAGTTGGTCAGTAGTAAGTTGATCAAGACCGACAACGTTGGTAACATCATCTCTTGGTGGATTAGCATTCGGATCTCCGGGTAAAGTGAGAATAGGCATTTGAAAAGGGCCTTCAAGGATGACCTTCTTCGAAAACTTTCCATGTGGCTTCTTTAGATCACAAAACCTAAAGAACCTTATCACCCATTGATCGTAGTTTTCGGGAGTTAGCATTGGAGGTCTGTCAAGGGATCCAGCTTAATGAATGGATTGTTGGCTACTTAAAGCTTCACACATATTTGCAAACAAAGAGGGTTCCTTTGGGTTGTAACATTCATAGCATACTTAGCGGGATACTGATTTTGAAAGTATGTATAATGTTGTACTTGTTGACGAGAGTTTGGTGGAACTATTTGTGGTGGAAGAAGATTTGCTCCTTGAGGAAAGTGTTGAAATTGTTGCAATTGTTGTGGAGATGGTGGACGATATTGTTGATAAAATTGTTGTTGTTGTTGTTGAGGATACTAATGAGGAAAGTAGCCAGAGTATGGTGGTTGAGACATCTTGAAACTTGTATTGATGATGGATCTTTGTAGTCGAATGAAACTAAGGCTTGTTGATGAAGTAACCTTATGTGTAGAAACTAGCTTAGGCATAGAAAGAACCTTACGCGTAATACCCAGCTTACGCGTAGACTAGAGCTTACGCATAGTGTAAACTTACGCGTAGACTTGAGAAAAAACGTAGCTTAGGCGTAAACCAAAGACTTAGGAGTAGAATCGTTATGCGTAATATTTCTGTAGGCGTATGACAAGATTAGACGTAAGAAATGTTTAGGCGTAAGAAGATTCTATGCGTAAGTATTAAGCTTAGGCGTAAAACCAAGGTTTTACCCAAAAATCCTTTACACTTATACCAGTGTAAAAGATATCCAAAGTCGAAGTGTTTTCAGGCTTATCCAAGCAAGAAAACACTGAGTAAACCAATAGTTCCGAAGATCAAGTGATGAAACTGTTACGCGTAATAGACTGCTTAGGCGTAGACTTTAGAGTTTACAAGTAAAACTAGGGTTTTACTATCAGTAGAAAGTACAACCTATCACCAAAACTGATTTTTATGCTCAAAAGTGTTTAGAAGCCTGATTTTAAGGATGAAATGTCTTCAATATCACCAAAATAACAAGAAAGTATGAAACTTGATGAACCAAAATAAATTTCACCCTTACGCGTAGATAGAACCACACGAACAAAACCAAGATTAAAAACTATGCTACACACGTAAAGTTTGAAACTTGATGCTAAAAACTTAACCTTTAACACTAAATAAACCTTAAACCATAAGAATCTTGAGTTTTTAAGTGTAAAAAGTAAACCTTTAAACGTATGAATGGTTTAAAGCACAAAACCCACGCGTATAGTGTATAACTTCAAAAACAAAAGTATTTCACCCAACTAGATGGCGATTGATACCACTGTTAGGTCACCATAATGTAACACAAGCATCAATATATAAGAAATATAGATGAGATAGACCGGTTGAATACAAAAACACACACACGAATATGATAAGTAAATGTTATGCGTAGGAAATGTATAAATGTGAACAACCAACCTTCAAATGAAGGTTTAAAAAGGTATTTATAAGGTAAGGGACTAGGGAAACACAACATGTCCCCTTCCTTCCTTATTGGACATGGGCCAAGGCTTATGGGCTTTCTACATAAGCATTGCCATTAATACAAACATAAAAGCCTAATTAAGCAACCTATTACATATTGATTACTAACAACTGAAATATAGTTTAGGAGTGCTTCCAACACCCCCACTCCTATACCCCGAGATATTTACCTTGCTTTCTAAAAATATAAAAGACCAAAAAGAATCTCCCTCAACCTTACCTTCTCGACATACATCTCTTCTTAGCATCTCTATTACCCTAGAGAACGATCAACCCACTAGGCTTACCCCATACTATACTGCAACGATTAGGTACACTACCTAGAGGGTTGTAAAGCTTGCTCGTAGAAAAAGAAGTCTTGCGACCCCGAACCTGCTACCAATGAATGATGTCAAATGCAAATTTTAGGGTTTGTATTTATAGGCCCCATCATAGTTACAACATAAATTAAGTTGAGAGTTACACCGTAACTTAATTATCCTCAAAACAGAACTCTCGTAGTGGTGATTATGGCGTAACCAAAGGAATAGTTATGCCGTAATTACAGCTCCACCGTAAATTTGTTGAGAGTTACGTTGTAAATTAAATAACCTCCAAACTCAAGTCTCGTAGTGCTGGCTATGTCGTAATGCATGTTACGAGGTTATGGTGTAGTTGAAGCAGGCGCAAAATTCCCCTTGAGCTAGATGGTTACGGCGTAACTTAAGTTGAGAGTTACGCCGTAACGGCCATTGACTTGGTCTTTGTAACGTAATCCTAGCTACGGCGTAATTGTGAATATGAGTTACGCCGTAGCTTCTTCAATGATATCATACTAAGGTAAAATCGTTAAGAAAATCTCCAAATCCGCGTCTCTAAGCTCCAATGCTCATATATTACCTTGAAACGAAATATGTTGGAATCACTCCTAAAACTATATTTAAAGTGTTAGTGATTCATATGTAATATTAGCTTAATATGGCTTTTATGTTAGTAATCAAGGCTAGGCTTATGTAGAAAGCCCATAAGCATAGGTCAAGCCCAATAAGTAAAAGGATGGGAACTTTGAGTGTTGCCCTAGTTCCCTCCTATAAATACTCTTGTATAACCCTCACTTGAGGGTTGGTTGTTCAAGTTACACATTTCACTCCTACGCATAACATTTCATTTATTCATATATGTGTGTGTTTGTATGATTGTTCATCCGATCTCTTATCTATTTCTTCTATTGATGCTTGTGTTACTAATATGGTGACCTAACAGTGCTATCATTTGCCAAATAGTTGGGTGAACATATTTTGTTTTTGAAGTTTTGGTCTTACGCGTAATAACGTTTCATACTTTGTCACGCTTAAAAACTTAATTTTTACACTTTTCAATCCAAGATTCTTGTACTTTCAACGTTTTTAGGTGTTAAAATATCTGTTTTTGGCAAAAAGTTTCAAACTTTACGTGTGGATCCTTGTTTTTAAGCTTGGTTTTATACGTGGGATACTTTCTACACATAAGATGTTTAGAAGTTTTGGATTATCAAGTTTCACACTTTTGTGTTATTTTGGTGATATTGAAGCTATTTCATCACAAAAATCTGGTTTAGAAACATCATTTGGCAGAAATCAGTTTTAGCTAATTTCTACGCGTAAGAAAACCCTATTCTTACGCGTAACTCATCCTTGGATCGATCTTCAGTTTTTGTGGTTTACTCAGTGTTTTCTTGCTTGGATAATCCTGAAAACACTTCGACTTTGGATATCCTTTGCTCTGTGATAGTGTAAAAGATCTTTTGGGCAAAACCCTAATCTTACGCATAAGCTCAAACTTATGCATAGAACTTATTACGCATAAGATATATCTTACGCCTAAGCTCTGTCTTACGCATAAGCTAATCCTACGCCTAAGTTTTATACGCTTAACTTTCAGTTTAGGCCTAACTTTAGTGTTTCTCAACTCTTACGCGTAAGCTAATCCTACGTGTAAATATCACTTTTACGCGTAAGTATTGGTGTTTTTTACGCTTAAGTTTTCTTTGCCTTAACTTGGTTTCTACGCTTAAGGATACTTCATCAACAACGTTTCATTCGACTACAAAGATCCATTTAACAACACAAGTTTTCAACATGTCACAACCACCATACTCTAGCTATTTTCTTTACACTTATCATCCACAAGAACAACAACAACTAAGTCCACAACATCAACAATTTAATCATCAACAACAAATTTATCAACAACAATTTAATCAACAACATACTCCACAACTTGGAGCAATTCCACCACCACAAAAGGTTCAACCACCACCAAGTCTTCAAGTACAACCTTGCACAAACTTTTACAATCAACATCCATCCAGGAGTACTATGAAGGAACCAACATGGTTTGGCAAGATGTGTGAAGCCTTAAGTAGCCAACAATCAATTCATGAAGCTGGCTCACTTGATAGACCTCCAATGCTCACTCCCGGAAATTATGATCAATGGGTGATAAGGTTCTTTAGGTTTTGTGATCTAAAGGAGCCACATAAAAAGTTCTTAAAGAAGGTCATTATGGAAGGTCCATTTCAGATGCCTACTGTTGTCACACCCGCAGATCCATATGCCAATCCACCAAGAGATGTTGTCACCAACATTGCAACTATCGCAGACCTCACTGCTGATGAACTTTTACACTTTGAAGCCGATGAACTAGCAATGCAATACATCCTTTTAGGATTACCAAATCCAATCCTTCAAAGTGTTGATGCTCAAAAGACTGCAAAAGCAATGTGGGAACACATTCATCTTCTTATGGAAGGCACAACACTCAATCAGGAAGACATGGAATCCAAAATCTACTTGGCTTATGAACACTTCATGGTTGAACCAGGAGAGACATTAGAGTCATATCATCATCGTTTTTCAGATATCATTAATGATTTGGACAAACACAACATCATCACGCCACGAATTGTTGTCAACACTAAGTTCCTAAGTAGTCTTGGTCCGGAATAGGAGAAGTATGTCATTTTTCTCCGTCAAGCTAAGAATCTTCATCATGCTACATATGGATTGTTGTACGACTATTTGAAGCCTCACCAAAAAGAAGTTGATAAAGAAAGGACTATCCGTGGACTCCCGGCTTCACAGTCAATTCCTGATAATCAACAACTTGCTTTGTGGGCTCAAACTAGTCTTCCTCCTCAAACAGCTCCTCAACCAACTGCAACTATCATACTATATGATCAGTCACAACAACAACCTCAACAAACTCAATTGGTTCCATACAACAACAACAATGCTCAAGCACTTTACAGTGAAGCAGATGAGGACTCTGCTGGTTTTGATGAATTGCAACAAGGATTTGTTATGATTGCTAAAGCCTTCGGTCGGTATACAAACAAATCCAACAATCGCATTTGTTCCTCATCCAACACAAGGAATCAAGTTGTTGTGAACAATGGACGCGTTGAAGTTCAGAACCATGGTTATGGTCGTCATATAGGAGGTGGTCAAGGGTTTAATGCTATTGGAAGGAATAACATGGGTGCTCCGCAACAACAAAGGGGTCAAGTGGTTGAACAAGGGAATGCTCAGAATGGGGTTAATGGTCTTCGTTGTTATAATTGCAATGAGAAGGGTCACCTGGCTAATGCATGTCCTAAGCCGAGGACAAGAGGCAGTGCTTATCACAAAGAGGCGTTGCTCTTGGCTATTAAGGATGAAGCTGGTGGAACTCTTACCAACAAGGAACAGAGCTTTATGGAAGATGCAGATTCTGATGATGATATGGAGGACTTGTAGGCTAATGCAGCATTGATGTTGATGGCACAAATGCAAGCTCTACACATGAGTGACACAGGCCCAGTGTATGACACTGATGGCTTGTCTCAGGTACCGGAACAAAATATACTCATCCCTGATCTGATATCTCCGCCAATTTCTCCATCCGAAAAGGATCAGAGTGTTCAACATGAGCCATCCACATCTCATTCTGATGATTATCAAATAGATCCCGTAGTTATATTTGCCGATCAAGATAACCTTTTGGTTAATATTGATAATCAAGTTGACTCCGTGGTTATATTTTAGTATCTAAATAATGATCATGATAAGACTCACGTTGAACAAGATGAGCTTCTGTCTAATAGAGAAATTGAGCTCCTGACCTTAATTAAAGACCAACACTCTTGTTTGGAAATTTGCACGAAATTAAAAGAGAAAAATGCCCTGTTAATTAGGGATAATTAATGCTTAATTCGACAAATCAACTTTTTTAAAACTCAAGAAAAACGTGAAGAAGGTTTTGAAGTCGCTTTTGCTAAATCTCATCAAAATGAAAAATCATTAGAATGACAGATACGTGATCTAGCCACTTCCAAGAATGCTTTGTTGTCTCAAATAAAACAACTAAAACAGGAACATAAACAACAACTTAACGCTCTTACTTTGGAAACTCAAAAAGCCAAGGCTGAGTTGTTAACTTGTCAAAAACAGTTCTCTGAGTACAAACAGCATTCCACGAAACGAATAGATAACTATCTTGAAGAAATTGTCGACTTACAACACAAAATCAAAGAGTTTCGAAATGTTGTTTATAAACATGGTGAGTCAAGCACAACTATTCAAAAGTTTACTTTTAAACCAAATCCAAATGGATATGGACCAATTCTTGCTGATTATAAACCTAAGTTTTCAAACAGAGCATTCAAACCAAATCCTGAAGTTTACAGTGCAGAACATAGAATTGATGATTCAATTATGACTGTTGTTGAATATAATCGTATGAAGGAATTAGATGCAGATGACGAGAGTCGGTCAAAAATGGAAAATGTCGTTTATAACAAACCATTTAACTATTCAAAAGCCGTAACTTTTGTCACACAACAAGATACTTCTAACGAACCGTTTGTTATCACACCAGTTTCTGAAGTTAGTCCCAAACACAATGGTGTACAAATTAATGGTCCTTTACCTTCACTTAGTGAAGTTAAAACAAAAGCCGAAAGTTGTAGTGTTATAAAATACTTTGACACTTTCTTATCTGACCTCAAAATTTTGGAACGTGAGATTGAATTTCATTCTGAAATAAAAGTTGAACATTTTCAATCGCCAATGGCGCGAGAATAAAGAGACATTCTTCAGAAAAGACTTTTACCCCATGTCAAAATTTTGAAAACTTGTGCACTATATTGGGAAAGGGATTTTCACAAGGAACTCGGTCTCATGAAAACAGTTTTCGAGAAAACAGAAACATCGATTTCAAATACCAATCGTAAAAAGAAATTGTTGAGAAAAGATGTTGATCGACTCTTGGAAGATGTTATATGTGCTGATATCAATAATCTTGTTTTATTACAATCTGTTGCATATGCATCTGATCATATCTCTGCTGATTCTGTTGATACTGTTGAGAATACTGATAATGTGCATCAGATCGAATCTTTAAAAGTTGAAAATGAACGATTGTTATGAACTTTCAAATTCAAAACGTCATCTTCAATGGTGTCAAAAAGATTGTCAAAATCGTGAACTTGTTTTATAAAATAAAATCCACCAGTTGAAATAAAAAATGTTTAATCCTAAAATTGAGCAACTGGATGATCAAAACGTGTCTTTGAAATGTCAAATCTCAAAATATGAACTAGAACTTGCAAAAGTGAAACAAGAATATGGTGTCATATTTGATTTACTCAAACAAACTCAAAATGAAGCATCAAACGAACTTGATCATTATCTTGCACACACTAAAGAAGTCATGAATTTTTCTGGAAATCTTCGTTCTGAAAATCAAGATTTGGTGCACACTATCATTATGTTCAGGGAAATGTTAGGAAAGTATGAACAAGTTCAGCCTAGCATCATTAAGAAAATTGCACCTGTAACACTTAGCAAACGTAAACCCAGATTGCCTACTGACAAAACACAAGATACTAATGTGCTTCCCTCTACTGAAATAGGAATAGTTGCCTCTTTTCCAAACGTATGCACTTCACAGCCTAGGAGCAATACAAGGAAAAATAGGAAGTTGCGACCTAAGAAAAGATCAATAAAGAATGCTGAAGTAGAAGAACACCCTAGGACTTTGAATAAGACTCAAGTTGCACCCACTTTAGATATTGCGTCTGACAAATGTAATGGAAAAAGTGTTGTAACGAATGCTAAACCATTAAGTACTTTTGATATTCAGTCTGATGCTTCTTGTGTTATTTGTCGTAAAAGTATGCTTTCTGATTGTCATGACAAATGTGTTGCTAGAGCTATCTTGTCTCGTTTAAGGAATCCTAAGAATCGGAATACCTCTAGGACCACTAATGCTTCTAAGTCTGTGCTTGGTAAACCGCCCTCCTTAGATTCTAAGAAACGCATTGATGTCCCTGTAGTTCCAGTATCACCTCCAAGGAATGTAGTACCACCTAGTCCATTCGCTAAGACTAAAGCTAAGACTAGTTCGAGATGGCAGAAATGGATACATAATACACTAGGATTTAAATGGATGCCTAAAGTCATTGATGTGTGTATTTCTACTATAACTGCTTCGGAACCCTCTAACACTTCGGGTTCCACATCTACTTCTATTCCGTCTGTTTCGTCTGTGTGTAATGCAGGTGATACAGATCATCCTTTGGGTTGTTGATAGCGGATGTTCCCGACACATGACAGGCAATCTTAAACTGTTATCAAACTTTATTGCAAAGTTCATTGGCACTGTCAGATTCGAGAATGATCACTTCACAGCTATCATGGGCTACGGAGATTATATCAATGGAAATATTGAAATTAGAAGGGTTTATTATGTGGAAGGCCTCGGTCACAATCTCTTTTCAGTCGGTCAATTCTGTGATGGAGATTTGGAAGTTGCTTTTCGGGAGAAAACTTGTTTCATTCGTGATCTACAAGGAAACGATCTAATGTCTGGCTCTTGCAATTCTAGTCTATACACAATCTCAATGCAAGACATGGTTGCTTCATCTCCCATCTGTCTACTTTCAAAGGCAACATCAACAAAATCCTGGCTATGGCACCGTCGTCTCTCACATTTAAACTTTCAAACCATCACCAACCTTGCTCGACACAAACTTGTTGAAGGTCTCCCGAGATTCCGATATTCCAAAGATCACCTATGCTCAGCTTGTGAACAAGGGAAAAGCACTCGTGCTCATTTTCCTTCAAAGGTGGAACACAACTCTCAACATGTGCTTCATCTTCTTCACATGGATTTGTGTAGCCCGATGCGCGTGCAAACGATTAATGGCAAACACTACATCTTGGCAATTATCGATGACTACTCACAATGGACTTGGGTCTACTTTCTTCGAAGTAAAGATCAAGCTCCACAGATGATCATCACCTTTCTCACAAAAATTCAAGTTCAGCTCCGGAACACCATCCGCCAAATCAGAACAGACAAAGGAACTGAATTTGTAAACCAAACTCTTCGAGAATTTTATGAGAAAGTGGGAATTGAGCATCAAACATCTATTGCACGTACACCAGAAGAAAATGGAGTTGTTGAAAGACGAAACCGTACGTTAGTGGAAGCTGCAAGAACAATGTTAATCAATGCTAAACTTCCAGATTACTTGTGGGCTGAAGCTGTATCAACTACATGCTATACTCAAAATCGTTCAATGATTACTAAATGCAACAACAAAACACCTTTTGAGCTTATCCACAACCATAAACCGAATCTCAAACACTTTCATGTATTTGGATCCCTTTGCTACCCAAATAATGATCGTGATGACTTTGGAAAGCTCAGAGCCAAAGCTGACATTGGAGTCTTTATAGGATATTGTGAAAATTCTAAGGGTTTCCGGATCTGGAATTGTCGTACAAAGCAGGTTATGGAAACGATTCATGCCAATTTTGATGAACTTACAGAAATGGCTTCTGAGCATAACAGCTTGGAACCCGGTCACAACCGTTTAGACTTCCCTCAAACCCCATCATCAGCTGAACTAAGCCCCCAGCTTACTCATCAACAAATGGAAAAGCTATTTGCTTCGCTGTTTAGTAATGACATTGATGAACGTGCTCCAGGTGTATCCGCTGTTTCCGCTGCTCAACCTGATCATACTCTTATAGCTGATACACCTGCTACAACAACTACTGTTGAAGAAGCACCACCAGTTGACTCTACAACAACAGTTGAACAAACTGCTTCCAACGACGCTGAACCAGCTGGTGATGTTTTTAATGAAGTACCCCCACCTGCATATTTTGATCCAAATGCGTTCTTTAACCCGTTTGCCAATGAAACTGAGGTCATTGGTCTAAAATGGATTTGGAAGAACAAATTGGATGCTGAAGGGAACGTAATCAAAAACAAGTCACGTCTGGTGGCTAAGGGTTATAGACAGGAAGAGGGTATTGACTTTGAAGAATCATTCACTCCGGTTGCTCGTCTTGAGGCTGTTCGGATCTTTCTCGCGTTCGCGGCTCATATGAATATAACGGTCTTTCAGATGGACGTCAAAACTGCTTTTCTAAATGGGCAACTGAAAGAAACAGTTTATGTCAGCCAGCCAGAAGGATTCATTGATCCCGAGTTCCCGAACCATGTCTACAAACTGAACAAAGCTATGTATGGTCTCAAACAAGCTCCTCGGGCGTGGTACAATAAGTTATCATCCTTCCTCATTGCCAATAAATTCACCAAAGGTTCAGTCGATCCTACACTTTTCATACAATATCACTGGGCTCACATCTTAATCGTTCAAATTTATGTGGATGACATCATTTTTAGGTCAACACATTTAAAATACTCAAATGCTTTTGCAAAATTAATGACAAAACATTTTGAAATGTCAATGATGGGTGAACTCACATTCTTTCTAGGAATGCAAGTTCATCAATCACCCCGTGGTATTTTCTTTAGTCAATCCAAATATGCCCTTGAATTGTTAAACAAATTTGGAATGCAAAACTGTGACAGCTATGCCACACCAATGGCTCATACCAAGAAGCTAGATGATGATTTACATGGGAAATTGGTGGACCCTACCAAATACCGTAGTATTATTGGGTCTCTCATGTATCTAACAGCTAGCAGGCCTGATATTGTGTTTGCCGTATATCTTTGCTCCCGTTATCAGTCAAGACCAACTGAAACCCACCTCTCAGAGGCTAAAAGAATCCTTCGATACATCAAGGGAACCATTAATTTGGGGATTTGATATCCGAAGGATTCTGGTTTTGAACTAAGAGCCTTTTTAGACGCTGATCACGCAGGATGCTTAGATTCACGGAAAAGCACTTCAGGAGCACTACAATTTCTTGGTGATAAACTGGTGTCATGGCAATCGAAGAAGCAGGATAGTACATTGCTCTCCTCAATAGAAGCAGAATATGTAGCCATGTCGGTGTGTTGTGCTCAAGTCATTTGGATGAGAACACAACTCAAAGACTATTGTTACGTGTTTGACAAAATCCCGATGTACTGCGATAATCGGAGTGCTATTGCGATTTTGTGCAACTCAGTACAACATTCGAAATCAAAGCACATCGATCTTCGCTATCATTTCATCAAGGACCACATGGAACAGGGTACAGTTGAATTATACTTTGTGGGTACAGAATACCAATTGGCAGATCTCCTCACCAAAGCCTTACTCCTGCTAGGTTTAATGAGTTGTTCCACCGGATTGGTATGCGGTGTTTGACTCAAGAGGAACTGGATGAACTCTTAAAACATTCTTAAAACCAGTCAAACACCAAAACCTCTTTTGTAAATATTTTTTCAAAAACAAAATACAAAATTATAAAATCTGATAAAACAACAAAAATATTCTTCTATCTATACTTCTTTTAACATGGCAAGTATAAATCTTCCGTCAACACTCAAATCTTTCAAAATTCAGTATTTTTTCGATCAAGTGTTGAGGGGGAGAAAGTAAATATTTTTCATTTTCATAAAACCTTGTACTTGCATGTTACTTTAGCCCGGTTGTTTCTTTAAATGGTGGTCACTTTTCTGGTTTACTGACACTCCTCAGACTACAAATTATAAAACTTCATTATTTCTTAAGTCGAGGGGGAGTGTCGTCAAAATTTCTTTCCAAATATCCTTCGTTTGGTAACCAAAATGGAAGTTATGGACAATGGATGTAAATGGAAAAGATGGAGGGGCTAAAACTGTCAAAAGCTCAAAGTTATTTTTCATAAAACTTCCACCAAACTCATTAAATTCACTACATTTAATATCTCACCAAACTCATCCTACGCATAAAAATCATTCATCAAATCCGGTTACTTGATCATCAATTTGTAAGTGATTCTGTGTTTGTAACAAGATTTTAAACAAAGGTTTTGATTTATGGTAAAAACTAAAGGTTAAATCTTCACTTATAATTGATTTGGTGTTCTACGCATAAGCGTATGAACACCTAATCAAGTGTGTGTGTTTATGGTTAAAATGATTGTGTCAAAACGTTTTTCTTACTTCAATGATCTCATTTTTTCTATTAAACATCACCCAGATACACGAATTGATTGATTTTGAAAACTAGGGTTTATGCGTGAAATAGGGTACTTCCTTGTGTGAACATTTCTGGTTAATTAGTTGCTTGTTTGATGTTGTTCTCATAATGAATTGATGATATCTAGGCTCAGAACCAACCCAGAAACACTAATTGATCTTGAATTAGAAATTAGGGTTTATGTTCTTGAAATTTGGGTATTTTTGATTCGCTATGATTTTGATGTTAAAACTTGGACAGAACAACTCACATGACTTATTAGTATTACCAGAACAAGTCTTGTGCATTTCCTATGCCTAGAATTCTTAGTCGTAATTCCTAGGATTTAGGTCTACGCAGAAGTCTTCTTACGCGTAACTGTTCTATGAGTATTCATGATTTGATCTGAAAAATAACTGAATGTATGTGTTAATATTGGTGCTATGATGAAATTATTTCAGGTTTAATACGCGTGAAAATTCAGAATCAAGGGTATTTGCCATCTACACATAAGGATCACCTTACGCGTAGCATGTTATGCGTAAGAGAAATCTTACGCGTAACGTTTACGCGTAAGGTTCTACATAAGGGACTACGCGTATCCTGTGAAGGATATGCGTAAACAATGACCTCTACGCATAAGGTTGACTCTTACGAGTAAGCCTTATGCGTAAGGTTCCATATACGCTTACGCGTAAGCTTTACTCATAAGGTCCTCTTTCCCTACGCGTAAGTCAAGAACCTACGCATAAGCTTATGCTTACGCATATAACACTCATGTTTACACATAAGCTTGCCATTTCTATGCCTAAGCCTAGTTTTAACCTTAATTATGAATTGTTATGCGTGCAAACTTGTAAATAAATAAATCATAACGCCACGAAACCAATAATGTCACCAATAAACTTAATCGTGTAATATGTTGTGAAAAAATAAGTGAAAACATGGACTTTAAAACTTAAAGTTAATCAACTCGCGAAACTTATCACGACATCATTGGACTATTGGACAAACAAGTGACATTGGACTCGTAACAATCATCGACATATCTCATTCAATAATAAGACAATAAAACCATCAGTTGACTAACATAATGTCTTTCGATATGTTGGTTCTTTTGGCTAAATATCTTTTAGATCACGACATGGACACTCAATTACAAAACGTTAAAGCACCAAATGTTCTCACCATTGCTGATATCTTCCCTAATGGCTATCCAATGAAGATAGGAAAGAACAACCTTCGTGTTGATTTTGATACTCTCACCTGCTCGGAATCCTCTTGTTTAATTGCTGTGGATATTCTGAAGAATCATCCCTATCAGAACATGCTCACCAATTCTGCTACAGTGCCTGAGATCTATATTCACCAGTTCTAGAATACAATGCAAAAGATTAAAGGACAAAATGTTGTGACAATGACGCTCAATGATAAACAAGTCACCATCACACCTGCAGACTTAAGGGATATTCTTCTCATCCCTGTCATCGAACCAATTGAATACAATGCCGCACCAACTGAAGAGACTGTTCTGCAATTCATGATCGACATTGGTTATGACGAAGCTACAGGAGTAATCACTAAGCATTCATACGTGGATCTTAAGAATATTCCTCAGCCATGGAGAACTCTCTACATCATAATCACCAAATCTGTTTATGGACGTGACAGTGGCTATGAGCATCCCAAGCTCATGGAACTGCAGATATTTTGGGCTTTGGTCAACAATAAACACATTGAAGTTGAAGCTCTAATATGGGACGACATGATGTCATTCCTTAAAAAGCTTGGCACCAAAATCCCGTATGTCAGATATACCAAACTATTGATCCAACGAGCTCTAGGGTATAATCCTGATATTCCCTTAAGACTCGATGACCCCAAACAACACTCCATGTTGTATGAGCCCACACTCTCAGTCAGATTTAAGGACTCTACAACAAAGAAACAAGGTGCAGTGCTGCCAGATCACTTTATAACCGATGATATCAAACAACTGTACTCGTACAAACGATATCTGGTAGCGGTTGAAGAAGGCAAAGTAGGTTTTCTCGATGAAAAATCCGCTGGTACACCTTCATGGAAAACCAGAAGAGGCAGTGCACGAAGTGTTACAAGCACTGAGAGTCAAAGAAAGTTCCCAAAGAGGAAACCTCTACTCAAAAGGACAGTTCCCTCTAAAGAAGTTGTTCCTATTCCCATTCCCAAGTCTGAACCGCGAAGAAAGCTAGTGGATGAAAGCTCTGATGAAACCAAATCAGACGAGGAGGTCACCTACTCTGAAACTGCAACCGATGTCACTCCAACAGTAGCTAAACCTCCCAGTCCAAAAGCTGCCAAGGCAAAGGGAAGACTCCCGTACTTGAGCATGAAGAAGAAAGCTCAGATGAAGAGCCACCGGATACTGAATACAGGAAGAAGTTCAAAATCATTAGACTCCAAAACGTGGCTAAAGCGTTTGAACAGAAACAAATGCGTGGCCCCGGAGGGTCAAGTGGTGGTTTCCAATCTACACCAATTCCTGATGCGGTTAATCAACCCGATAAGGGAACTGGTGCCACCACTCTTGAGCAACAACAAAATCGACTGGAGGATTCTATTGATTATGACTTTGAGGAACCTGAAAAAGAAAAGTCTGAGAAAGAAAAAGTTGATGAAGAGGTTGCAGCTCAAGCCAAAGCTGATGAAGAGGCTCGGATTCAGGCTGAAGTAAAAGCTAAATCTGGACAAGATGACGATGTGAAGTATGATGATTATCTTCTTGACAGTCCTACTCGCTCTAAGGAGGAAACTTCTGAACCTCTTAAGGACCCTGAATCACCTCACGACTCCTCATCATCAGATTCATCTTCTCACTCTTCACCCCCACCATCCAAAGGAACAACCAGATCCACATCCAAATCTGTGAAGAAACCTACCGACTCTTGGCTATCTCGGGCAAAGACAAGGATTGTTAAAGCGGTCAAACAGGTCAGAAAGAAAGATGTGACCAACAAAAAGTTAGATATACTCGCTGACAACATCAAACATCTTAATGACGAGATAGAAAAGATGTCTAATGAATGGGAGTATATTCAGAAATTCATGCAACGTGATGTCTAAGGAGAACTAAACGAGATGATTAAGGGTTATACTCATCAGTTCTTACTCGACAAAGTTTCGTGCATGACAAAAGAGATGTTCAACAGACAACTCTATCCTACTCTGATGCATATCGCCAAGCAAACTATAAGATCAACGCCTATGACCGTCACAATTAACCATACTGATCCTATAGTGTTCTCAGATGCTGAATTGGTTTCCAGGCTGGTAACTCAAATGTCTAAACGATCTGCAACATTTACCTCTTACGAAGGTAAATTGTTTGAAGAATTGCTGGAATACCAACTCAAATCAGCATGCAGAGAAGAAGCTCAAAGACCTAAACGTCCAAGAGACAATGAAGATAAGGATAAGGATAAAGATAACGAACCCAAACATTCAAAGAAGTCTGATGAAACAACCTCCATGCCACCTCCACTCCATAGGACTCCATCTCTACAACGATCTCCTCCACGCTTTTCTACTGACAAACCTCAGGACTCTGAGTTACCACCCGAGACAGAGAAAACCGATGATCACTTCAAGTATACTGGTGGTAACGATGAGGAAGTCCCTGAGCCGCAACAACAACCCACCTCTCCCGCTTCAACAAAGAAACCATCATCCTCATCAAGGCCAAAGAAAAAGAAGAAGACGCCCAAGGCTGATGTCGTCTCATGGCTAGACGAAGATGACACCGAGTATGATTGGTTCTCCACACTTGTTGATGCTACTCCCGCTCTAACTGATGATCCATATATGGTAGAAGGTCGTACGTTGGAGCATGCTAATCTACTGCAAGAAAAGTTCCGTGTGAAGAAGATGACGAAATCATAGTTGAAACGCATCAAGAATGAAGCATTTCAACTACTCAAAGACAGCTCGGAAAGTGCTATTGAAGTTGAATATCACCTTGAAAATATAGCACGAGCCATGTCTAACAACATTGATTGGATCAACCCTGAAGCAAACATCTACTTCACCAGAAGAAACAAGGCTCCATACTACATCGATTGGTCTAAACCTCTACCAATGATTGGTCAACCAGATCAACCTAAGATTCCATTCCGCTACTTCTTCAACAATGACTTGGAATTCCTTCTACATGGTAGTGATGATTCAAAGAAATACGCTACATCACTTACACTTCCGTTCCCGGCAACCATATACTCCAACTGCATAGCCATCGAAGAAAAGGCTACCCACATGTTTTCCAACAGCGTGGAAAGGTATGACATTGATGCAATGTACGGGATTCACCATTGGCCGGAACGCCGACGAATCTACTACAAAAGCTGCCAGGTTCGAAAGTCTCAACATGAAGTGTACAGTGATAAAAGGATCGTTGCTGTTAAGCATGTCACTCTTTCTTCTAAATGGGATTACACATTCTTCAAGACTGTCGTGGTCAAAAGACAAGACGAAAGGGACTATGAATTATGTGAAGCGGACTTTCAGAACTTGTCTCTCAACGACATTGAAGATTTGTATCTTGCCAAGGTACAGGGAAGAATGAGACGATTCTCGACTGAAATTCAACGTGAATACATCAAGTCCCTGCTCATCTTCATCAGAAGCATAGTGATCCAGGAACGTGTAGAAGATTTGCAACTTGCTGTCGAATCATATCAGACTCGTGTCAACTTCACCAGACCTCAGCTAGAACTTCCTGACATCAACCATCTTCCACAATACACTCTCGTCAGCAAACCATTCGGAGTAGTTTACCGTAGTGAACTACAACGCAACTGCTTGATGGCGTGTAGAGATCTTCATAAGTTTGGGGATCACACACTGAAGAAGGTCAGGGATGGGTTAGCTTATCGGTTAAAGGAGATACATGAAGGCATCGGGTCGAAGAAGCGAGGGAATTCTCAGGAAAAACAGGATGTTAAGAGGATCATCACTCGGATCGATGAAAGGTTGTACAGAAGGGACCAGTTCAGAATTATGGAGATCTTTGTAGGTGGTCGTCCCAGGATTACTCTCACAGGCTATCAACGCCCTGTTCGCATTCCTGAAGATATTGATGGACTACCTGGTACCCCTTAAACTGTTTCAATTTCATACTAATTTGGATGTGTGACTATTTAATGACAATGGCTTGTGCACACATAACAGTGTACAACCCGTTCTTGTAATGAAAGGACCCTGTGGTACGCTTCAGTGCCACAATCCTATAAAAGGAGCGAAAGCTTCTTACTTTTGAGTAAAACTTATCAAACCTTTAAATTTTAAAATGTTTTGCTCAAAAGAACAAGTACTTCCCCTTAATTTCAAAACCTCAAAAGTTAGTATTACTTGTTGAGGGGGAGTCTTTGCTAAAACTTTGTTCACAAATTGTTCTTCGTGATAATCTTCCCACAAAACTCGAAATGGTCATATTTAATATCAAAACGTTATCAAAAATAACATTTATATGCCATTTTTGAGGGGGAGAAAATTATTGTGATAAGAAATATGTTGATTTGCTATTGAATCATCGTGTGAAAAGACTTAACCCATGAATTGACGAGATCTGAACAGTCATACATTGAAAAGATTTGTCTTCCAAAGACTTATCTAAGTAAATTGTACCTATTCGAGAAGCTCTTGATAGACATGAACTTTGAAGGGTTTGAAAACCTTTCGAGGTTTGTCCACACCTTCAAGGTAGTTATTAGAGCTAGTTGTCACCTAAAAGCTGACAATGTAACTCTTTAACTATGCAACGTAACCATGTCCCTCGGGGAATTGTCTATCTTGAGTCGATCAATTCAAAAGTGCGCACTCTTCTCTCACCGTGCAGATTTCTGTCTAAACACTTAAGCACGTGTGGAGGGGGAGTATTTTTGCAAATGATCAAACTCTTACAGTGGTACAAAATGTTTTTCAATCATAACCACTTTGAGAGATTTTCATGAAAATGGTTTTATGGCAACATAGGTTAGTCATGGAGTTATAAGGTGACTAAGGTTAGGAATAACCGTCCTATGATCCGCCAGAGCCGGAGGGATCTACCCAAGGACATCAGAAATAGTTAGTACTTAGAAGTCCTTTGGTATGATTATAAAAAGGAGAAAATGAGAATCGGAGAAAGAAGGAGTTGAAGAATTAAAAAGAAAAGCAAAGAAAAGGGTGAAAAGAAATAGCCCTCTAGATTATTCAACTTAGGGCAGATACCGGGTTCAATTCATATGCTACTGGTTGTCACTTAGTGACACCGGTATTGAAGATTAAAAGTCGTCATGGACCCAGTGATGCATGCACTAAACCTTCTTAGCCACTCAAGTTTCTCCCAATAGAAGCTTGTTTCATTCTCACAGGGAACCCAACGTAAACTATCAGCTTTCTCTTAGAGATTGCTGGTATTGAAGAAGGAGACCCTCTCCCTAGTCTCCGCTCACCACTCCTAAACCTGATCAGAGTACTAAGCTGCAAAAGGCCTCATCAGAAGTCAAACTGGATCCTCATGCACCAATCAGGATTCCTTACCATATCAATGGCAAAAACTACCTCATGACTGAGGATCAGATCAATCCCTATCTTTCAAGAGAGGAGGCACTGAAAAGGTTGCAGAAGAAGAAAGAATAACCAAGCCTGAAATGATTAAAGTTGTTCAAGAGGAGGCTGAGAAGATTGGGCTTGACCTAAAGAAGCTAGAAAGCAAGAAAGTTGGTGAACTTTTCAAGAAAGCTTAGGATGATGAAATGCTTGCGTTAAAGAAGAGAAAGGATGAAAAGGCCAGGAAAGCTGTTGAGCTGAGAAAGCAAAGAGTGGATCAATACAACTGGACCATGTATGGCCAAAGAGACCCTGAGTCTATCACTGATGTCAAAATCATCCCTAACTCCAAGTCTTTGCAATGAATTTCTACAGGGGAATTAACAAAAGGAACTTTGATGTAAATGATCCTCTGAAATTCACTGACTTTGGGATCACTGAGTTGGATGAACTTGGTCCAATCATTAAGAAGAAAAGAAACTTAGTTCTCAATGACTTGATGAGTTCCTTAAGTAAGAGGTATGAAAGACTGAGGAAGTTGCCCACTGAGCTTGGTATTCAATCTGCTCTCCCTAAAGCTCAAGGCACATGTTAGGAATTGGAAATTCTAGTGTGAAGCATCGGTCACCCCAAGTATAATCTAGCTTAAGTTAGCTCGTAGACATATCGTTTATTATGTTAGTTGATTAGTCTGTTATTAGCATAGTTTAGTCTAGTGCAATACCGTGGAGGAAGAACGGGTCTTTACCCACTGTATGCCTGATCCACAGCCCGTAGGAGGGCGTTTTAGTTTGTATAAATAGCCCTCTCCCCACAAGGGAGAGGGTTGGATGTTCATTTAGAATCTAACTTTCCATGAGTTTGTCTTACTAGAATATCCCACTTTCTCTCTCTAAAATCATATGATTATACGCCTATATTTGTGATTGTTTGTGTGTTTGTGAAATCCAATATGTTACAAATGGTATCAAGAGTCATGGTTTGATCATCTCTCTTACTTATCCTTGGATTTCTAATGGTTTTATATGGTTTTTGAGTTTGAAAAAGTTTAGTGGTTTTTGCATCATTTGGATCAATTCTTGTGTTAAAGTTTGAATTTTGACTGTACTTTTGTGTTTAGAATCATTGTAAATGCTTGGGTTTTGATTTGGAAAGCTTGAATCACTGTGGTTGGGCTTGTTTTGGATTGAAAAGTGTGGTTTTGAAGTTTTTCATGGTAGCGACTTGAGTCTCGGATTTAATTTCTTCGTAGCGACTTGCTTCATAAATTTTTAGCGAGTTGCAGTGTTAGTCATAGCGACTTGATCGTAGCTACTTGTCTATTGAGACAAGCCGACAAACAATACAAGCTAGTGGATTCTCCACTATGGCTAGCGACTTGGAGGGGTAGCAACTTGCTTTCATTATTTCTAGCGACTTGTACTTATAGCTCATAGCGAGTTGTCTCTTAGCGACTTGGATACTTAGCGAGTTGCTCTTTAGCGACTTGTATGCTTAGCGATTTGGTTCGTTAGAGATTTGTGTTCAGCGACTTAGGTCTTAGCGACTTGGGCTTAGTGACTTGATTTACTCTAACTTGAGGTTTAGCGAGTTGCTACCTAGCGACTTGGGTTTTAGCGACTTTGTTTCATTGTTCTTGGCGAGTTGTTTTATTAGCAACTTGGTGAATTGATGCAAGTTAATCATATCTAATATCCATCAACACAATGACATACATCACTGACCCCTTAATCTCCAAAGTACTTGAACTCTATGATACCTCACAAAACAATGAAACTGTCTACTATTCAGAATGTTTAAACATGACTGATTCAGCAAATGATAATCAAAACCCTTCACATTCTAAGTCAAATCTCACTGAATCACACTTATTAATGACACATGATGCAAGGCAAATGGAATGCAACATTGAGTCCTTTCAACTACTTCATCAGCACCTCACACAACTGTTATCCACAACTAAGGATCGAACATGCAGTGCTCTTTTCCGTCAGGACTTATCCACATTGACAAGAACTGTGTTGCTGAACTTAGAACAGCTGAAGCTTCTAATTACCAAAAAGAAGGTATTAATGGAAGACTCGAATGTTGCACTTCAAGTAATCTACAACCAATTTCATCCATTTATCAATGGGGAATATTCCGCAGACTTTGATCAACACGTGACTGGAACTTCATTCAAGAAACATACTGGAATGGAAATCCATGAATACATCAACACATTTATCCATCTTATGGATAATGTGGAAATGTACATTAGGGAAGCTGCTCAAGAGAATGTTCAGTAGAATGTGTTGAATGGGTGTCAGATTAAATTAAGTGAAAGCTGTGCTAAATCGGGTAATAGATCGGTTGAAAGAACAGATGATGCGGAATGCAGTATATCAGATACAACAAAGGATGATGAAACCGACTGTACTGAATACAAAGGCTCAGAGTTAGAAAATCTTGAAACAGATTGCATTTCAGTACCTCCTGTTATGCATGAGGAGAATACAGATGCCATCCCAGCAAATGATCCGGAGTTAGGTGATGAGGTACCCTTAACTGATCAACATAATGAGGTACCCTTAACTGATCAACATAATGCATCTACTAATGTGCCTGATCATTTTTATCCTAACTCTGATCATGATATTGATAAATGTTTCTTGGTTAAGCCTGAATCTAAAATCTTCAAAACAAATGACATGGTTGAAAAAAGGGTTTATGATGAACTTTCAAACAAATACTCAATTATTGAAAAACATTGCATTTCCTTGGAAATTGCAATACTCCTATTCGTCTCAATTCAACTTGTGTCTTGAAAAACTTTGTCAACATGACTTGCTACTTTGAAAATTACAAAAGCTACTTAATCTACATCCTATGCAAGTCAATCTACTTATCTGTAATCTATCATGGGTGCTACTCATAGTGTTTTGTCATGAAATTGCCTTAAAAATTTCTTTAACTAACCACATCTAAACTAACATGCTATCAATCATTGTTGTTGTATGTGTGTATCTTTAGATCTTCAATGGCAAACACTACCTCATCTGAGAACCTTACTACCTCTGCTCCACCCACTGTTCTTACAGACAATGAAATTCTTCCAGTAGACAAATGGGTAGAGATTGTGAAAAGTAACTGTTATGTGGACTTGGAAAGGATTCAACAAAATCCAATCTTCAAGGTGGCTATTGATATTCTTAAAAACACTAATTTCTTCAGTGCCATGACCAAGCAATGCATTATCCCTTCCATCTACCTACAACAATTTTGGAACACCCTCACATGGAACAAGATCTCTGCCACCTATTCCTGCAAGCCTGATGATAAGGAATTTGAAATGACATCTGACATTCTTAGCAAGCCCCTAGGAATCACACCCTGTGACCCCACCATACGATCTGCCCCTCCACCTAGCGCGGAAGAGCTAATAGTCTTTCTGATTGGTTTGGGTTATCAAGTTGGCATATCAAGGGCTTCAGATATCATCACTGGACACATGTATCAACCCTGGAGAGCCATTACTACCATTCTAAACTTATGCTTATCTGGCAAAACCTTAGGGTCCGATAAAGTAAGGATACCTATTCTACAAATCCTATGGGCTCTCGTCAATGGGGTGAACATTAATGTCTCGGAACGTATTTGGGAAGAATTCTCGTTGTCAATGAACAAATTTTTATCACCGATAGAACAAACTTTTAGAATAAAGCTCAAGGAAGAAAGAAAGTACACAAACTTGTGATTCCTAGAATCAGATTCTCTAAACTTGTCATCCAGTACTTGCAACAGACACATAAGTTCAATCCTAGGAGTGAATCAGCCCTTCATAATGCTAAGGATGAATTTGTTCTGGGTAACCTCAAGTATATTGCTAGAGCTGTCAATAAAGAGATATTTGGATTGGCAATTCCTGATGTTCTTCTCACTGACGATATTAAGAAGACTGGCTACTTCAAATTAAACAAGAAAAGAGCATCCAGATCCAATGTTGATGACTCTCCCACTCCATCACAACCCAAAGCTACAAAATCCACTTCAAGTACAAAGACCTCATATGCTGCCCGTCCCAAGAAGATACGTGACAGATCACATCCTACTGATACTTCTTCAAAGAAGAAGAAACAGAGAAAGAATGATGCGGAAAAGGAAACTGTTGGAGGATCTGAGACATCAAAGGGTGACAGTAAACTGGTTGATGAATACGAGGCTAATTTGCAGCAAGGAATTCAACAAAGCCTGGAAAGCATGAACATGAGACCACCAGTTGGAGGTTTCGTGTTAAGAGAACCTTAACCAGAGCCACGCCAAACAACTCCAATCACACAAGACAAAAGGAAAGGGATTGTTGGTGTAGATGCCGAACAAGCCGCTCACATGCTTCTGACCTTCTCCTCTTCACCATCAAGAACTAACACTCAATTTGAGCTGAAGAAAAGAAGTGTTGAATCATCTTCAGCTCAAGAACAATCTGGATTGGAAAAGGAGGTATCCGAAGCACAAGATGAAACTTCTGCATCAAGTGATACCCAATTTGATCATAATGATGATAAAGAGTTGCAGAAAGACTTACAGGAGAACCTTAAGTCGAGATCTGATGAAACCAGGCATATGGAGGAACCTATCATGTCTACTAATTCTCTATCCTCATTGAAGAATCTAGATACAGATCTCTCTTTTGGTGATCAGTTTATAAATGACAAACCCTCATACACTGAGACTCTTAAGCAAGGTAATGAGAAAGAGGAAGTAGAGTCCATGTTTACCGTCGACATACAGCAAGGCACTTCAATCATCCCTCCTATGTCAGCACCGTCTCATACAACCGTACTTCCACCTCCCAAACCCGCTAATGATCCATCAACAGTTGTCACTATCAGTGAAACCATCACTCCTCCTGCCTCACCACCTCCTGCCTCATCTCCTCCTGTCAAAATGACTGAGCAATTACTCGAAGAGTCTATGACACGTATTGCGACTATTGAGAAGCACTTTCTTATTGCCGTCAATAATCTTGATAGTCGTGTCAAAAAGCTGGAGAATCTTAACTACAATGAGATTGTAACAAAGGCAATAGAAGCAGATATTAAAGATGCGGTTGAATGGGCAATGAAGTCTCCATTACTTCAGCGATTCAAAGACTTGCCGATCACTGACATGAGATCAGTTCTCTCAGAAAGAATGTATGAAGCAGGAGAGCATCTGGACAATACGCATAAGAAATTATACGAAGCACTCGAGGAATCGATGAGGCTTGATAACTATAAGCAGTTTGTAGAGGATGTACGTGAAAGGGAAGATAAGAAGAAAAGAAAACTGTTCTAATGAAATCAATGGATAAGTCTGGAGGTCCCAAGCCACCACGACCTCCTTCACCTCCAACTGGAGGAGCTGGAACTTCTGGGGCTGGTGGATCATCTAATACAACCTCTACACCTCCACCACCACCACCATCATCACAATCAAAACCTTCCAATCAATCTAGTCCATCCAGAGATCAGGGAACTCATAAGAAATATGTAGCTTGGACCATGGTTGATTCAAGGTTCACACCCACACTCTCTTCTATTCCTGAAGATCAAGTGCTTCATGAAGAATCGTATGTCATGGTAGAGTCAGAATCCGATGACGATGATGCATCCACAAAACACATCCCCAAGCCATCTGAAGATGATTGGTTTGATGCATATGTTTCGGGTGAACGCTCTAAAACCACTAGCGTTGCACCCTCTAAATACATGACTCAAAGCTGGCTCACTGAAGAGAGACCTCAAACTCCAGAACCTTCATGGTTCATCCCAGAGTCTGACTCGATGATTCCTGACAACAACTTGGCCTCAACAATCACTACCAACTATGAAGCCCCAGCTGAAGACTCACTTCTTTACATCACAGGAGATATGGGCAGCTTTATGAAGTGGTTTTGAGATCAGAAGGGAATCTCGTCCATCACTCCAAAGGATCTTGAAGGACAAGCATTCAAAATTGTCAAGGTTTTTCACTCAGATGCCAATCAGCTCCAATACCAGATGGAAGAATGTCATAAGATGCTGAGTGATCAAGTCAGTGAGCAGATCAGTCGTTTCAATGTGAACATGCCTCTTCCTCTTGGTGGTGAACCTGGACAAATGACCATTCAATCATAGTTCTTCTTCAACCATGACCTGGAATATCTATGTGCTCAAACTTCTGAAAGAAGACCAGCCTTATCGATTTTGAAGATGAAAGCTGCTACGTACACTGATCAGGGTCTTGAACATATGGTACCGGATCAATTATGGGCTGACAATGAACAAAAGTATGACATTGCTGCGTCATATGGCATTTCTCATTGGTGGTTCAAGAAGAAGAAATTCTACATTGACCGACACAGTGCTAACAAGAGGCGTAAAGCTGTTAGATCCAAGCTTCGCTTTCTAAGTGTCATCAATATAGAGATCTTCTCAATCTATGGCTATGATTACTTGAAGAAGATTGTTCTTCGAAGAGCAGATTTGAAAGAGTATGTTATTGAAGAGAACGACTTCAAACACTTGATGCCAAATGACTTTGAAGATCTCTAACTTCTGAACCTACAAGGACACCTTGACCACCTTCCGGTTCGTGAGAAGAAGGCTCTCTCGGCTGCTGTCAATCTTTGGATCAGAGGCTTGGTCATTCGAAAAAGAGTTGAGGATTTTCAGCTAGGAATGGAAAGCTACCAGACCCGCGTCAACCTTACAAGACCACAATGGGAATCCTCAGGACATGAATTTCATCATGAATATAAACTGATTGACACTGTTGGGAATTATGCGAAGTAGGAATTCTTCTGTCAATTCTGCCGAAGGATTCTGCTGAAGTAGAAGCAGAATCCGCTGAAAAAGAGATTCTGCTGAAGTATAAAAGCCATGCCGTGTATCTGCTGAAGAGTGGAAGCTGACTAGGATATGCATGCGCTTTATTATTTAAATGCTAACCCATCATTATTCTTGAACTGCCCGAGGTTAGCATGGGTATTATTGTACTGCTCAATATTGTTTAGTGTTTTAGTCATTAAATGCATGCTTGCATGTTTAGTCGATTGAGTAGTAATTGTTTAGGGTTCCTTGTCTATAAAAGGAACTTCATAGTTTGTAATAGATAACTAATTCGAAACAAAGAGTTTTAGTTAATAAAAGATCCATAGAGGATCTAAGTGTTCTTAGTTATAACAACTTGTATTTACATTCCGCTATAGAATACGGGTTGTAGAGATTTTCTATTAGTTTGCTTATGATTACATAGGCAACACTAACGATCCACGAGTGCTCAAGATCTGTCAAGGTCTGTCTGTGTTCAACAAGTGATATCAGAGCCTCGGGAAAGTCTCTACGATACTGAGAACCATATTTACCTCACCCCCTTACAACCAAAAACATATTCACCATGCCTGGAACTGATGATGAATCAGAAGTCACCAACAACAACATCAAAAACACCACCTTTATGCAGCAACTTAGTCTCTCCAACAGTAATGGTAAGTTTCCTTATCTGAAAAAGGAAGAGTATGATCTGTGGACAATGAAGATGCAGAACTGGATCTCCAATATTGATTGGAATCTTTGGGAGATTGTGAAGAAAGGAAACAGTCTGAAGAAGACTATCCCAGATCTTGATGGTAAGTTTACCATTGCTCCTCCCAAAACTGCTGAAGAGATTCTAGCTGTGCAGAGAGAGCACAAAGTAAGAACCATCCTTCTTCAAGCTATTCCTGAAGATCACTTGGGTGATTTTCACCACATGGATGATGCAAAGGACATATGGATGGCACTTAAAGCAAGGTTCGGTGGCAATGAAGAGTCCAGAAGAATGAGGAAGTCCATGCTAAGACAACACTTCCAAGAATTCAATATCTCTGAAGAAGAAGGTATCCACAAGGGATACGACAGGTTTCATAAGATTCTGAGTCAGCTAAACCAGCTGAATGCAAAGCCTGACAATGATGATTGCAATTCAAAGTTCCTATGATCTTTGCTTCCATCATGGTTACATGTGAGTATAGCCCTTAAAGCTAAAGGTGGGTTGGACATGCTCACATTTGATGAGCTATACAACAAACTCAAATCTCTTGAACCTGATGTCAGATCTCCCTACCGTGCATCCTCTTCTGGTCATACAGCCTTTGTTGGGACATCTCACTCCAATATGATGATGCATGCTCCAAGTCCAACTTACTTACCATCATCATCTTATCGTCCCACTCCATCATATCCTTAAGCTAAAACTGGTAGTATATTGGAGGATGTTCTTCATTCATTTGTTGTTGATTATGATACTCAGCAGCATCTTGTATATGAAGATTTTGACCAGGTGGACCCACTTGAGATGGAGGAGATGAAGCTGAAATGGCAGGTGGCCATGCTTTCAGTAGATATCAAAAGGTTTGAAGAGAAGTCAGGAAGAAAGTTTGGCTTCAAGGGAAAGGATCCAGCTCGTTTTGACAGGAGAAAGGTCAAGTGTTTCTCTTGTCACCAGATGGGTCATTTCTCAAGGGAATTCAAAGACAGGAAGAGTGGAGAGGGAACTAACTACAATTCCTATCAGCAGAATCAGAAGGGAGCTAGCACTTCAGTAGCTCTTGTCACCTTGGATGAACAGGTCAACTGGGCCGCTCATGAACCTGTGAATGAGGAAGTTGCTGATACAGAGAAGCTTGGATTGCTGGCCAGATATATTTCAGAAGATAGGCATGATCAGTTTGCCTTGATGGGACTTTCTCAGGTACACAACTGTATATTTGGTTGTAGTGAAAGATACAATGAACTTAAAGAAGCTTATGATACTATGAAACCTAAATACAATGAATGCTATGTTGATAATGAAGCTTATAAACTTTCGTTAAAAACATTAGAAAGATAAAAGGTTTGGTTTCAAAAGAATCAGATAGCTTATGAAGAAAAGATAAAGGGGTTACAAATTGATCTAGATATTGCAGACATTAACTTAAAACGCACTGAAAAGGAAAAAGGTTATGCTATTGCTGAGAATCTAGAGCTTAAAGAGAAACTAGCTGAGGAAATAGCTAGACATAAACAATGGTTAATATCAGGTGACAATCTAGCTAGAGAACTCTATAGTAGTCAGTCAGTGAACTCTGGAATAGGTTTAGGTTTTCAAAAGTATGTAGGATTGGAAGCTAGGCAAGATGGTGATTTACATGCTGTCCCTGGACCTATTAGAGGTGAATTCATGCCCACTGACCTGTCCATTACTGTTGACTTTGATGGATCACACCATTTGTATGGCAAAAAGTCAAAAGACTTGCCAGACACCGATGCTTCATCTTATGACTTTGTCTCTTTCTCTGACAGTGACAATTCATCGGATCAAGGGTCTACTTTCAGTTGTGATTCAAGTGATAAGTCAGACCTTCCCAAGCCCTAACCTGAGCCTACACCCAAGCCTGCACCCAAGTCTATCTACAAGCCTTCTAGGGTAGCTGCTGTGGAATCAACTTCCAAGCCTGTTTCTCCTGAAGACTTTTCCTTTAAATCTTTGATTAATATGTCTGTTAAAAACAATTCCTTTAATGTTTCTGGTTTAAGTACTTCTACATGTAATAGAACATTTGCTTTGTTGAATAAATCTTCCAAAAGGAAGACATGTTTTATATGTGGAAGTAAACTTCATTTAATTAAGGATTGTGATTTCTATGAGCAAAGATTGGGTGTATGTGCTACTCAGCAGAAACCTAGACCAGTGTGATCCAATGTTAAGAATATTCCACCTTATGTCCCACAAGCTACTTATATTGACTCTCCTTGGAGGAGATCAGCTGATAGACCTTATGTGCCACCTACTAGCCCATACTTTAAACATGGTTATAGGCCTGCATATGTTGACTCTATGAATAATGGGAAAGGATGTTGGGGTACTGCTGTCAAGTCCTCAGCAGGTTGTTCTTGGAAAAATAAGGGACCTAACTTTCAATGGAAACCCAAGAACAATGGTGGATCTTACTCTTTTGCTAGACCTAAATCTTATGATCCACAAGGCAGGTTCAAGTCAGCAATGACTTGAGCCTCCTTCGTTAACTAACATTCTTTTGTATATATTGTTTGTTCTATAGGATCATCCTCTTAAGCATAAAGATATCGGTATTGTTGATAGTGGTTGTTCAAGAAGCATGTCTGGAAATAGAGATATGATGCACAATTTTATTCCTATTGAAGAAGGAGGCAATGTAACTTTTGGTGGAAGTGATGGTAGAATTAATGGGAAAGGCACCATCAAGACACCCCTACTGAACTTTGAGAATGTGTACTATGTTAGGGAACTTCAGAACTTCAACTTGTTCTCAGTCTCACAAATTTGTGACACCAAGAACAAGGTACTCTTCACTGAAGATGAATGTCTTGTGCTTTCTAAAGAGTTCAAGCTTCCAGAAGATACTTCAATTCTGCTGAGAGTTCCTCGAACTCACAATCTATACACATTCAACCTCAATGAAGTTCATCCTGAAGGTGACCTCACTTGTTTGGTGGCTAAAGCATCCTTGGATGAGTCTACCAAATGGCACAGGAGAATGGCTCATGTGAATTTCAAGACCATAAATAAACTCTCTAAAATGGGTCTTGTTGAAGGTCTTCCCTCCAAAGTTTTCTCCAATGATCATAATTGTGTTGCATGCAACAAAGGGAAGCAACACAGAGCCTCCTACAAAGCTGTCACTGCTGTGAGCATTATCTCTGAGCCTCTTCAGCTGTTACATATGGATCTATTTGGTCCAACTCAAGTCAGAAGCATTGATCACAAGTACTTTTGTTTGGTTATCAGCGATGGTTATAGCAGATTTTGTTGGGTGTTCTTTCTAAGGACTAAAGATGGAACAACTCCAGTACTGAAAGACTTCATCACCCTTGTTGAAAATCAGTTGAACAAGAAGGTTAAGGGAATTCGGTGTGATAATGGGACAGAGTTCAAGAATGCTATTATTATAGAACTCTGTCGGACTAAAGGGATAAAGAGGGACTATAGCAATCCAAGAACCCCGCAACAAAATGGGGTAGCTGAAAGAAAGAATAGGACCTTGATAGAGGCTGCAAGATCAATTCTTGCAGACTCTAAATTACCCACTATGTTCTGGACTGAAGCTGTTGGCACAGCTTGCTATGTGCTTAACAGGGTCTCCATTACTAGACCTCACCTCAAAACACCATATGAACTTCTCTTTGGGAAGGTTCCAGTCATTCATTACCTCAAACCTTTTGGTTGTCAAGTGACCATTCTAAACACCAGTGATCCATTGGGGAAGTTTGATGAGAAAGCTGATGATGGTTATATTATGGGTTATTCAGCTCATAGCAAGGCTTACAGAGTGTACAACTTATCTACCAAGAAGATAGAGGAGACTTTGAACCTGAGATACCTGGAAGATAAGCCCAATGTTCAAGGACAGGGTCATGTGTGGTCTTTTGACCTTGACTACCTAACTGACTATCTGGGTTATACTAGACATATGGCTAACCAAAGTGCAGGATCTCAAGAATCTCCCACTAACAATGCAGGTACCTTGGATGCTGACTCTGGAAGTGAATTTGAAGATGATGAACAACCTATACTTGTGCCTTCTTTCTCCCCTAACAATGTTGCAGGTAACACTTCTAGAGATACTTCTGCTGAGAGTGAAGATGAATCACACTATGCTGAGGACCTTGCTAGGCTTCAGACTCAAGAGTTTGCAGCTAAGCTTGAAGCTGAGAAGGTGAATGGGGAGCTTGCAAATGAGGCTATCAGTGGAAACCATGTTTCTGCTGACACTGATGCAGTCTCTCCCATCGTCATCAAATCTGCTGAAAGCTCGACTGTTACTACTCCTATTCCTACTAGAGTGTCCACAGACTTTGGTGAACCGTATACTCGCTTTCCAAGACCTTCAGATCTTGGAAATCATTAACCCAAATCTGGCATTTTCACCTCACCTTCCTATGACACAACTTTTGTACCAACTGTGTCTAATCTTGAACCTACCATTGAAGTCAACCCCACTGCTACTAAAAGAATCAACATAACTCACCCTCAATCCAATATTATTGGTGACATTCTAGCTCCTGTTAGAACTCGAAGGGCTATCTCTAGTCCTAAATTTGGACAGGTTGCTTTTCTCTCTTATGTCTCAAATCAGCAAAGAGACAATCACACAGACTTCAAGCATTGTCTGTTTGCGTGTTTTCTTTCTCAAGTAGAACCAACCAGTGTCACTCAAGCTCTTGAAGACTCAAGTTGGATTGAGGCAATGCAAGACGAAATGCAACAGTTTCAAAACCAACAAGTTTGGATCTTGGTACCATTACCAGATGGCAAATATGTTATTGGAACTAAATGGATTCTGAAGAACAAAAGAGATGCAAGGGGTGTGGTTATTAAAAACAAAGCAAGATTAGTAGCTCAAGGTTACAGGAAAGAGGAAGGGATTGATTATGATGAAGTGTTTGCACCTGTTGCTAGAGTAGAGGCTATTCAAATTTTCTTGGCCTATGCATCATACATGGGCTTCATGCTGTATCAGATGGATGTTAAAGGTGCTTTTCTATATGGTGAGATAGAAGAGGAAGTTTATGTCACTCAACCCAAAGGATTTGAAGACCCAGATCATCCTAATCATGTTCACAAGGTCGTTAAAGCTCTCTATGGACTTCATCAGGCACCAAGGGCATGGTATGCTAGGCTTTCATCATTTCTGCTGAAACATGGCTACAGAAGAGGTGCCATTGATAAGACTCTTTTTCTGAAGAAGAACTCGACAGACATCATACTTGTGCAAGTGTATGTGGATGACATCATTTTTAGATCCACTAAAGAAGCTTGGTGCAGGGAATTTGAGGATTTGATGAAGGGAGAATTTTAGATGAGTGCTATGGGGGAGCTTACTTTCTTTTTGGGTCTCCAAGTTCAGCAGAAACAAGATGGGATATTTATCAGTCAAGATAAATATGTGAGGGACATGTTGAAGAAATTTGGTATGGAAGGTGTCAGAACTGCCACAACACCTTATGAAGCTCCAAAAACAAAAACCAACAATGATCCAGATCTACCTGTGAATGTTCATTTATATAGATCAATGATTGGTTCATTAATGTATCTAACGGCTTCAAGGCCTGATATTACCTTTGTTGTGAGTGTTTGCTCTCGATATCAAGTCACTCCACTTACTTCCCATCTCAATGCAGTCAAGAAGATCTTTAAGTACCTCAAAGGCCAACCTCATTTAGGACTTTGGTACCCAAAAGAGTCTCCTTTTAAGTTGGAAGCATATAGTGATAGTGATTATGCTGGTGCAAATCTGGATAGGAGATCCACAACTGGAGGCTGTCAATTCCTTGGAAAGAGATTGATTTCTTGGCAGTGCAAGAAACAAACCATTGTGGCTACCTCAACTACTGAAGCAGAGTATGTTGCTGCTGCAAATTGTTGTGGACAGGTCCTTTGGATTCAAAATCAATTGCTGGATTATGGGTATAACTTCATGAACACAACTCTTTTTATTGATAATCAAAGTACCATATGCATTGTCAAAAATCCAGTTTTTCTTAGTAGAACCAAACATATTGAAATCATGCACCACTTTATAAGAGATGCATATGAAAAACATTTGATAAATGTGGCTAAAATTCATACAGATGATAATGTGGCAGATCTGTTAACAAAAGCTTTTGATGGACCAAGGTTTCAACACCTTGTGGTCAATATTGGAATGCTTAACCCTTAACTGAAAGTTTAAGGGGAGGCATAGGCCTCAGGGGAGGCATATGCCTCAGGGGAGGATTTTATTTTGTTTTGTTTTGTTGTTTATTTTCTTTGTTTTTTTTGTTTCCTAGTTAAAAAAAAAAAAAAAAAAAAAAAAAAACTAACTTTCTTTTGCAGGTTTGTTGTATTTTGTTGATGGTTTTTAACTCACCAGATATACCTTGTGTATATCAAAGATTTGGCTAGTCCAAAGGGTACAACTTTGGTAAAGACACATCAAATCTGTTGATAGCTGTAATGATTTGCTCAAAATCATAGGGTCTGCAACCACCCATGCTTAATTGTTGAGAGTTGTATGGTCATCAATTCACCATGGTATTTTCCTTTTTGGAATCCAAGAATTGGCTAGCCCACAAGTATATGGCTTGTGGTAAAGGCAACTGAATCCATATTTGGTTATCAATTCACCAATTCTAAGAATTGACTAGTCCTGAGCAAACGGCTACAGGTAAAGACACATCAAATCCGTTTATATAGTTGCTTATTTGCTCATAAATCAGATGGTTATCAATGTACCATAGTTTTCGGACTTAAACATCTAGCTACTCCAGTAGTGATGGCTATTGGTAAAGAGACATCAAATCCATTATCTTCAATGATTCACCTCTCACAGAAGTTAACCCACCTGGATGTGATGAGAATAGTATGCAACTGATAAGTATTGATGTACACTATGTCATGTGTTGCTGCAAAGACCTGGCGTTTCAAAGTTTGCTCATCATAGAGATGAGATTATTATTGGTTCTTTGCTACTGATGTTTGAGAACAATCCTCTAGTACTGCAGTTTCTAAGATCTCTCAAGGTTAGGAAACTGGAACTTAACCAAGTCAAATTACAGTTTAGGGGAGGATTGTTGGGAATTATGCGAAGTAGGAATTCTTCTGTCAATTCTGCCGAAGGATTCTGCTGAAGTAGAAGCAGAATCCGCTGAAGAAGAGATTCTGCTGAAGTATAAAAGCCATGCCGTGTATCTGCTGAAGAGTGGAAGCTGACTAGGATATGCATGCGCTTTATTATTTAAATGCTAACCCATCATTATTCTTGAACTGCCCAAGGTTAGCATGGGTATTATTGTACTGCTCAATATTGTTTAGTGTTTTAGTCATTAAATGCATGCTTGCATGTTTAGTCGATTGGGTAGTAATAGTTTAGGGTTCCTTGTCTATAAAAGGAACTTCATAGTTTGTAATAGATAACTAATTCGAAACATAGAGTTTCAGTTAATAAAAGATCCATAGAGGATCTAAGTGTTCTTAGTTATAACAGCTTGTATTTACATTCCGCTATAGAATACGGGTTGTAGAGATTTTCTATTAGTTTGTTTATGATTACATAGGCAACACTAACGATCCACGAGTGCTCAAGATCTGTCAAGGTCTGTCTGTGTTAAACAGACACTCCTAGAGCCATCATCTTTACCGACAGATACGGGTCAAGAATGCTAATGAGGCTATGCGAGTTATACAAGTTCAGTGATGGTACGCTCAGGATGGTTGAACAAGAATTGAACTCAAGAGTGAAGGAAATCAAGATTGACATGAAGCCGTTGAACAAAACTATATTCTGGTCTGAACAGGACTTGAAGATGTGTGAAGATTTTGTTGCTGCAATCGGACGAAGATTAAAGACTAGAATGATTTATCGTAGCCTTAAAAGTTTTGTGGGTGGTAGACTTCGTGAAGGTCATTACAAACTGCTTCAAAGAACTGAATGAAGACATCTTCTGGAAGTTGTTTCTGTTTTGAATTTTTGATGTGTAAAATGTGGTGTATGTACTATGAACAACTATAATGTATGTAATAGTGTTAGGTTATGTATTGTAGTTTCCCTTTTTATCTAAAAAGGGAACTTCAGTGTTGTCCACTTCAGATCATATAAAACCAGACACATTTTTCTCCAACAAATGTTTTGTTTCATACATATTTAAATCAATTGAGATCCAAAATCTCAAAGGATTTGAAATTTTAGATCGGGGGAGAAAATGTGATATAAGTATGAAAGATGATAAAATATGACCATTTTTGTCTCAAAGTGCATACTGCTCTCTAATATGTGCTAAACTCTTTTCGAATCTCGAAGCATATA
Organism: Chrysanthemum seticuspe; assembly: GCA_019973895.1. Classification (NCBI taxonomy): domain Eukaryota; kingdom Viridiplantae; phylum Streptophyta; class Magnoliopsida; order Asterales; family Asteraceae; genus Chrysanthemum; species Chrysanthemum seticuspe. Next base: position 192,550,000 of record BPTQ01000007.1, read on the forward strand.
TTAAGGGGGAGCATTTCAAAACTAATACAAATCTTCAGGGTACAAAGATTTCCATGTTTTAACATAAGGTACCTTGATTGTGTGTTAAATGGATTCTAAATATTTGGTAATCGTGGTTGTACTTCAAAAGAACTCTTTCCTCTATGTGATAAAAAATATTTCAAAAATCCTATGCACATATTGAGGGGGATAATTTACCAAAAGAAATTCAAATGGCTCTTTCTACGGAAATTGTGATCAAGAAATTATTTCAAAGAACTCTTGCCTCCATGTGCTAAACAATTTCAAAATCATACGCACATGTTGAGGGGGAGCATTTCTAAATGATAAAAAACAATTAAGGTACAAAACGTTTTGATTTTATATCACAAGTACCTTGATTGGATTTTCCAAATGATTTTTCAATTGGTTTTGAGAAGGAATGAACTGTACCAAAAGACAGACCATTTTACTTTATGTATGGAGTTATAAGGATGGTGTGGTTAGGTATTAGTTCCCACGATCCACCAGAACTGGAGGGATCTACCCAGGGACAATCCACTAGATAGTGTAGATTCTTTAGGTATGATGAAAAAAGGATAAAAATGAGAAATGGGAAGAGTGCGGACTGAAACAGAGCTAGTACTGGAATAAACCCAACAAGATTTTAGTTATAACGTCTCGGTAAGCACTGAAGGGGTTGAAGAATGAAAAAGAAATGAATATGAAAAGGGTGAAAAGAAATAACCCTCCAATAATTCAACCGTAGGGCAGAAACCGGGTTTAATTCATATGCTACTGGTGTTCACCAAGGTAACACTGGTATTGAAGACAAGACGTCATGGACCCAGTAACGCACTGCACTACAACTTCCCAAGCTACTCAAGTTCCTCTTAAAAGGGCTTGTTTCATTCTCACGGGGAACCGACATAATCTATCGACTTTATTTTAGAGATTGTTGATATTGAAGAAGGAGACCCTCTCCCTAGTCTCCGGCATAGGAACCAAATGTGCACTATTGATTCTAGAGCCACGAGATCATCAAATAAATCTCATTAGGACACTGTCAATGAAGACTCTCTGTTTCATACAATGTGGAAAGAGAGATTATATCTTATGAGTCCTACGCATTATCCTTGTGGTATTGCCAGAACATCTGAGTGATATGAAAACATATTCACAATGAAGATGGAAAGCCTTCTGGAGCCAACATCAAACAAGCTCCTGGTGGGTGCCATGTGAGATCTATCCAATAGATCAACCATGTGACAACTGAGCAGAAACAATGGGGCGATTCAATCTTTTGAATCAATCCTGGTTTAGGTTATGGATTGACGGATACCTTTGAAAAACCGGTCATTGTGCTTAAAAACTCTTTTCTTTAGCACATCGATTGTGTACTAATACTTCAAAATAAAAGGTGTTTATGATTGATAATTGATTTTCATTAAAACCTTCATTGTATTGCAAAAACAATTTCTATTGAGCGGTACACGATTGTTTTTCAAATCTCTTTTCATCAATCAGTGAATCTCTATTCGCTGGTTCACTCACTCCGTGTTGTCTTCTTTGAGACGTTCCGGTTTAAGAACAGCTAGAGCAGCTGCGAAACCCTGTCAAGGAAATTCTTTGGAATTATACCTGATCACATGCAGTACTCGTACTGATCAACAGGGAACCATGGGCCGTGTACCTCAATTCAACGAAAGTGATCAAAGATACTTTCGTGCACTTTATTTCTAACTGTTGTATGCAGGTACGACCGACGTTTGCAGCTGATCCGAACGAAGCGGTCAATCCATAGCCGCATGCTCACTCTACACATTCATTTCTAAAGAAATCATGATAAGTGCATCAATGACTCTGATATTCTCACTCCATGCTTCTGCTACGCTGCTGCAAATATCATGAATCAACTAAAGCTTCCGCTACTCTGATAAGAAGAAATCATGATCCAGAATGTGAGCATGTCGGTCCAATTGTCACAACATTATATGCGGGTAATACAACAATGGGTGATGTTGAGATTAACTATGGCTGATGATCTTTATTAAAGCTCAAAGGTCATCAATGTGGATCAGCTCAATAACCTCCACGAATCATGCTTTGTAGTTGAACAATGATGAAATCACCACTGAAGCACAATGTTTGTATACTCTGATGTTTTGATGTCTACGAGCTCAAGATTAAAGATTAAATAGAATGCTAGGATTCACAATGTAAATCATGGGGTGACCTCCCTTAGGGGGAGATTGTTAGGAATTGGAAATTCTAGTGTGAAGCATCGGTCACCCCAAGTATAATCTAGCTTAAGTTAGCTCGTAGACATATCGTTTATTATCTTAGTTGATTAGTCTGTTATTAGCATAGTTTAGTCTAGTGCAACACCGTGGAGGAAGGACGGGTCTTTACCCAATGTATATGCCTGATCCACAGCCCGTAGGAGGGCGTTTTAGTTTGTATAAATAGCCCTCTCCCCACAAGGGAGAGGGTTGGATGTTCATTTGGAATCTAACCTTCCATGAGTTTCTCTTACTAGAATATCCCACTTTCTCTCTCTAAAGTCATATGATTATACGCCCATATTTTTGATTGTTTGTGTGTTTGTGAAATCCAATATGTTACAGCACACAACCCAAATCATCCCAAGGTAAAAGGAAGAGGATAGAGCCGAAGGCTGAGATCAAAAACCCTGGTCTTGATTGCAACAGAGTACTCCCTGAAGGCACAAAGTTTGTGAACAACATGGTTATCAAGCATCCTAAGAGAGGACTCTTCTATATTGATGCCTATGGAGACCCTGCTTTTCTGAGATGGAGTGATATTGACAAGGCTGGTATTGAGTCAAGGGTAAGTTACTTGATGATGGCATATCAAATTCTGACCCCTGAGAACATCAAATTCTGCATTGACATGAGAAAGAAGATAAATGACCATCCTTACCAACACAAACTCCTCTCAAAGAAGCCTAAGCTTGAAGTGCTTGGTTACCAACTGGACTTACTTCACACAGCAATATCATCTATCTTTTGCTTATTGTACTAGCTGATAGGGACTTGTAATGATCATTAATAAACGATGTATTTTTTTAGATCAATGCTCATCATTAAGCTTATTAGTACATTCAGTATAAGAAGAATCCTCTTGCTCACTTACAATGATCAAAACACTTAGGCTATTTGTCTATATCTAAATAGGGAGAGACTGTTGGGTTCAGTTTGTACCCAAACCTCTTAAGTATAGGATTTAAATAGAAAATACCCTAAGTGTTTATGACCTTAAATGCTAACAAGTCACTGAGTGCATAGTCACTCAGTGAGTCATCTTAAGGACACTCAAAACGAAACTAAGAAGAAATTTTCTTCACTCAGTGAGGCAGAACTCAAAGGGTGAAGACTGAGTCAAGAAGAAGGTGATGGGTTCATTGAGTGATGACAATAACTCACTGAATCCCATAACTCCTCATCAACTAAAACCACTGAAGACAAAGACTGAAGATTAAGAAGACTGAAGAATGGGAGGGATAAGGCGGGATAAGTTCGAATGCATAAGGAGGAGTCCTTATCAACCATAAGTCAAACTTTCCCTGAAAGCCTAACAACCAAGATCAGTTTCATCACTGATGACCAGAAAGTAACATTGTCTTTTGTCCTCTATAGCTTACGTCAATATTTTCTTTTTGAAAATAGTTAACACTCATACTTGTATAAATAGGAATAAGGATGGAGTGACAATTAAGCTTGTGCATTAAATGTGTTAGCATTCACAAGAAACTTTCACTCCTCTAAATACAACTAGTCCCTAAAATAGTTCAGTGGTTCCGTATAGTTGTGCTTAGACTTAGCCTAAGCTTAGTGAGGAGTTTACACCACACTTGTCTTTCAATCCCAAGTGTTGTTCCGCAAACACTTGGGTAATATATTCTTTTGATTCGTTTTAATAAGAATATAAACATTGAAAATCTCTTGTGCATTTAATTTACTTTATCTTGTTAAACTGATTTTTCAAACTACTTTACTTAAGTCATGGATCACGATTAGCTTAATTTTAAATTTTTCTACTCGTGATACGGGAACAACACAGGAGGAAGGAGAAAGACCACATGGATTTTGGCACGTTTTTTTTGTTCTAAGGTTAATTTTGACTGGTTTATTTGACCTTGGTAGAAACGGGTTAGGGTTAAAAATGGGCAAGGGAATTTAATGGGTTGAAGGGTTGGTTGGGCTTGGGTAGGATAAGAAAAAGCTAATGGGCTATATAAAGGTTTGGGTTGGTTTATTATCTGGATAGTGTAGTATTTAGGATTAATGTTTTTAGGGTTAGTTATAATTTTAGGTTTAGGGTAAATTTAAGGTTTATGGTTTAATGATAAATTAGGGTTGGGGTAATTTACGGTTTAGGTTTAGGATTAGGTTTCGAGTTCGGCTTTTCATGCTCATTCCAAAAATGTATCTCGAGGATGACTTTGACTCCGTTTGACTTGATCAAATGCAAAACGTTGTAGAGTTGATCTAAAAATGTTCGTTTCCACTCTGTTTTCAATCCTTTTGTACCTATAAGAAATAAAAAAACAATCCAATGATATTTGCAATATAATTTGATATAATTGATTGTTTTTAGTCATTTTTACAGGTTTTTCGGGTCTAAAATGATGAGTGATTGAGCACTTATCAACGACCCCTCTTATCTTTTGGACACGCTTATAAACTTTGGATTGGGAAATGCAGAACTGGCCTTTATGTAAGGTTTTCGGATTAGAGATGAAGGTTCTAGAGAGGCCAATCTTCTAGTAGCTCTCCTTGATCTAAGGTTCCTCAAGAATGTATTTTTCTTCTTACTCTCATATACTAGGTATTCATACATCGTACTGTTATTAAGATCCGAATCCATCTCCATGATTTCCTGAAATACACAAAGAAACAAAGAAAACTATAGATATGGGAGGAATAAAAATAAAAATCCTAAAAACTCAAATTAAATCCTAAAATAGCTCCCCAGTAGCGGCGCCAAAAACTTGATGCAATATTTCTGACCAGGTTTTAAAATTTATAAACTCGTCTACCTAAGGTCTACCTAATGCACTAATAGGCAGTGTACGCGGTCATGTGTAGTGTAGTAATCGGTAAAACCGAGGTCGTCCCAATAGCTATGGGTGCGGATCTAATCTAAGTTCTAATGTCACAAATTTTAATGTGCTTTTGAATCTATTAATAATCAAACTAATCAAAATAAAAGAAAGCAAATTAAAAGTTGTGAATAATCAATAGGGAGAAATGTGTTAGCCTAATTACTAATCTTGTTACGCCATAATTAAGTTTTTCTATTAGTGTTTTCTATCGCTCCATGTGGGGGTAAATGTCACTAGAATCCTCGGGTAAATTAGACTAGCCTATGTTCCATGGGTTCCTATTCCGTAACCATACGATTACCAGAGTTCGTAGGTTAACAAATGTAGAGTCATTAAGTAACAGCTACAATATAGACTTAACCTATATATATATATATATATATATATATATATATATATATATATATATATATATATATATATATATATATATATATATATATATATATATATATATATATATATATATATATATATATGGGAATATGTTAGCTACAATTTAGTGTAGCCAACTCCCAACAATTTTGTATTATAATTTTCGGGTCCCTGAATTATTTTGTGGGTCCCTGAGTTATTTTTGTGGGTCCCTGAATCTTTCTTGTGTGATTTTAGTGAAGGATTGTAGCCTATTGGCTACAATAATTGTAGTCAAGATATCTCCTATATATATATAGTTAGGATCAAATAAGAAGATTACTTAAAATAAGAAGAAATAAAAAGAACTATAACCACAAATCCGAGATGCACCGACCTAAATTAGATGCATCCCTATAATCTTAGATGCATTATAACGCACCATTGTGTGTTTTCTAGCTTTTAATCAGAAGCATATACGTATATTAGATGCATTTCATGATTTCTCTTGTTTTTTGTTCCTCTGCACGTGCCAAAATCATGAAAATCAATTTGCACCATCTATACACCAAATTAACTTTCGAAACTCAAGATGTTGCATTTATATGAATAGAAATGCATCTAATGCAAGTCGTTGCATCTCAAATACGTGGTTTTGGTCACTTCTCACCACTTCTTATTTTAATTTACTACTATAAATATATATATATATATATATATATATATATATATATATATATATATATATATATATATATATATATATATATATATATAGGTTTGGGTTATTATGAAAAGTTTTTAAGAATGAAAAGAATGAGAAGGCATGTGGAGGTGACATCTGTCAAATTTGTCACATCACCACCACCCACCCCCACCCCCCCCCCCCACCCCGCCAAAAAAAATTTTGGGTCAAATTTTTTTATTCCCGCCAAAAATTTCCCGCCAAATTTTTTTGCTGCATCACAGTTATAAAAATATTGCGTCACAATCATGATTTTAGTGCATTAAGGTTATAAATTACTGCATCACAGTTAGAAAGTTACTGCATCACAATCATGATTTTAGTGCATTAAGGTTATAACATTGATTTTAGTGCATCATAATTGATGCAATTAACTATTAACTATGATGCAGTAACTTATAATAAAGATGCACCAAAACTTATTAGTGCATTAAGGTAATAAGTTACTGCATCAAAATTATGATTTTATTGCATTAAGGTTATAAATTACTGCATCACAGTTATAAAGTTACTGTATCACAATCATGATTTTAGTGCATTAAGGTTATAACCTTGATTTTAGTGCATTAAGGTTATAACCTTGTTTTTAGTGCATCATAGTTGATGCACTTAAATATTAACTATGATGCAGTAACTTATAATAAAGATGCACCAAAATTTATTAGTGCATTAATGTTATAAGTTACTGCATTACGGTTATAAAGTTACTGCATCATAATCATGATTTTAGTGCATTAAGATTATAAGTTACTGCATCACAATTATGTTGTGATGCAGTATTTTTATAACTGCGATACAGTAATAAATTTTGGCGGGATTTTTTTTTTGCCCAAAAAAAATTTTTTTTTGGCGGGATTTTTTTTTTTTTTTTTTTTTTTGCGGCGACGGGGGGGCAGGGGGTGGGGGGTGACACCTGTCACATGACATGGCATGGTGATGTGGCAAAGGTGACACATGTCACCTCCACATGCCTTCTCATTATTTTCATTATAAGAAACTTTTAATTTTAACCCTACCATATATATATATATATATATATATATATATATATATATATATACTAGATTTCGAAGCCCGCCCAATGAGCGGGCATGACTTATAATTATTTGTTTGTTGTTTTTTGTTAACTGAGATACATTTTTTAGAATTGTCAAACAATATTATAAAACAATTTTTTTTTTTTTTTTTTTTTTTTTTTTTTTAAGAATTATAAATAATTGTATGGTTTGCGTGGATGATTAATAACACAACATATATAATTTTTACAACATTATGGAATTTATGTATGTTTGTAAGATTGTAGATAATGAAAATGTATTAAAGTGATATAACAGTTAAATTAAATTCTAAACAAAGCTTCTTTGTAGACAACATTTGCTGTTGATTTTGCGTATTTCCCGTCTTCATCACAACATAAAATCGTTAATCCTTTTCTGCTTTTCTCCCTTGATACGGCTACGTATAGTTGCCCGTGAGAAACAACCGGCCGTTGTAGAAACAATCCTACTTGTGTTAAGGTTTGTCCTTGACATTTGTTAATAGTCATTGCAAAATACAATTCAATTGGAAATTGTCTACGATTAAATTTAAATGGCATCTTATTATCATAAGGCCTTAAGACCATCCTTGATATTGCGCAAATTCTACCTACACTTCCGCCTGATATAATCTTGGCTTCTATTATATTGACACCCATGTATAAATATTATCTTGGCTTCTATTATAATCTTAAGATAATTAGAGAATCATGTTACGGCCTACATGTTTAGTGCCCGCAATAACTTTCAAAGGAATATAGTTGATATACAAACACCCTCATAAATCAATTATTGAAAGCTTTTTAACGTAGAAATATGTATTATTGAACCATGTAACTCGCTTGTAATTGACGTTAATATAATAGATTTCTATTCAAAGAGGTTACCTGCACAATTTGTAAAGGGTCATCATTCAGAATTTTTGTTTTTGAAAATGCATCATGGCTAAAAAAATCTATAAAAGGAACCTACAAACTCCGCTAAAAGGGACGGGTCAATTGGATCAAAAGTTTCGCAAGATCTATGTTGAATGTTTACAACTTATTACTCATTGTTATTTTGTTATGATTCCATCACTATGTTATTTTTTCTCTATTATGCTACTTTTAAATACATATTTAGAAGGTTGTTGCCACTTTTAATTTCTTGTCATTTACTTGTTTTCAGTAGTGTAAAACTTATTTACGTTTGAATATTGTAATCTCTGTTTTCATTAATGCAATATCCCTTTTAATTCCTTTTAATTTGATATCAAGTTGTTACTGTTTGTAATAAGCGTTTAATATTGTTCAATTAAGCTCATATAAGCTTAAGTGAGCTCAATTCAGTCTTCATTTGATCTAATCCCTAGTTTTTGAGAAAAGTCAACCAAAGTCAACATAAGTCAAAAGTGAAAGTCAAATCTAGTTTAAGCTTTATTTCTGATTTCAATGTGTTAAATAGTTGAGTTTGAAGTTAATTTGTTCATTTCAATTCTGTTTTGGTCATATTCCATCAAATTTTAGAGGTTAGGTTGCACTTTGGTTACTTAAGATAGTGTTTGGAATTAGCAATTTTTTAGAGTTTTGATAATTTGGTTCGCATAAATCTGAGTGTTCTTAGTTTATAAACATGCTTTAAGGTTTTCTCAAATAATGTTTTGAGTTCTTCAAGTCATTTTGTGTTTTTATATCAAGTATCTGTCAGTCACTTTCTGTCCCAAATGGTCTCATTCAACAGTCAATATCAAGGATTAAATTAGGTTCAATATTAGTTTAAAGTGTTTTTTCTTAATCTTAGTATATTCAGAATTATCTGTTTTTAGTTTATTTGCCCTTTTACGTACAGAGCAATCCTCACGAAGAGAGAACCCATTATTTAATGTAGACAAAACCCGTTGTGGATGCGATTAGTATCAACTTTATTTACTTCAGTTGTGGCTCCATAATCAATGCCTTCAACAGCTACTCCTTTTTGCAAAACATAATACATATAATAAGTCACAAATATTGCTTTAGCTATAGCAATATATTTAAGGAAAATGAGACAGCTTTCACCAGATGCAGGATGATCAATGACATTTATGGACTATCTATGAAGATGACCATGTTATGATTGCTTAATAAACAATTATGTTGATATTTGAATTGAAACTATTGGACTAAATGAGTAAATATATTGTATGACCTTGAGTATTGCACCATCTATTTAGTAACTATGTCATACCATACTTTTCAAACATTCATGGCCTTATGACGAAAAAAAAGTATCAGCAAGTTTTTTTAAAGATGTTTATAAGAATGTCACTCCGTGCAACATGATCTATTCTTTGAAAGATTTAAGGAGTTACACAACCATGTTATTTGCTTGATATTTGACACATCCAAGAGAATCTCATAATTCATATGTATATAATCTATAAAACTTAGATGCTAAGATCAAATCTTAGAATTTAAAAGTCAAGTGAACTAACAACCCTTAATTCAAAACAAACCTAAAAAGATCATATAGATATGGTTGGTTTAGAGAGCTTACCAGTGGTCCAAAACAATGGTAGTTGAGACGGTGTTGCTAGAGGTTCTTCCCACCTGCTGAATACCTAATATATGTCAAGCAAATACTTAAATAAAATAGTTTTTGAAATATTCAACACAATAAAATACGGAGTACTATTACTACAACATCAAGCAACAAAAACAGGCTTAAACAATATCTAATTTTGCTATTGCTAAAATAAGTTAACAATATTTTGTAATAGAACAATAACGTTATAATGTACCAAGTAACATTACCAAATTTAATCACTTTCTAAACTTAATAATATCATGCACTAACATCAGTAAAATGGTAAACTAATTAGTAGCATAAACAATAACCTCACCACTAATATCACATAGATACTTTAACTTAATAGAGTTTTCAAGGTGATCTTGTTTTAGTACTTCGGTTATGGTCAACATGCGAAATCAGTTGGACTCGCTTGTTTCAAATCTTTATGGTATAGTTATAAGACCATTTTGATGTCATTTTCAGTTAGGGTAGTAACAACTGGTAATGTGATGATTTCGAAGACATTATTTCCAAGATCACTTACAGTACAACCAAGGGTTCCAGCTGCCATGCCTCTTTTCTTTCATCCACGTCACACATAACCACTTTCAGATGGACATGACTTCTTTCTAAGCACTTCATACAGTAAGACTCCCTTCATGATATTATACTTTTACATTATTTCCAACTGTATCTAAGACACAAAGGCATGGATTCATCATATATGATGGAATACTTTTCATCATGCTTCTACACATCATGATTAATGTTTAATCAAAGTTACTAATATAACAAACATGACCCATTTACATTAACGCACCACTAAATAAATTAGTTATTAAAATGTCTTATAAACAATCTACATTATATGCATTGAAACATGTTATCTGTTGCACGCATAACATAAATTACAATACCTGATCTTTATATCCCATGGGCCATTTTTGTTTTGAGCTTGTGTAAATTGTGGCCAAGATTATGGATGGACAGCATATCATGCAAGTTTGAATTTAGAGGCCAAGTAACCTTCCTGGTGGTGCTTCTTGGGTTTTCAAAAACTTTTGTTATGTCAATAAAAGCTTGTGATGCATATTCCCCGTGCCACCTTGCCATTGACACCTCCAACTTTAAAGATGTAGTGAGGATGGCTGGTAATCAATGGATCCATAACCAGCTTATCACTGGTTATTTCCTGCCCCGAAACCAATTTGACACCTTTATAAGTCCCACTATCCTATAAAATAATAAACAAATAATGATGAACCAATTATGAATAACAACAACATAGTGGTAACAGAAAAAGAATTTATTTCAACATACCTCGTCCAAAAGTATAGATATCACTAGCATTCTCAAAACCTGTAAAACACCCTTTGACAGCAGCACAACGGCAAAAGGCTTGTGGTAGTTCTCCTTGGATGCTGATAAACACCCCTGAACATGTAAAAGTATAGTTCTCCTTGGATGTTGATAGACACCCCTAAACATTACTATGATAAACACCCCTAAACACCAGTTAGTATATTTATTGTAGCCATTATATAAATGATTATCCAAAACTTATTATCTGACCGCTAAGTCGTACCCACAACCACGAATAACATAAGTAACGGACAACCTCAAGATTCTCGTAATAGCATTAGTTTTTGCATTTGAGCATCATTTCAACACTTTTGACTTCATCCAAGTCAAACCCGACAACTTTTTGACTGTCCGTGTTATTATCGCAAGTATCCATTTTGTTGTCATTTTCATATACGGTCGGAACTGGAGTTACATCAACCTTATTACTTCTGCTCCATTGGAAATTATTGTAAAAAGGTGTGGGTACGTCTAATCTTGGAATGACCATTTTGTCTTCAGCACTTTTCTTGATAGTGAATCCTCCGTGCAAACTAAATGTTAGGAATTGGAAATTCCATGTTAAAGTGTCGGTCACCCCAATTATAGTCTAGCATATGTTAGCTCGTAGACTTGTAGTTAATTACGTTATTTATTAGTTAGTTAATTAGTTTAGAGCAACACCGTGGAGAACGAACGGGTCTTTACCCAATGTATGCCTGATCCACAGCCCGTAGGTGGCGTTATTTGTAAAAACTATAAATAGCCCTCTCCACGTGTGGAGAGGGTTGGTGCTTTCATTTCTCTTAATCATACAACTTCTTTTTCTCTCATCTCTTTCTCTCTCTAGAAAGTATCCCACCCATCTCTCTCTCTCTAAAACCTTCTTGTTTGATTCAATCTTTATACAAGTTCTTTGATTAAAACAATAACCAATATCCTACAAATGGTATCAAGAGCCATGGTTTGATCTTGGATATTGTGTGTGCTCCGATTTTAGTTTGGTTATTGTTGGGTTTTTTGGTTCGAATTTTTGGTTATTTTCTCATCTAGTTCAAATTTTATTTGGCTAATAAGGTTAAAAGTTTGCACTTTTATATGATTTTTGGATTTCTAGTGGTTTTATATGATTTTTGGGGTTGAAAAAGTTTAGTGGTATTTTCATCATTTGGACTATTTCTAGTGTTAAAGTTTGAATTTTGATGGTACTTTTGTGTTTAGAATCATTATAAGTGCTTGGGTTTTGATTTGGTAATCTTGAATCACTGTGGTTGAGCTTGTTTTGGATTGGAAAGTGGTGCTTTTGAATATGTTCTTCATAGAGACTTGTAGTTATATTTCTTCGTAGAGACTTGTGGTTATGTTCTTCGTAGAGACTTGCAGTTATGTTTTTCGTAGAGACTTGCAGTTATGTTCTTCGTAGAGACTTGCAGTTATGTTTTTCGTAGAGACTTGCAGTTATGTTTTTCGTAGAGACTTGTGGTTATGTCCAGATTCAATGTATCTGTCTAGAGACTTGGCGTAGCGACTTGTAGCCTATTTTCAGTAGAGACTTGGTGCCTATTTTCATAGAGACTTGGCGTAGAGACTTGTAGCCTATTTTCAGTAGAGACTTGGTGCCTATTTTCGTAGAGACTTGTAGCCTATTTTCAGTAGAGACTTGGTGCCTATTTTCGTAGAGACTTGGCGTAGAGACTTGTAGCCTATTTTCAGTAGAGACTTGGTGCCTATTTTCGTAGAGACTTGGCGTAGAGACATGTAGCCTGTTTTCGTAGAGACTTGGCGCCTATTTTTGGTAGAGACTTGTCTTTACAATTTCTGGCAACTTGTCTCTGTTGTTACTAGTGAGTTGCTCTTTAGTGACTTGGCCACTTAGCGAGTTGCTCTTAAGCGACATGGTTCATAGCGAGTTGTCCCTAGCGACTTGAGCATCTAGCGACTTGTAACTAGCGAGTTGCTCTTAGCGACTTGATACTTAGCGAGTTGCTCTTTAGCGACTTGACTGTGTAGCGACTTGGTGCTTTAGCGACTTGTGTCCAGCGACTTGGGTCCTAGCGACTTGGTTCTAGAATTCTTAGCGACTTGTTGACTTTTCCCGATAAAACTTCAAACGGCTATAACTTTTGATCCGTAACTCTGTTTTCAGCGTTCTACCCATCAAAACGACCGTGAGAACGAGGAGAATGTCGCGTCGAATGAACTAGTTCATTCGGGTCAACCTTCGAGGGCTAATTCCGGTCTGAACAAAATTTATTGAGGTTTTTATGTTTTTAGACCTAAATTTCTCGGGAAAATCGTGCATAAACCAATCCAAATCCTAACCAAACAACATCTCTGCTAATCCTACAAACAATTATATGTCCTTACACATAATTTTCTATCATTGTGTTGATCCATCAGTGATCTTAACACATTCCATTGGTCCTTGCTTAACGGTTTGGTCTTGATTTTAGTAAAATCCCGCGAAAGATTCTATTTCTCGGTTTAAATCATAGACTTGTAAAATCCCGTGGATACTACAACATCATGTCTTACACTACTGACCCAGTTATTTCAGAAGTACTTAAATTGTATGATGCTGTAGACAACCATGAGAATATTTGCTACACTGAACGGTTAAAGATGATTGAATCAGTCAACGAGGATGTGATATCTCCGGGTTTAGACTCTGAAAATACTGAAATGCACCAGTCAATGTTACTGAATGTTTGTGCAAAGGATAAGGAAATTTGCATTGAACCTTATCAACAACTTCATTCACACCTCACATTACTTCTATCTATGGGAAGTGAACGAACAGTTACTGCACTTTTCCGTCAAGAATTATCAACGTTCAAGAGCACATTATTCTTAAACTTAGAACAATTGGATCAAAAACTTGATAAAGAAATGGTTCAAAAGGATAGTTCCAGTACTGCACTTCAAGTGATCTACAACCAATTTCAGTCATTCATCAGTGGGGAATTTACATCAGATTATGATCAAGACATGACTGAAATGTCTTTCAAGAAACACACTGGAATGGAAATTAGCATGTTCATAGAGACACTTATCCAACTCATGGATAATGTGAGGAAGTATATTGAGGAAGTTACTCAGACAGATGAAAAAGTGGATGAGTGTCTGGTGCAGTTGAGAGATAGTTGTGATAAGTTGGCTAATGTATCTGTTGAAGAATCGGGTGTTGCTGAATGCAGAATGTCAGAGACAACAAATGATGATGAGTCGGGTAAAGCACCAGATGATGGATCAGTTGACACTGAATACAGAGGCTTAGAGATAGATAAGCTTGACACAGCCAGCGGTCCAGTGACTCTTGTTACACATGATGTGGATGCAGATATCAGACCAGAATTTGAGCAGGTGTCATCTGATGAGGTACCCTTAACTGATCAACATAGTGCATCTGTTAAGGTACCTAAACATTCTGTTCTTCATGCTAAACATGATTCTGATAAATGTTCCTTGGTTGAGGCTGAGTCTAATAATTTCAAAATGAATGATATGGTTGATAAAAAGGTTTTTGATGAACTTTCATACAAATTCTCAAAACTTGAAAAACATTGCATTCCACTTGAAATTGCGATACAGAGTAAAGAGGAAAGTTTTCAAACTAAGAAACCATGTAAAAATCCAGAATTTCCTGAATTTCGTGAATTTTTTGAAATAAACGATTTAAAAGCTCAGCTTCAAGCCAACAACTCAACTATCAACAATTTGAAGAAACATATTTCTTATATGCATGTGAAAAGTAATTTGGTTACAAGTAATTTTGATGTTAATACTATTGATAATATTCAAATGAGAAATGATGAATTAGCGGGTTGTGTGGCGAAATTACTAATGGAAAATGATTCTTTAAGAAAGCGTCACATTGAACTAAGTGACTCTGTCAAAGAAGCTAGAACAAACTCAATGGAACAAACAAACTCTTTGATAGCAAAAATTGATGAACTCAAAGCTCAACTTCAGGAAAAGAGTTTCGCTATTGTTGCCTTAAAAAATGAGCTCAGAAAAACAACTGGGAATAGTGTGAACACTAAGTTTGCAAAACCATCAATCTTGGGGAAACCAGTTATTAGACAACCGAATGCGTTTAGATCTGAACTACCAAAATTTTCAAAGACGCGGTTTGCCTCCGAAGTTGATGCGAAACAAGTTTTGACAAAACCAGTCACTTCACCTTACTTGCCTAGGAAAAATGCTATGAATGACTTGTATAAGAACTCTTATCTAGAAATGGCTAGAAAGAAGGCACAGATTCAAAAAGACGGAATTTTAGGTGCAAGACCTAGAGTGATGAATTCTTCGAGATTTCAAAGCACTACTAGTAGTTCTAAACCATTACCTAGGAACACTAAACTAAAGACTAGGGATTGGCGTGGATCTAAGAGTAGTTGCGTTTCGAATAAAGCTATTCCCATAGCAGATCACTGTCACAATTCTCAATTTCCGGTCATTTCTCATACTCCATATTCATCATTTCATAACGGTTCATTCATGATTTTTGCATTTCACATTAAACGCGTAAATTTTATATTAAATAAACGTTATCGCGTGAGTTATTATTTTGAATATTTAATCCGTTACTTCCAAAAATGATCCCAATATATTTTTATACTTACATTTAGTTATAAAAACTATATTTTTAGTTTACCTAGTGTTTTAAATTTATTTGGTATATAAAACGTTAAGTTTATATTATTACGACGTTTCTTAAAAACTATGCGATAATTATTTTATCACTCAAATTTTACAAGGAATGTATTTTTACAATTTTTATGATCTCATTACATTCCACTTTGATCTATTAAAAATCTCTTTTACCTAAAAGTTACCATTTACTTTACAAGTATTATTAACTACATACAATTACTTACATTTTTCTCACAATAATTACACAAATGTTTATACAATACATTTAAAAAAAAAAAAAATA
This sequence comes from Chrysanthemum seticuspe, assembly GCA_019973895.1. NCBI lineage: Eukaryota > Viridiplantae > Streptophyta > Magnoliopsida > Asterales > Asteraceae > Chrysanthemum > Chrysanthemum seticuspe. The sequence goes on from BPTQ01000007.1 coordinate 192,566,052, forward strand.
GATATTATCAAATTCCTCCCCCCTTGGCCGACCAAGGGGGAGGGTGACATTAATTGGAGCATGGTTCTTGATTATTTTGATTTTTTAACTTACATAAAAGTCTAACATATTCATTCATCTCATCTCATTATTCACATAGATAGAAAAACTTTTCTTCTCACTTGTTTCTTATCACCAAAACCGGCCATCTAAAGGTTTTCACAAGGGATCATCAATTTTTCAAGCTCAAGTGTTTATACAATCTAGATTACACTCTTTATAAGGTTTTGAAATAAAAACCTAGGGTGTTTAGGCTAACCTTGTTCTTTGCACCTCATCATATTAACTTGTAAGCATATCATTTATATTTTTTCATCTTTCCTTTTCATTTCATAAGTATCTCTTCATTTTCATAGCAAGCATGCAAGACTTGTGTTGTTTATACCATTTTTCCATTGATTTTTAGTGTTATATATATATAAGGTCATCCTATAATTATCCCCTTGGTATATGTTGGTCTTGATGATGTTTAGGAACCCATGACACCCTAAGAAGGTGTATGGTAGGATTAGATTAGCTTTGGAGTTGATTTGAAGGGATTGGAATAGGTTTAGTACGAGAAAAACTATTTTCGATAAATATAAAAAGTGTTCTGTCCTTGTTTTGTTTTTCTGGAAAATCCGACAGTAGGCACGAAATTTTGGCCTTGATATTTAGAAAATATACTTTAAAACGAATCCGTGACCGCTTGAACGGAATAAAACGGAGTTATAACGAAGAAGTTATGAATTTTTAAAGTTTGACGACGAAATATATATTTTTCAGAAATTTCAGCATACTATTTTTATCTTGTACGAGTCAAAAACGAGCCTTAAGCTTTACAAATTATTTCGACTTATCAAAAATATATTAGTATACTTTGATACGAAGCTAAGGACATATAATACGTAGAAAACGGATTTGAAACGACAAAGATATACACGTTTTCATAAAATTGCCGTAACTATTATTTTTAGAAAAACTATATTATTTTTACGAGATAAGTGTTACGGTAACTAAAACGACCATGTTGGAGGCTGTTTTTAACTATGATGTGGAACTTTTTGTAACGAGATGTTTTCTAATAAAATTAAGATCATCAAGCATATTTTTCAAAACGACCAACCGTTTGTATAGCGGAGTTTTAATAAATTAATTACGGTTGCTCAAACTTTGCCGAAACTCACTTTTTACATAACACTTGGACAAAATCACCATCTTTAACCCTTATTATCTTTATGTTCGAGACCTTTATGTCGAAAACTCATGAACTGAAACTTCTAGATTTTTATGCAAGCTTTCCAAAACCGTCGAGTTCGTTTCCTAACGTTCGACGTACACCATTTTACGACTAGTTTTTCGAAGCCATTTTTGTCACTTTCAAGAAATTTCCGACGACTTTATTTTACGACGAAAAGTGATAATTTCACTATAAATCATTACGAAACCATTGTAGGATGACATTTTGACGTAAACACTTGTAAGGTAATTTAAGATTGGTCAAGACGTCAAAAGAGTATTTTTTCGACGATAAGTATTATTTTCAAAACTCACAAATGGTATAAATAGCATACGAAATGCATGCATAACATTACATCATAACTCATTACATATCATAACATTCATTCTAGGTCGCGGATAGTTTCCGAGTCTCACTTTCGTGCACTTCATTTTGTTAGCATATCAATCACACCAGGTGAGTTCATACCCCACTTTTACTCGTTTAAATTCTTACAAACTATTTGGGGGAGATACATGCTTAAATACTTGTTTCACTCTTGCGAATACTCAAACCATTTATACAATTGTGTTACAATATACTTCTTATACACTTTGGACATTATGTATGGTTTATTGCGATATGTGCCTTAATGTGCTAAACTAGTTTTCAATTATGCATCAACATACAAACTTTAGCAACTGGTTAACTCCTGCGGGAGCCGGCAGAGAGGTATTGATAGTACTATCGGGCTGACACCCCCACCCTTGGGTCCTTGATGACGTGACCTGGGGTGAATATAATCTGTTATTCAATGAAACATAACAAACAATTTAGACTTGTCAAGAGGTTCAGTTGGATGTGATTCTTTGCATTAAGTACATGTATATATCGTATGCACCTATGTCCTACTTACAAACAAGATTGACAATTCTATATTTTGGCAATGGGTTGTAAACACACAGGTTGCAAGTTTTGTATGGGCGGAACTTGGAACTGAGTGGATTTACAATGCCTTTGCTGCATAAACAAATTTTTGAAAGGCTTTACATTTCATCACAAACTTATGAACTCACCAACCATTGTGTTGACACTTTTTAGCATGTTTATCTCAGGTCTTAAGGTGATAGCACTTCATGGAGCTTTTGGGTCACATGGCATACATTGGAGTCTTGTGCTTTTAACAATTACCATTCGACATGTTTTGTAAACTTTTTTTGTATTATCAAACCTTGTGATTTCTTGTGGTGTAAACATTAACTTATTTATCGAATGGTAAACTTTTCAAAACGTCTCATTATAGAGGTCGTTTTCTGTATCCATACTTTGTGCTATGACGTTATACCCCAATGACACTGTCGTTCCGCTGCGATATTTTGGGGGTGTGACAGATTGGTATCAGAGCCTTGGTTATAGAGAACTAGGTTGCATTTTAGTTCCTAGACTATAACCGCTCTCACGTCGATCCTTTCGTTTCCGATTGCCTTACTCACTTTTCGTGCGCATATGTTTTCTTAAGTATTTCTTCTAGAACCACCTCATTAGATAGCGTAGTTTCCTTGTACCAATAGGGGAGTCCCAAAATCTAGTTGGGTCATCAAAGATATGGAGCTCAGTAATGAGCACTTATCTAACTTGATCTCGTGACAGTTCTTGTTTGATGAGATGCGAGATCGAGCTAAATAAGTGTTACTATAAAGCTGGATAGATTTGATGATTTTGCCCGAGGATGGGAGTTCTCTTGAGGATACTTTGGGAACTGCTGGCGACTAAACCTCATAGTGACTTTAGCACCTAACGGAATTTCCTACACACCAAGTGCGACTCTTCCTAGATACCTACCCCAATTTCCTTCTCCACTGTTTAGAATCGGATGATAGACTGGCTACCTATTTAAGTAACACCAATCGCCGGGACATGTATGCTTGGTGGTATGTACACGTGTGAAATGAGGCAATTATAATTATGGTGGCCAACATAATTATAAATGCGTCACAACTCACGTGGACATATGCAACCACGCATACGCAGATCGGTGTGGACACCTTAGGAACCAATTTGTGGCGTGGTATTATATTTGAGGACGTTAAGTATAGACATTGGGAGTTCAACGGTTCTTTCCTTGCAGAGATCATGGCACCAAAGAGAGTAACACGCAGTACTGGTCGAGGTGGTGCGGCACCAAGAGGTGGAATGACAGGTGGGCGTGGAGGTAGAGAAGGCGGTAGCGACATGGGTAACAATGACAACAACGCTGGCGGAAACCCTGATTTTGCCGCCATCATCGCTCAACAACTTCAAATCTTACTTCCCACTATTGTTACACAAGTTGGAAATCATATGAATAACTCGGGAAACCACGGGAACGGGAATGGCGACACCAACAATGTAGCTGGCAGTAACAACAACAACAACACCAACAACAACAACAATAGAATTGGATGCACATATAAGGAATTTTCGGCATGCAAACCTGTGGAGTTTGATGGTATAGGAGGTGCTTTGGCGTATACTAGATGGGTAGAGAAGACAGAGTCAGTGATTGACATCAGCAATTGCGCCACACATCAGAGGGTGAAGTATGCTGCTTGCTTGTTATCAGGAAAGGCATTGACATGGTGGAACACACAGCTACAGGCTAGAGGCAGAGAGGCAGCTATAGGTATGACATGGGACGAATTTAAGGAGTTATTGAAAGAGGAGTACTGCCCGGACAATGAAATGCAGAAACTGGAGGATGAATTTTATCACCGCTCCATGATAGGGGCTGATCACGCAGCCTACACAGACCGATTTCATGAGTTAGCTAGACTAGTTCCTCATCTAGTTACCCCTGAATCCAAGAGAATCTCGAGGTACATATATGGTCTTGTCCCCGAAATCCGTGGAACTGTGAAAACAACTGAGCCGTCTACAATACAAAGTGCGATACTGAGGGCAGGAACCCTGACAGACGAGATGGTTAGAAATGGTACGTTGAAGAGCAGTGATAAGAGGAAGGAAGCAAGTGGGTCGAATAAGCAGATAGGCGTGGTAGCAGACAACAAAAGGGCAAGAGTTTTTGTAGCAACTGGTACTGAACAAAGAGAGTATGCGGGTACACATCCCAAATGTGCTAAGTGTGCTTATCATCACCCGAAGACCAAGCCCTGCCGCTTGTGTACAAATTGCAATCGATACGGCCATTTTAAGGGGCAGTGTAAAACACAGATTGGCAACATGAGGGATAATCAAAAGACTTGCTTTGAATGTAACAGCCCGAATCACTTCCGGAATAATTGTCCTCAGTTGAATAAGCCACCGATGCAAGCTCCTCTAGCTGTGGCAATTGAAGGAAATAACCCAAACCCTGTACTCAATATCAGTCCACCCCGAGGTCGAGCATTCTATATAGGGACCGAGGAAGCCCGCAATGCGTAACTGGTACGTTTTTCCTAGACCATTAAGTGATCCACCGTATTATTCAGATTCAGTGAGTCTCATTAGATAAGAAACCTAGACGCGTAAGTTTTGACATAAGTACTTTGACCGTACACTTGATTTCACGAAACATAAGGGTAGAACTTTAAGTATCATCGATTGAATCGCGAGGACGCGATTCCTCTAACAGGGGAAGAATGTCACAATTCTCAATTTCCGGTCATTTCTCATACTCCATATTCATCATTTCATAACGGTTCATTCATGATTTTTGCATTTCACATTAAACGCGTAAATTTTATATTAAATAAACGTTATCGCGTGAGTTATTATTTTGAATATTTAATCCGTTACTTCCAAAAATGATCCCAATATATTTTTATACTTACATTTAGTTATAAAAACTATATTTTTAGTTTACCTAGTGTTTTAAATTTATTTGGTATATAAAACGTTAAGTTTATATTATTACGACGTTTCTTAAAAACTATGCGATAATTATTTTATCACTCAAATTTTACAAGGAATGTATTTTTACAATTTTTATGATCTCATTACATTCCACTTTGATCTATTAAAAATCTCTTTTACCTAAAAGTTACCATTTACTTTACAAGTATTATTAACTACATACAATTACTTACATTTTTCTCACAATAATTACACAAATGTTTATACAATACATTTAAAAAAAAAAAAATAGATATTATCAAATTCCTCCCCCCTTGGCCGACCAAGGGGGAGGGTGACATTAATTGGAGCATGGTTCTTGATTATTTTGATTTTTTAACTTACATAAAAGTCTAACATATTCATTCATCTCATCTCATTATTCACATAGTTAGAAAAACTTTTCTTCTCTCTTGTTTCTTATCACCAAAACCGGCCATCTAAAGGTTTTCACAAGGGATCATCAATTTTTCAAGCTCAAGTGTTTATACAATCTAGATTACACTCTTTATAAGGTTTTGAAATAAAAACCTAGGGTGTTTAGGCTAACCTTGTTCTTTGCACCTCATCATATTAACTTGTAAGCATATCATTTATATTTTTTCATCTTTCCTTTTCATTTCATAAGTATCTCTTCATTTTCATAGCAAGCATGCAAGACTTGTGTTGTTTATACCATTTTTCCATTGATTTTTAGTGTTATATATATATAAGGTCATCCTATAATTATCCCCTTGGTATATGTTGGTCTTGATGATGTTTAGGAACCCATGACACCCTAAGAAGGTGTATGGTAGGATTAGATTAGCTTTGGAGTTGATTTGAAGGGATTGGAATAGGTTTAGTACGAGAAAAACTATTTTCGATAAATATAAAAAGTGTTCTGTCCTTGTTTTGTTTTTCTGGAAAATCTGACAGTAGGCACGAAATTTTGGCCTTGATATTTAGAAAATATACTTTAAAACGAATCCGTGGCCGCTTGAACGGAATAAAACGGAGTTATAACGAAGAAGTTATGAATTTTTAAAGTTTGACGACGAAATATATATTTTTCAGAAATTTCAGCATACTATTTTTATCTTGTACGAGTCAAAAACGAGCCTTAAGCTTTACAAATTATTTCGACTTATCAAAAATATATTGGTATACTTTGATACGAAGCTAAGGACATATAATACGTAGAAAACGGATTTGAAACGACAAAGATATACACGTTTTCATAAAATTGCCGTAACTATTATTTTTAGAAAAACTATATTATTTTTACGAGATAAGTGTTACGGTAACTAAAACGACCATGTTGGAGGCTGTTTTTAACTATGATGTGGAACTTTTTGTAACGAGATGTTTTCTAATAAAATTAAGATCATCAAGCATATTTTTCAAAACGACCAACCGTTTGTATAGCGGAGTTTTAATAAATTAATTACGGTTGCTCAAACTTTGCCGAAACTCACTTTTTACATAACACTTGGACAAAATCACCATCTTTAACCCTTATTATCTTTATGTTCGAGACCTTTATGTCGAAAACTCATGAACTGAAACTTCTAGATTTTTATGCAAGCTTTCCAAAACCGTCAAGTTCGTTTCCTAACGTTCGACGTACACCATTTTACGACTAGTTTTTCGAAGCCATTTTTGTCACTTTCAATAAATTTCCGACGACTTTATTTTACGACGAAAAGTGATAATTTCACTATAAATCATTACGAAACCATTGTAGGATGACATTTTGACGTAAACACTTGTAAAGTAATTTAAGATTGGTCAAGACGTCAAAAGAGTATTTTTTCGACGATAAGTATTATTTTCAAAACTCACAAATGGTATAAATAGCATACGAAATGCATGCATAACATTACATCATAACTCATTACATATCATAACATTCATTCTAGGTCGCGGATAGTTTCCGAGTCTCACTTTCGTGCACTTCATTTTGTTAGCATATCAATCACACCAGGTGAGTTCATACCCCACTTTTACTCGTTTAAATTCTTACAAACTATTTGGGGGAGATACATGCTTAAATACTTGTTTCACTCTTGCGAATACTCAAACCATTTATACAATTGTGTTACAATATACTTCTTATACACTTTGAACATTATGTGTGGTTTATTGCGATATTTGCCTTAATGTGCTAAACTAGTTTTCAATTATGCATCAACATACAAACTTTAGCAACTGGTTAACTCCTGCGGGAGCCGGCAGAGAGGTATTGATAGTACTATCGGGCTGACACCCCCACCCTTGGGTCCTTGATGACGTGACCTGGGGTGAATATAATCTGTTATTCAATGAAACATAACAAACAATTTAGACTTGTCAAGAGGTTCAGTTGGCTGTGATTCTTTGCATTAAGTACATGTATATATCGTATGCACCTATGTCCTACTTACAAACAAGATTGACAATTCTATATTTTGGCAATGGGTTGTAAACACACAGGTTGCAAGTTTTGTATGGGCGGAACTTGGAACTGAGTGGATTTACAATGCCTTTGCTGCATAAACAAATTTTTGAAAGGCTTTACATTTCATCACAAACTTATGAACTCACCAACCATTGTGTTGACACTTTTTAGCATGTTTATCTCAGGTCTTAAGGTGATAGCACTTCATGGAGCTTTTGGGTCACATGGCATACATTGGAGTCTTGTGCTTTTAACAATTACCATTCGACATGTTTTGTAAACTTTTTATGTATTATCAAACCTTGTGATTTCTTGTGGTGTAAACATTAACTTATTTATCGAATGGTAAACTTTTCAAAACGTCTCATTATAGAGGTCGTTTTCTGTATCCATACTTTGTGCTATGACGTTATACCCCAATGACACTGTCGTTCCGCTGCGATATTTTTGGGGTGTGACAATCACTCTAAGAACTCTAGATCTTTTTATAAATCCAAACAAGCTGTTTGCTCGAATTGTATGAAATGCATCTTTAGGGGAAATCATGATAATTGTTTTAAAAAATCCCTGAAGAAAGTAAATTCTCAGGAAAAGGTTCAACCTGTTAAGTCTAGGACTTTCACTAAGTCATCTTCTGTGGATATGAAGCAAAACAAACTGAAAACTTCGCCTAGATGGATACCAACTACAAAACCTTTGGAAACTAGGAATAAGGATAAGTCTTCCACTATGCATAAGAATATCAACAATCCTAGACCTTGCCATAAGTGGATACCATCTGGTAGAATGTTTAAGGATGTTGGACTTAGGTGGATACCTACCGGAAAGCTATTTTCCAATGGCAAAATCAAGGTTGACCGTGAAGCCCCAAAGAGTTTGGATACTAATGTCACTAACCCATATATATGCAAACAAGCTTGTAATGTTAGTGCAGGTATTCCTTACTTAGTTGCAGATGCTTCGATCCTTCATTACATGGACTGGCTTAAAGTATGGATAACAAATGGATTGATATCTCATAACTCACGGGTCCAAGTAACTCAACCTTGATATTCAAACTGTTACGGCCAATGCAGCTAAATGAAAATAGCAATGACGTATGAACACATCAGTTCATGCCTCCTACTCTAAAGAAAAGAAATGTGTACGCTTCAGTGCGCATTATCTTCGGAACAAGAGAAATCTTCTCTATGATGACCATTCTCATCAACATGCTTCATACTTTTTCCATGCGCTTCAGTCATCTAGTGAACCGGGCTACTGTTGATTGTTTTCTGATTCCACTTTCTCAACTATAATGACGATGGCGACATCCTGTTCTAATTTTGTGGGGGAGAAGTGTGAATAGACTACATTTGGATGATGTTCACTTGTTTAATCAAGAATGGCATCTTCGTATGCAATTCTTGAGGGGGAGAAGAAGTGTGATAATTCTGCATGGTCGATTGACTTATGAGAATATATGGTCATACGGCTCCTAACTCATGTAAGAACCGAGCTTCTTCTTATCGGATCATCTTTACATGGAGTTTCTTCTAAGAGTCGTTGGTTGACATCTTCACTCGGGTTAATGAGTTTATCGACAAAGTGCTTCCGGTTAATGCTTCACGTATACATCAACATGATGATTCCGAACAATCTCTCTGTTCTTGTTTGATGTGATTGGTAGTTTGGTGTTACCATCTTGTGTGTTCGTTGCGGCCTGATTGCTGATTTCCTTGATTACCATCTTTCTGTTCTTGTTTGATTGGGAGGGATTTTAGCTAAGGGGATTTGCAAGATGTAAGTTAATTGGGATGATTTTTGGTGTGAGTTGAAGATGTTAACACTCTATTCCCCATTCGGACAATCTTGAAGAAGGTCGAGTCTACAGTCTGTTCTACATTTCTTGCTATATGTTAGAAGACCAAAGACGAGTTGCATTTAATGATCTAAAGACTTGTTCTTAATTTGGGCATTTATCAAAAAGATTGTCGGTTTAGGGGAGAGCACTAATTGGGGGAGGGTGAAATGTCTGATTTAATCCCCAATTAGACTTGCTCATTTTGTTTCTTCAGCAAGTTGATTCTCACAGATACATCTCAGCTAATTATGATCTTCTCAACAAGATTTCTAGTATACGGGCTTACAATATGTTGTTGATTCTGAAGTATCAAAACCAGCAAGGGGGAAGGAGACACACATCTAAACACAAAGCGAGTAAACTTGTTGAACTTAATTCTTCTAAGTGATTGAAGATATCCCGGGAAGACAAATGTTATTACCGCAGAGAAACTCAAGGTTTGACTCATGGCGAGTAAACTTGATGAACTTAACTCTTTTAAGTGATTGAAGATATCCCGGGAAGACAAATGTCATGACCGCAGAGAATCTCAAGGTTTTACTCATCAAGGCTTTTAGTGTTATTATTCCAACTACGTGGGGGAAGTGATGTAATAGAAAGTTTCTGAAGATAAAAGAGGTACACAAGTGTGTGATGATTTTGATGTTATCACAATCATCATGGGAGAGAGATTGTGTACATTGGGGATGCTCAGTTGTCTCACTTGACGGCTTAATCAGTGATTCAGAGATATAATCACTTATTCTAGAGTTGACATCCGCAGAGATAATCAGTGATTCGGCATGCTTCTTCAATGTTAACGGTTGTTCTCTCTTTGGGCATTCGGGTACTTCGGGTTCGTGAGCTCTAGTCTAAGAGACTGACTGCATCAATTCAACTACGTGGGGGAAGTGGTCTCTTGACACCTTTTGGAATGGATTGCTTCAGACTTCAGTGGTTATGAAACTTGAGAAGATTATTTATGAGTGGGATAATACGTTGCTGTTCTTTTGGATGATATAACCTCGAACGAAGAATCACGGTGATTATTCTTAAAAAGAGCAGCTAGATCAATGATAATGGTGTACTTCTTTGTGCACCTGGCTAATGGAAGCTTGAAAGAAAGCTTTGTATCTGCTCAGCTAAAGGATTTTCGGTTTGGGGGGAAGCTGCCAAAGTCTCACTTTCAGATGGTTCTATTTCTTTCAATTCTAGAGCCCTTGGAAGCTTTGGTGGTGGATGTTTAAGAGATGACAAATTCTATCCTCTACGACGTGCTGCTCGATATCCTTATCTCGGTACTCGTATCATCATCTTCTTAAACTATATCATCTACTCTATCTGTGTATATATCTATCAAAAAGCAAAATACAAAAATATAAAACCATCAAAAAGAAAATACAAAATTATAAAACCAGCAAAACCAAATAGAAAAATATAAAATCTTCAAAAAAACCCATAAAAATCAAAAAATTTGAAAAATACCAAAAATATGTTTTTCTCAAGACATGTCTTCTGGTATCGATAACATCTGCGGTCTTAGAAATGTCATTCAATAATGGCACGGGACCATAGATGAAGTTCGAGCAGGAGGTGTAAATATTCTTTTCCAAATCATGTCTAAAAAAAAAAAAAATGGCTTACAGTTATTTCAGACTGTAACCCGCGCTTCAAAAATGGCTTGCTATTATTTCCGATAGCAACCCGTTCTTCAAAGAAAGGAAAGTGCCGCGCTTAACCATCGTTCAAAATTCGTGTACTTATCCTAAAAACAAATTTGAGGAAAGTATGTCGAAGGACTGCTGTTCCTACACAAATGTTTTCCGTCTAAAATTCTTCAGAAAAATATTTGCTGTTTTCAAAAATGGTGGTAAATGAGTTGCTTGAAAATCAATCAGATTCAGATTTTTCGTAAAAATTGAAAACTCAATCAATGACTCCAGCGCTTTTAATCTTTTCATAAAATGAGCCATTGATTGAGGGGGAGAATGTTTTCAAATCTATATCATCTAACGAGATTATCTAACTATCCTATATGCTTAATTGAAAAAGATGTTAACCTACGTTGAAGGAATAGGTGCCCAGGATATTATTGTTAGGATTAGATGATTAGAGTTTGATAAACACATTATTCCCATGCCATATATGAATTGATTGATATGTTGGATTGACTTTTATTAGTCGATTGCTGTTTGGGTGATGTCGACCACCGTATATCTGTATGTGTGTTCACTAACGTATGCAATTATATTGGTATATAAGAATGTTCCCGATCCGGATCCCACAAACTAAGATGATTGGATGCCGAAAGGAAAGGGTAACTAGATCTTGGGTTGACAAATGAAGAAACGGAGCTTAATTGGACTTCCATGGAGAGTTGGCATGTATGCAACGTAAGAGGTCTCACTGCATCAGCAGACGGTTTTCTTCATCAGCAAATGAAGAAATGAAGCTTAATTTGACCTCAGTTGGCATTAAAATGCAACGAAAGAAGTCTCACTGCATCAGCAGATGGTTTTCTTCCAAACCCTATAGCAACAACAACGGAAGCTTCTCAACCACCTAACTTATCTTTGTGCAGGATACCATTTTTAAACAATCTTTAATATATTGTTTTGAAAGTGGAAAATATTGTTTTGAAAATTAATTGGACTTAATTTTGAAAATCACCGGACCTCATTTTATCAAAACTTAAGTCACTCAATCATCGACTACTGTCATGGATTGAGGGGGAGAGTGATTTTTATTTAAAGTATTTTCAAATAATATATCTTCAAAGGAGTCCGTTTGTACGTTAAAATGTGGTGATCTAAAGATTTAATGTTATGTCATGGTATGATTTTCTTTAAAACTCAAAGATCTGTCAAAATGAAATTTTTTCTGTTCTTGTTTGATTGTGAAATTGTTTTATTTTACTTAAAGATCTTTTAAAACAATCATACCTGACACTAACAATCTTTAATGTCTTAAATTGGTCCTTATCTGTCATTTTTCAAAATTAAATCTTGCCACGTCTTTCCCCAAACTCTTTTAAATGATTTAAATCTTTTGGGATCACAAATCTCAAATGGTTTGAAATTTTTGATCGGGGGAGAGATAGTGATTTAAATCTCTTGTCTATTTTAATGGAATTGGTTTTAGTCCTTTAAAGGCACTCCTGCCTCCATGTGCCAAACGATTTCAAATATACAATGCACATGTTGAGGAGGAGCGTTTATCCAAAAACCAGAAGAGTATTTAAACAAGGCCACATTTTCTCCCATGTTTTCTAAACCTAATTAAATCACTTGGGATCCAAAATCTCAAAGGGTTTGATATTTTTGATCGGGGGAGAATTTGTGATTTAATAATGAAATTTGATAAAAGGTGATCGTTTTGATTTAATTGTGCAGGCTGCTCTCTTATATGTGCTAAACGCTTTTGAATCTCGAAGCACATATTGAGGGGGAGCAAATAAACTATCGAGGTACGAAAGATTTCTAAAGTGATTTATAAAGTACCTTGATTGAGTTTTCAAATGGTTTCTTAATGGCTCTTGTGATTGTGGATGTGCTTCAAATTAACTCTTGCCTCTATGTGATAAAATGATTTCATATATCCTATGCACATATTGAGGGGGAGAATTTACCAAAGAAAATCAAATGGCTTTTTCTATGAAAATTGTGATCAAAGAAAATATTTCAAAGCCCTCTTGCCTCCATGTGCTAAACAATTTCTAAATCATATGCACATGTTGAGGGGGAGGTTTTCTAAACGATCAAAACTATTAAGGTACAAAATGCTTTGATCTCGTATCACAAGTACCTTGATTGTTTTTCCAAATGATTTTTCAATTGGTTTTAAGGAAGAATGAACTGTACCAAAAGACCGACCAATTTACTTTATGCATGGTGTTATAAGGATGGTTAGGTTAGATATTTGTTCCCACGATCCGCCAGAACCGGAGGGATCTACCCAGGGACAATCCACTAGATAGTGTAGAAGTCCTTAGGTATGATGAAAAAAGGAGAAAAATGAGAATTGGGAAGAGTGCGGACGGAGACATAGCTTGCACTGGAATAAACCCAACAAGGTTCTAGTTATGAAGTCTCGGTAAGCACTGAAGGGGTTGAAGAATGAAAAAGAAATGAATGTGAAAAGGGTGAAAAGAAATAGCCCTCCAATAATTCAACCTTAGGGCAGTAACCGGGTTCAATACATATGCTACTGGTGTTTACTAAGGTAACACTGGTATTGAAGACAAGACGTCATGGACACAGTGACGCACTGCACTATAACTTCCCAAGCTACTCAAGTTCCTCTTAAAAGGACTTGTTTCATTCTCACGGGGAACCGACATAATCTATCGACTTTCTATTAGAGATTGTTGATATTGAAGAAGGAGACCCTCTCCCTAGTCTCCGGCATAGGAACAAAATGTGCACTATTGAGTCTAGAGCCAAGAGATCATCCACAATATCTCATTAGGACACAAAATTAATGAAGACTTGCTGTTTCACACAATGTGGAAAGTAAGATTATATTAAGAGTCCTACGCATTATCCTTGTGGTATTGCAAGAACATCTGAGTGGTATGTAAAAATATTCACGATGAAGATGGAAATCCTTCTAGAGCCAACATCAAACAAGCTCTTGGTGGGTGACATGTTAGATCTTCTCGTAAGATCAAGCTTGTGACAACTGGATAGAAATGATGGGGCGATTCACTCTTGAATCAACCTTGGTCCAGGAATGGAATTGACGAATACTTTTGGAAAAACCATTCGATGTGCAAACCTTCTTTTCTCTAGCACGTGGAATGTGTATTCATTTCAAATTCAAAAAGTATCTTTGATTGAAAAATACTTGTAGAAAAACCGTTCGATGTGTGAATCTCTTCTTTTCACTAGCACATCGAATGTGTACTCATTCTCGAATACAAAAAGTATTTGATTGAAAATTGATATTTCTCATAAAACCTTCGTCGTATTGCAAAACTCTTTCTTCAAGCAATATACGATTGTTTTTCAAATCAATGTTTCATCAATCAGTGAATCTCAATTCGCTGGTTCACTCACTCCGTGTTGTCTTCTTTGAGACGTTTCGGTTTGAGAAGGGCTAGAACAGCTGCGAAACCCTATCAAGGAGATTCTTAGGAATCCTACCTGATCACAGGCAGTACTTGTACTGATCAACGGGGAACTTTCGTGCGCTTTATTGCTAACTGTCGTATGCAGGTACACCCCGACGATTGCAGCTGATCAGAATTGAGGAGTCAATCCAAAGCCGCATGCTCACAGCATCCACACTTAATTGAAGAAATCATGACTTGTGCTTATCTACATAACCTGGCTCTGATATTTCTATACTATGCTTCTGCTACACTGCTGCAAATATCATGAACCAGTAAAAGCTTCCGCTACTCTGATAAAAAGATGTCCTGATCCAGAAAGTGTGAGCATGTCGGTCCAAAAGTCACAACATCACATGAAGGTAACACAACTATGGATGATCCAGAGAGATTTGCTGTGGCTGATGATCTTAAAGAAAGCTCGAAGATCATAAAAGATGTAGATCAGTTCAAAGGCCTCCACAAAAGTACAAAACTATGCGGACTTTGAAGAATCGCTACTAATGCACAAAGATTGCGGAAGTGAAGAATTCAAGTCTACGAGCTCAAGAACGAAGTCAAAGATAGAATGCTAGGAAGCAAAATGTATTTCATGGGGTGACCTCCCTTAGGGGGAGATTGTTAGGAATTGGAAATTCCATGTTAAAGTGTCGGTCACCCCAATTATAGTCTAGCATATGTTAGCTCGTAGACTTGTAGTTAATTACGTTATTTATTAGTTAGTTAATTAGTTTAGAGCAACACCGTGGAGGACGGACGGGTCTTTACCCAATGTATGCCTGATCCACAGCCCGTAGGTGGCGTTATTTGTAAGAACTATAAATAGCCCTCTCCACATGTGGAGAGGGTTGGTGCTTTCATTTCTCTTAATCATACAACTTCTTTTTCTCTCATCTCTTTCTCTCTCTAGAAAGTATCCCACCCATCTCTCTCTCTCTAAAACCTTCTTGTTTGATTCAATCTTTATACAAGTTCTTTGATTAAAACAATAACCAATATCCTACACTAAAGCCACAAAATGTCGTAAAGCTTCACATGCAGCTCCTAAATCTCCTAATTTTGTAAAGGACTCATCAATAAATTCCAACAACAGTTTGAAACCTTTGTTAGTCTCGGCATTGTTTATCTGTAAAACGACAGAGTTACGAATCAAGAAACTAATGTAGGTAAGTAGGTTGAGATATCAATTCTCATGAATCTTTTATGTAGATAAAGTCAAAATTGCTCACCCAAATATCCATAGAACCAAGTTCATTGACAGAAAAATTGGCCAAATTTTTAACATCATTAGGATCACAAACATTACATGAAGTCCATTTTAAGGGTGCATATAAATGATCCAAAAGAACCTCATTGCTACTTTATCGATCAGCTTACCTTAGCCCTGAGAGAAAAGAAGGCATGAGTACTGTCAACTCTTTCTCGTGTGTAACTGATGTTCTCTTCATTCTTGGATCTGTGAAATTGTAATCCAAATTAGATTCAACATTCGTTACTCCTTCTAACACCTTAACCACTTTTAATCTTGGGTTCATGATTATGTTTGACACACGTACAGATTTTGCATAGAGAAGCCCATCTTTATTTACCAACTTTTGTTATGGTATGTTTTGTTTGTGGATCAATAATTTAGATTAACTCATAGTTTAATCTTATGTTGGATTATTAATGGTTGGGTTACCCGTAAACGCACATGATTTTGACATACAAATTGTGTAGTGACCCGATAATTGATGTGAAATTCAAATCCACCTTTTATGCACCAACGTTAAAAGGTACATTCACGAATAATAAATGGAGGAATACGTGCATCCGTTTTTTGTTAACAAATCATATAGCTTTCTCCTTCACAACTAAAAAAAACTTCACCAATAGAAATAAGAAAAAATTGATACGTTTAACATTAAAAATGATTTACACTCAAGGCCTCAAGACAAAAAGGAAACTATTAAACATAAGACATGCCTCATGAGACTCTCTTGTACTTACTAAAACAAATTTCAGCAATTAATCAATTTGATATTTAAAAATCAGTTATTCTATAGTGTTACATAGTAGCCCATCAATAATTCCAACCGTCATGTCCTTTTACAACATACCACACCATTCTTTGACTAAAAACCATAAAGTCTTAGAAACTAAAAGATTGTTTCACATTTTTGCGCTATGCTAAAAATACTAAGTGAAAGTAAAATTTTCTTGATAATAGATCATTACCAAGTGGTTGTGATAAGAGGTCTTAATCTTGATGGCATAAATTTTTCAGTGGATTTATAGAGTAAATGGGTGATGGATGTCTAGCGAACAACATGTGCTTATGCATAACAGGTATTGTGTTATGCAGAAGTATCTCTAGCTATTCAGTTTAAACAGCTTTGATTTTTTGTGCAATTGGCGACATATACTACTATAGATGCCCGTGTTTCAACTCAGAATTAAACACTCAACTGCTTCTAATGGCTACGTCATTGATCCAAGTACGCGGACAACAACCTCGTTACATATTTGAACGTATGTTACGTATCTAGGAGAATAGAAACTTGAAAAGTTCTTTCGACCTCATGGTGTTGTTAGCTTCCGAAGTTTCTACTCTTCAGCAGCACTTGCGGCACTTAGGTCTACATTCACGTCAATAAACTACAAAAGAAAGTTTGTTAACGCCTACCATTTTCGACCCAGTAAGTTTTAAAGCTAACATGTTAAACGGGTAACTTTTACAAAACTAACTAAAAAGAGAAGTGGTCAGTCAAGTTAAGTGCTTGTGATTAACTTCATATTTACAATCTTCTATCTATGCATATTGTTTTACTCGAAATGATTGAAGCATACGATTACCGATTTTTTTTTCATGTATACATTTGATATATTTATTGTTGATGCATCTCAAAAAATAGAGTAATATATTAGCAGATCAATCCAATTGAGTAGTTTTGATATTATCTAAAAAGTTTCTTTTTTACCTATTACCCATACTGACCCACTCAATTTGCTATATATGCTCAAGATTTCTATATTGTACTGAATGAAATTCTAATAAGTACTTGCGGTCAGAGTTTAGTACCTTTCAGTGAAGTTAAAGAAAGAAAAAATAAAAAAGGCAAAAGAAGCAAACTGATTGGGAAAGTAGAAATTGAACTTATAGCCACAACTCAAAAAAGACCAACTAAAGACAAGAGAGAAAGGGAGGTGATTTGATTTTTTTTGCACACTTCACTGTTAAAGTATATTATAAATAATGTACAACTACATGATACGCTAAAAAGAGTGTCCCGATATATTTTGAGAGTTTGCAAATCGGTTCCCATAAAGAAAACAAATTAACAACTTTAATTTGTAGATTATTATTATAAATTGACCTTTTAAGCTTGGAATGTCATAATTTAATATTCGTATTCTTGTATATATTACAGAGATACTAAATAAATACTTATGAGGTACTAAAAGACAATGTTCGATTCTAATGCTAATAACCACCTAATAAGGAATACAGATTCTAATTATCTCGGGTCATATAATCACTTTCAAAATGCAACTCCAAACACCATTTATCAAAAAAAAAAAGATCTTGTAAAGAGTAGTAATTGGCTACCTAGGATTATAAAAGTTTGAGCACAATCCAGACACGAAATTTTTCGATGACAGTTTTTTTTTTCGTTCTTGCAGCCTTAGTTTTTTTTTCCTTGTATGATATTTGGACCAGCTGTAACGACTCTTCAAGCTCTTCTCTCCAAATTTAAACAAATAAATGGAGATTTTCAGATTGACTGACAGAGTGACATTTTCATATAGAAGCTATTTCACTTCTGGTGCTACTTTCAAGATGACACAAACCTCTAATATTGGGAATGAAAAAATATATATAAAATACTAAGTCAAAGATTAAAAAAATGAAGTAGTTATTTACTCTATAGAGCACATGATAGCATCATAAAAATAAAATATAAAAACAAAGCTTACGTAAACATAATATTAGTTGTTGATAGGGGTGTTATCAGGTGTAGGATTATTGTCGGGTTTCAAATCAATTCAGACTAGGTTGTACCGGGTCGAGTGGTTAAAAATATAACCCGCAGACCGACCCTATAAGGAATTGGGTTCGGGATAAACACAATTTTGGGCTGCTATAATATTTCCCCAAAAAATCAGAGGTTGTCTTGCATTAAAATTGGAAAATATGTAAAACACAGTTATACGGTAGCTAAAACATAACTAAATATCAAAAATTACTTGGGAAACTTAACTATCAACAACCTAATTCAAAATTTGAAGCTATTTCATCTCGATTAAGTGTTGAAATCCAGGGATTGCCAACAACTCACCTAGTTGTTCCTATATGTCCATATATACAAACACACCGCAAAGAATACCAATGTGCATAATTGAGTAACTTCGATGGCCACATATTTACATTATTGATACTATGCTCGTGTACCATATACTAAAATCTACTAATATAGTAATACATGTAGATATAAAGAAACATATCATAACTCATTTAACAAATAACATAATAAGATAGACAACTACAGAGCAGAGAATTTCTAATCCCACTCAATATAAAAATATGTTTATAATAACAATGAACAAAGCATAGTACGGAACCAATAGAGCAAAAGAAGTCAAAAACATTATGTGAAAAACTAGAAGGGGGGGTTGAATAGTTTTGCCAATTAAAACTCGTTTTAAACTATTTAGATCGACTTATTTCAATCTATTTAGATGTGTGTTGGATGTTGATGAACAAACATATAGAAATATAGATATGTAATGAAAAGATAAAGAGTAAAAAGCACAAAACCACAACGCGAGTATTTATAGTGGTTCGGCTACAAGGACACCTTCCTTGCCCTACTCCATTCCCCGAGTCACCTACTCGAGAGTTCGTAATCACTACACAACACCGACTCTTTATGGTAGAGAAACCTTCACAATGTTGCCTACTCTTTTTCCGGTACAAGGCTAATCACCAGGTTCTTTCACACCAAGGTGAACCACACCTATGACAACGTCGCCTACCCTTTATCCGGTACTAGGCTAAGTACCGAGTTCCATTACAATGGAGGAACTACTATCCAACACTACACCAATCGCCTAACCCTAAAGGAGACCAACTCCTTATTACAACATCATCAAGGATATCAATATCCTTAGATCCAATACTAATCTATCTTGTGCATCGAAACACACCATATCGAATCTACATCTTAGGCATCATTCACTAATGCCTTTGACTAGATCTTCAAGACACCTTTCACTAATGACTTGTGACTTGACTTCTAGGCACCCTTCACTAATGCCTTCAAACACGGACGATCGACACCCTTCAGTAATATCTTCGTCTTGACACTTGAGACATCTTTCACTAATGTCTTCAACACTACACTTCTTAGTAGAAAGAAAAGAACCATCAACAAGAGGACTTCAGTAGTCTAGATGATGAGGAAGCATGGAAACTCATGGACTTGAGTTTGCTTGACTTCAAAGGTGGTGATCTCGCCTTTAAGAGGAACCTAGAGAATCACACAAAAACAAAACTACAAACATAGATCACTTGGATCTGGGGTTAGAGAGTTTTTAACACAAGGAGAAAGTATGTGAGAAAGGGGTTAGAAACAATGAAGAAATGGATAACTATTTATAGAGTGAAAATGCCTATTGTTCCCCGGATCCCACGGATCCCTCCCTTAAGGGATCCGTCTAGCGTAAAGCTAGGGATCCGTGGGACGCTCCTCTTTACCCATGGGTATTTTGGTCATGGGTCATGGGTCATGGGTTATGGGTTGATCCATGGATATTTCTTTAGATTCAATGTATCTAATGAGTGCAATGTATCTAGTCAAGTGGGTATGGGTCAATACCATGGGTTATGGATATGCACCATGGGTTGTAGTTATTTACCCATTATATAATACATACTAGTTATGTATATATTTGCCCAATATGTAAACACTAGTTGTTGTACATATGTATTACTAAATCATAAAATCACTTATACATGTTTTAGTGTTTTATGTGAAAACGTAAGTGTGTTAGAAAACTATTGGCTCAAATTATTTACGTATTTTATTTGTTTCGTTAAAATGATTTTACGTTTGTTATCGACAAAACATTAGAAGATCGTAAAATATAAATAAACGTTTTTAAGGCTTATTTATATTAACAATCTCCCCATTTTTGTTGATGACAAACCATAAAATTATTTTAAGGAAAAGCTAAAATTCGTAAAGGTTTAAATTTGTAGTTTTTACTTTCTTCTCCCCCTTTTTGTCGAAACAAAAAGAGCTTCGAAAGGAAACTAACACATTGTTTTAAAAAAAACATGTGAAAAACAGAAAAGAAAGAAAAAGTAGAGAGCAAGTAACGGCAAAGGATCTCATCTTAACTCCCCCTTGACGAGTCCATCCCTATGTGAGGACGTCAAGAAAAATAATACTAAGCTAGTTCATTTGCAACTAAGTTTGCAAAAGATTTCGTCTAAGTGACGAATAAGCTCTCCCTTGATGATTGCAACTTTGCAAAGGGACGTCATGAAATGTAATCCTAATATTGCAAGTGATTTTGCAATGTATTGCTTTGACACAAAGCTCCCCTAGCTTTAGAGTGTTAAAGTCTTCATGTGTAAATTGAATAACTACAAAACAAAGATTAGAAAACAAGTATAATGCATAATTTCCTGCAAATATGACTCAAGTTAGTAGAGAAATAGTTTTATGTCTCACGGATCCCACGGTTCCCTCCTTGTAGGGATCCGTCGAGGCCAATTAAAGGGATCCGTCTGGCTGATGACTGATTTCAGAAATGGTGATATAACAAATAATGTTAAAATCAAAGTGAGATATGTATTATACAACATAATCATATACTCAGAAATATAGCAAGTAGCATGTAATTTCATTTAATAAAACTAGAGGTATGATATACATGACTCTAAAAACTAAGAAAATGATCGATACATGACTTGGAATTACTAGACTTATCTAAGTAACGCTTGATACTAGGACACCACTAAAAATCCTCTAGCTCAAGTTTGTTTTGGTTTAATCTAGTCGAAACGTTCGAGGAGATGATAGAACATGAAATGTTGATCTTCTCGTACTTCATGTATCAAACTTTTAACATGTTGACAATGATAACAATCTTTTTCATGGCTAGGTAGTGGTGGTGGAAGAAATGAAATTGCTTGATGTGAAAGATCAAGTGAAGCCGGTTGGGGAGCCTCAAACGATGGAGGGATTAGTGGAGGCACATTTGAAGATGGATCGACCAAGAATGATGGTGGTAGTAGAGAAGTGTCAACTTCCATATGGTCGGATGGTTGACTTTGATAATTTCTCATAATCCAAATGGGATTATATGATGGTGACGGCGAAAAGGAATCTGGAGCTAGTGTTGACTCAACACCTTGATTTTGCATCATTATTTCTCCTAATGAGGAGAATGTTGCCGGTGGAGGAGAATGAGACGGCCTAGGAGGCAAATCTTCTAAATTGTAGAGGTGTGGTGATGATAGTGGAGTTGTGAATGAGATAGCTCTAGGAACCAATGGTGATGGTTTAGTGGAGATAGGATTGTTTGGCCTAGGAGGTATGGTGGTGTTTGGCATACGTAGTTTTGTAGATACTATCCTTTTAGGAATTGGTTTGATTGGTGGAGGAGAAATCCTTGCATTTGTGGACTTGACCAGAGATGATTCGGTTGAAGAGATTTCGTGTACAACACGAGCAATTTTCTTGGGTGGTTCTTTGGTTGATGAGTTACCACTTGGAGTTTTCCTCATGATGAGATGATTTCAATAGGTTTGTAAAGATTTCTAAGTGCTGAAAATGAGGATGAAGATGATGACTTTAGGAGTCCTAACAATGTGGTTTATAAAGCAAGGGATTTTCCAAGTGCATTCAAGACTTAAGCCACTAAAATTCATTGGAATGTGATGATTAACATGCACAAGAGTCAACTTCAGAGTTGTACTAATCTAGGAACTCATTTAAGATGAGATGGAGTGTTCAAGTTAGCAAGATGAGCTTGAAATGATTGTTTTGGCTAGATTTGACATAAATCTGTCATACGGATCCCACGGTTCCATCCTTTAAGGGATTTGCCTAGGCTAATCCTAGGGATCCGTCTATCAGCAGCTAAGAAAAGATAGCAATGATGTTTGTAAGGTCTAATTCTTATTTCTTCTTGAGTGTTTCAGTTTATCTAAGGGTGTGTTTGTTTGATTAAGATGTTTCGCATCTGAATCTGACTACCACATCTTACTAGTAAGAGGTGGCTATAATGTCCAAATCTGAATAAAAAAGTGTTGTTTGTTTTTTTATAATTGTCTGAATGGTTTTAATTTTCTATTTTTTAAGTATATATTAAACTATTGCAAATATGAATAATAAGTAGATAGTGTAAACTTGAAACAAAACATTTTTATCATAGATTTAACACAATTATAAACAATTAAATAAATTATCTTAATACATATCCAAAATTTAACATAATAAAAACTATTACATAAATCGTCTTAAAATAAAACATAACCTTAACGCTATGAAACAACAATAAGTAACTTAACTAATATCAAATAATTTAAAATCTAGCTTTGCATAATTTGAAGATGAGTGGGTTGAAGGGTTTTGAAGACGAATGAGTTGAATGAGTGTTAATAAGAGGTAGTAAGATCTTTTCGCCACCTCTTACCGAGTTAGACATATTAGCTCTTACCATGTCTGACTGGTGATGAAAAAACAAACAACTAAAACGTCTGCCCACCTCTTACTGGTAAGAGTAAGAGGGCTAGTAAGACTTTTTTTTTAAAAACAAACACACCCTAAGTGTTTTAAATGAAGAGGTGCTCAAATACTTAAGGGTAATGAGGTATGTAGCTAATGATTGCCTTGTATGGAAGAAATTGGAACTTTCATGAGTACCAATGAATGAACAAAGATGACACTAAAAATTATGAGAATGTCAAATGGAGCTAAATGATCCTAGAGATCAGATAGTGACTTAGGATAATGTTTTGGAGAGTATCCTAAAGGCTTTAAGATGGAAAAAACTAGAATTTGATCAATTTTGACCAATTTTGAGGTAAGGATGATTATGATCAATTTTGCTATAATCGAAAGATTTCCAAAGCTAGATATGAGGGATTATGTGAGAAATGATGAGTGAGCTTGAGAGCGGAAGAGTAATGGGTTTAAGTGAAACGATAGATCTACAAGCGTCTTGAGTGTGATCTAGGTGAGTTATGTAGGAAGGATCTACTTAACTTGATAATGACTTAATTTGCCTTAAGGCACTATGTCTAGCTTAGTGTGAAGTGTTCTAAGGACATGTTTGAAGTACAATGATTGCAATTGCATTTTTCTGTTTGCCGGATCCCATGGTTCCCTAATAGTAGGTATCCGTCTAGCACAACCTTTGGGATCCGTCTATCTGCTAAGCAGAACCTTTACTAAAGGTATGCAATGATTTTGACAATGCATTATATTTCAAGGTTAGTTAGGGAGGTTCTAACAGTAAGATATCAAATGTAAAATGTTTTATTTCATGAAAGAAATTGGATTACATTGACAAAGCATGAGTACTAAGGATTGATCCTATTTGAAAGATTACTAAGTTCCTTGAACGTTTTCGCTAGAAGGATCATCAAATGGTTGACGAGTGTTTGCCGATTCAGGAATGAAGAAAGTCTTCATGAGAGATGTGTTCAAAGGTTCCATCATCTTGTTCACAAGTATGTACAACGGACTTTGAAATTGAGGGTGGAAGTACATGATGTTATGATAAAGGCGCGTCAAGAACATTCCATAAGGGATGAGTTTGTTCTTGGATCCTTGAAGATTTACAATTCGCCATGCGAAAAAGTAGGCGAGATTGTATGGTTGTTGTGTTAGCAAACAATACATTATGTGAGCACAACAAGCGGGAAGGATTTCTCGATTTCCCCTAAGACTCCAAACATTTTCCCGTAGGAAGAGTGCGAGAGCCTTGTACTCTTCTTGGATATCCTTTGTATAGATAATGTTTGGATCAGAGTAATAGGGTCAAGGTTTGCATATTGTGCGAGTCAAGTCTTGTGGGGAAGGTATGTGTAAACAATATGGACTATTTTTTTCACGAAAGTTGAAGAGAGAATCAAGAGACCAATCTTCGGTGAAGGCACATTGTCCATGATTTGGAATTCAGAGAATTTGAGCAAATTGCCCAAGGGTTAAAACAAACTTTTAGTTTTTGATCCAAAACCAAAGAGATAGAGAACGATCCTTGTTACGAATGAGTTCGACTTGACGGAAGAATTCCAATACAAACCTTGGACGTATTTTCTCATTTATTTCGAGAAGACATTCTAATCCTATGGTTCGGAAGGAGGTATTGATACCTTCTTCGTATTGTAGAGGAGTGTCGACAATACGTCCTTCGTGGAAGTGACGGGTTTTCGTGATTATTGAACCCATGGACATGATTGCCAGGTGTGTTGGGCTCAAGAGAGATGTTAGGAGTGTAGACGCTAGTGAGTGAAAAATCAAACTCATATTCATGAGACATAGCGAAACCTATAGGAAAGAGAAGTTAATAGGATGTGACGTGTTACGGGTAAAACAATGATTTCCTAACATTTTTACAAGATGTTTATTAACAATGACATTTAACTCACTTAATGTTTAGACATTCTAGTAGAACATTTCTTTTAGGAATAAAGTGGTTTTTATTTTGCATAAAAAATCTGTTATCCAGTAGGACGGTTCCCTTCTATAAGGGATCCGGCTAGTATACTTGCAGAGATCCGTGGATGTGTAGTAACAGAAGCAGATTTTTTATAAAAACATAGGTTTAATAGTTTTATACCAAGATATGTGTTTTAGCCTACATTTTATTTTATCATGCATTCATGGTTTCTAATGTATCACGAAAGAATACGCAAGATATAAATTAAAAGAAATGATAAACACATTATGATAATAATAACCTAGATAAACTAGACTATTAATAATATTTCATTTCAATGCTAAGAATGATACAAAGGATTGGGTATATAACCCCAATGTAGATTAACAACACAAAGTATATGTCTCCGTATGTGCACTTCATCATAGGGAACACAAGAGCGATGAGTGTTAAGGCGATGAACACGAGGGCGATGTAAACCATGTTGATGACGAACCTTCTTGGTTTTGGTTTGAGATGAGATGAGAGGAAGATGAAGTTTTGAATGAGAGGTAATTTTTTGAAAATGGAAGATTTGAAAAAAGTGGGGATTTGATATAGTGGACGACGGATGATTTATTTATGGGGAAGGAGGAATTTTTTAGATTTGTGTTTTGTTTTATTATTAGAAAGATATGATTTTTGGATTAAGTGAAATAAAACACAAGTTTTATATACCACGACTTTGGACGACAAAGTAACATGTATATGAGAAAAGGCTTCTTAATGAAGCTACATGTAATACATGTATATGAACAAAAGATAATCATATAAATACCTATGTAAGCATACTTAATTATCAAGCTAATGTCATTTAGAGATAAGTAGAAAGTCATACCTCTAATGCACTTAGGAATGTCTTTACAAATGACACAACAAATGTCAGTAGACAATTCTGGCTCCTTTGTGTTTAAGATACCTTCTTAGGGAAGGTATTCTTGTTACCAAGCGATTCCTATGGCTTGGTAGGTATGAGCTTTGACTAAGCACCATGACAAAGAGGATTAGTGCAATTAAATGAAGAATAAATAAAAAAAAATGTTGTCATCTAATCAACATCCAAACAAAGAGTTTTAAAAGACATGATGTTTGTTTTTATGAAAAACCTTATTTGTAGTTTTCAATTAACCATGGATCGTATCATGTTTTTAAAGTACAATATACTTCAAGAAACTTGGTAACGAAGCTCTGATGCCAATTGTGGAAAACTAGAAGGGGGGTTGAATAGTTTTGCCAATTTAAACTCGTTTTAAACTATTTAGGTCGACTTATGTCAATCTATTTAGATGTGTGTTGGATGTTGATGAACAAACATATAGAAATATAGATATGTAATGAAAAGATAAAGAGTAAGAAGCACAAAACAACAACGCGAGTATTTATAGTGGTTCGGCTACAAGGACACCTTCCTTGCCCTACTCCACTCCCTGAGTCACCTACTCGAGAGTTCGTAATCACTACACAACACCGAATCTTTATGGTGGAGAAACCTTCACAACGTTGCCTACTCTTTTTCCGGTACTAGGCTAACCAACGGGTTCTTTCACACCAAGGTGAACCACACCTACCACAACGTCGCCTACCCTTTATCCGGTACTAGGCTAAGTACCGAGTTCCATTACAATGGAGGAACTACTACCCAACACTACACCAATCGCCTAACCCCAAAGGAGACCAACTCCTTATTACAACATCATCAAGGATATCAATATCCTGAGATCCAATACTAATCTATCTTGTGCATCGAAACACACCATATCGAATGTACATCTTAGGCACCATACACTAATTCCTTTGACTAGATCTTCAAGACACCTCTCACTAATGTCTTGTGACTTGACTTCTAGGCACCCTTCACTAATGCCTACAAACATGGACGATCGACACCCTTCAGTAATGTCTTCATCTTGACACTTGAGACATCTTTCACTAATGTCTTCAACACTACACTTCTTAGTAGAATGAAAAGAAACATCAACAAGAGGACTTCGGTAGTCTAAATGATGAGGAAGCATGGCAACTCATGGACTTGAGTTTGCTTGACTTCAAAGGTGGTGATCTCGCCTTTAAGAGGAACCTAGAGAATCACACAAAAACAAAACTACAAACATAGAATACTTGGATCTGGGTTTAGAGAGTTTTTAACACAAGGAGAAAGTATGTGAGAAAGGGGTAAGAAACAATGAAGAAATGGCTAACTATTTATAGAGAGAAAATGCCTACTGTTCCTCGGATCTCACGGATCTATCCCTTAAGGGATCCGTCTAGCGTAAAGCTAGGGATCCGTGGGACGCTCCTCCATGCCCATGGGTATTTTGGTCATGGGTCATGGGTCATGGATTATGGGTTGATCCATGGGTATTTCTTTAGATACAATGTATCTAATGAGTGCAATGTATCTTGTCAAGTGGGTATGGGTCAATACCATGGGTTATGGATATGCTCCATGGGTTGTAGTTATTTACCCATTATATAATACATACTAGTTATGTATATATTTGGCCAATATGTAAACACTAGTTGTTGTACATATGTATTACTAAATCATAAAATCACTTATACATGTTTTAGTGTTTTATGTGAAAACGTAAGTGTGTTAGAAAACTATTGGCTCAAACTATTTACGTATTTTATTTGTTTCGTTAAAATGATTTTACTTTTGTTATCGACAAAACATTAGAAGATCGTAAAATATAAATAAACATTTTTACAGATTATTTGTATTAACACATTAGTCCCACTCCTAATGAGTTTGGCCACTACCGTCTGCATGTAGTTTTTGTAAACTCAAGTCCCACTCCTAATAGAGCAAAAGAAGTAAAAAACATTATGCAGAAAACTAGAAGGGGGGGGGGGTTGAATAGTTTTGCCAATTAAAACTCGTTTTAAACTATTTAGATCGACTTATTTCAATCTATTTAGATGTGTGTTGGATGTTGATGAACAAACATATAGAAATATAGATATGTAATGAAAAGATAAAGAGTAAGAAGCACAAAACCACAACGCGAGTATTTATAGTGGTTCGGATACAAGGACACCTTCCTTGCCCTACTCCACTCCCCGAGTTACCTACTCAAGAGTTCGTAATCATTACACAACACCGACTCCTTATGGTGGAGAAACCTTCACAACGTTGCCTACTCTTTTTCCGGTACTAGGCTAACCACCTTGTTCTTTCACACCTAGGTGAACCACACCTATGACAACGTCGCCAACCGTTTATCCGGTACTAGGCTAAGTACCGAGTTCCATTACAATGGAGGAACTACTACCTAACACTACACCAATCGCATAACCCCAAAGGAGACCAACTCCTTATTACAACATCATCAAGGATATCAATATCCTTAGATCCAATACTAATCTTTCTTGTTCATCGAAACACACCATATCGAATGTACATCTTAGGCACCATTCACTAATGCCTTTGACTAGATCTTCAAGACACCTTTCACTAATGTCTTGTGACTTGACTTCTAGGCACCCTTCACTAATGCCTACAAACACGGACGATCGACACCCTTCAGTAATGTCTTCATCTTGACACTTGAGACATATTTCACTAATGTCTTCAACACTACACTTCTTAGTAGAAAGAAAAGAACCATCAACAAGAGGACTTTAGTAGTCTTGATGATGAGGAAGCATGGCAACTCATGGACTTGAGTTTGCTTGACTTCAATGGTGGTGATTTCGCCTTTAAAAGGAACCTAGAGAATCACACAAAAACAAAACTACAAACATAGAATACTTGGATCTGGGGTTAGAGAGTTTTTAACACAAGGAGAAAGTATGTGAGAAAGGGGTAAGAAACAATGAAGAAATGGCTAACTATTTATAGAGAGAAAATGCCTACTGTTCCCCGGATCCCACGGATCTATCCCTTAAGGGATCCGTCTAGCGTAAAGCTAGGGATCCGTGGGACGCTCCTCTATGCCCATGGGTATTTTGGTCATGGGTCATGGGTCATGGATTATGGGTTGATCCATGGGTATTTCTTTAGATACTATGTATCTAATGAGTGCAATGTATCTTGTCAAGTGGGTATGGGTCAATACCATGGGTTATGGATATGCTTCATGAGTTGTAGTTATTTACCCATTATATAATACATACTAGTTATGTGTATATTTGGCCAATATGTAAACACTAGTTTTTGTACATATGTATTACTAAATCATAAAATCACTTATACATGTTTTGGTGTTTTATGTGAAAACGTAAGTGTGTTAGAAAACTATTGGCTCAAACTATTTACGTATTTTATTTGTTTCGTTAAAATGATTTTACTTTTGTTATCGACAAAACATTAGAAGATCGTAAAATATAAATAAACGTTTTTACAGATTATTTGTATTAACACATTAGTCCCACTCCTAATGAGTTTGACCACTACCGTCTGCATGTAGTTTTTGTAAACTCAAGTCCCACTCCTAATAGAGCAAAAGAAGTCAAAAACATTATGTGGAAAACTAGAAGGGGGGGTTGAATGGTTTTTCCAATTAAAACTCGTTTTAAACTATTTAGACCGACTTATTTCAATCTATTTAGATGTATGTTGGATGTTGATGAACAAACATATAGAAATATAGATATGTAATGAAAAGTTAAAGAGTAAGAAGCACAAAACCACAACGCGAGTATTTATAGTGGTTCGGCTACAAGGACACCTTCCTTGCCCTACTCCACTCCCCGAGTCACCTACTCAAGAGTTCGTAATCATTACACAACACCGACTCCTTATGGTGGAGAAACCTTCACAACGTTGCCTACTCTTTTTCCGGTATTAGGCTAACCACCTTGTTCTTTCACACCTAGGTGAACCACACCTATGACAACGTCGCCTACCGTTTATCCGGTACTAGGCTAAGTACCGAGTTCCATTACAATGGAGGAACTACTACCTGACACTACACCAATCGCCTAACCCCAAAGGAGACCAACTCCTTATTACAACATCATCAAGGATATCGATATCCTTAGATCCAATACTAATCTATCTTGTTCATCAAAACACACCATATCGAATGTACATCTTAGGCACCATTCACTAATGCCTTTGACTAGATCTTCAAGACACCTTTCACTAATGTCTTGTGACTTGACTTCTAGGCACCCTTCACTAATGCCTACAAACATGGACTGATCGACACCCTTCAGTAATGTCTTCGTCTTGACACTTGAGACATCTTTCACTAATGTCTTCAACACTACACTTCTTAATAGAAAGAAAAGAACCATCAACAAGAGGACTTCAGTAGTCTGGATGATGAGGAAGCATGGCAACTCATGGACTTGAGTTTGCTTGACTTCAAAGGTGGTGATCTCGCCTTTAAGAGGAACCTAGAGAATCACACAAAAACAAAACTACAAACATAGAATACTTGGATCTGGGGTTAGAGAGTTTTTAACACAAGGAGAAAGTATGTGAGAAAGGGGTAAGAAACAATGAAGAAATGGCTAACTATTTATAGAGAGAAAATGCCTACTGTTCCCCGGATCCCACGGATCTATCCCTTAAGGGATCCGTCTAGCGTAAAGCTAGGGATCCGTGGGATGCTCCTCTATGCCCATGGGTATTTTGGTCATGGTTCATGGGTCATGGATTATGGGTTGATCCATGGGTATTTGTTTAGATACAATGTATCTAATGAGTGCAATGTATCTTGTCAAGTGGGTATGGGTCAATACCATGGGTTATGGATATGCTCCATGGGTTGTAGTTATTTACCCATTATATAATACATACTAGTTATATATATATTTGGCCAATATGTAAACACTAGTTGTTGTACATATGTATTACTAAATCATAAAATCACTTGTACATGTTTTAGTGTTTTATGTGAAAACGTAAGTGTGTTAGAAAACTATTGGCTCAAACTATTTACGTATTTTATTTGTTTCGTTAAAATGATTTTACTTTTGTTATCGACAAAACATTAGAAGATCGTAAAATATAAATAAACGTTTTTACAGATTATTTGTATTAAGACATTAGTCCCACTCCTAATGAGTTTGACCACTACCGTCTGCATGTAGTTTTTGTAAACTCAAGTCCCACTCCTAATAGAGCAAAAGAAGTCAAAAACATTATTTGGAAAACTAGAAGGGGGGGGGGGTTGAATAGTTTTGCCAATTAAAAATCGTTTTAAACTATTTAGATCGACTTATTTCAATCTATTTAGATGTGTGTTGGATGTTGATGAACAAACATATAGAAATATAGATATGTAATGAAAAGATAAAGAGTAAGAAGCACAAAACCACAACGCGAGTATTTATAGTGGTTCGGCTACAAGGACACCTTCATTGCCCTACTCCACTCCCCGAGTCACCTACTCAAGAGTTCGTAATCATTACACAACACCGACTCCTTATGGTGGAGAAACCTTCACAAAGTTGCCTACTCTTTTTACGGTACTAGGCTAACCACCTTGTTCTTTCACACCTAGGTGAACCACACCTATGACAACGTCGCCTACCGTTTATCCGGTACTAGGCTAAGTAACGAGTTCCATTACAATGGAGGAACTACTACCTAACACTACACCAATCGCCTAACCCCAAAGGAGACCAACTCCTTATTACAACATCATCAAGGATATCAATATCCTTAGATCCAATACTAATCTATCTTGTTCATCGAAACACACCATACCGAATGTACATCTTAGGCACCATTCACTAATGCCTTTGACTAGATCTTCAAGACACCCTTCACTAATGTCTTGTGACTTGACTTCTAGGCACCCTTCACTAATGCCTACAAACACGGACGATCGACACCCTTCAGTAATGTCTTCATCTTGACACTTGAGACATCTTTCACTAATGTCTTCAACACTACACTTCTTAGTAGAAAGAAAAGAACCATCAACAAGAGGACTTCAGTAGTCTTGATGATGAGGAAGCATGGCAACTCATGGACTTGAGTTTGCTTGACTTTAAAGGTGGTGATCTCGCCTTTAAGAGGAACCTAGAGAATCACACAAAAACAAAACTACAAATATAGATAACTTGGATATGGGGTTAGAGAGTTTTTAACTCAACGAGAAAGTATGTGAGAAAGGGGTAAGAAACAATGAAGAAATGGCTGAATATTTATAGAGAGAAAATGCCTACTGTTCCCCGGATCCCACGGATCTATCCCTTAAGGGATCCGTCTAGCGTAAAGCTAGGGATCCGTGGGACGCTCCTCTTTGCCCATGGGTATTTTGGTCATGGGTCATGGGTTATGGGTTGATCCATGGATATTTCTTTAGATACAATGTATCTAATGAGTGCAATGTATATAGTCAAGTGGGTATGGATCAATACCATGGGTTATGGATATGCTCCATGGGTTGTATTTATTTACCCATTATATAATACATACTAGTTATGTATATATTTGCCCAATATGTAAACACTAGTTGTTGTACATTTGTATTACTAAATCATAAAATCACTTATACATGTTTTAGTGTTTTATGTGAAAACGTAAGTGTGTTTGAAAACTATTGGCTCAAACTATTTACGTATTTTATTTGTTTCGTTAAAATGATTTTACTTTTGTTATCGACAAAACATTAGAAGATCGTAAAATATAAATAAACGTTTTTACAGATTATTTGTATTAACACATTAGTCCCACTCCTAATGAGTTTGACCACTACCGTCTGCATGTAGTTTTTGTAAACTCAAGTCCCACTATTTTGGGTGACCGACTATACACATATACATATGCATAAAGTATTTGGGATTTGGAGTTACTTACCTTTCTAGAAGCCATTTTCTCTTGCACCAGACCATGGCAACAACATATAAAAGATGCTACCTGTGGTACCACCACTAACAGTCCATATAAATTTACGCATACCAACTTCCTTCTATTCTTCGATGTCACCGTCAAACAGGTAACGTGCTCTGCATATAAATTCAAATTTGATTACAGGCAGCTTGCTTTACATTGATACGTTGTATACTTACTATCGACTTTGATAGTGTTTAGGTGTAAATGCAAAACTTATGGCATATTTTGTCATGTCTAATTTCACATTAAGTAGATCCCAGGTTAGATCATGCATCATACTCTCTGTTTTTGTTAGTTTAATGTTTCGCATGCATATCTATAAAGAAATTGATACATTCCTACAATACCTACCCTCGTTAACTCAAAGAAAGCAAATCTCAAAGTGGCATCACCCTTACATAAGTAAAATATGATGTAACGATTATGGTAACTAATTATATTCTCTGAAGAATCATGACTTTTATGAAAAAAACACACACCCAAGAATAGATGCAACTCCTTCTTGTTTTATTAATTCCTCTAGGAATTCAACCTGGAAAATCCATTCAATAAAGTCGATCCTGAAACGTACAAATGTATAATGAAAAAAATGATTAAAAAAGAGCACATACATCAGTAAGTTTCCAAATCTCGGGAAGTGTTGGAAATATGAAAAAGGATCCCAGTTTTTTAAACTCAACGTTGAACCACACTGGGCGGGCATGACTTTACATCTTTACTTTCCATCACTGCTTGAAATCTTGAAGCTTCTAAGGTGGGATT
This sequence comes from Chrysanthemum seticuspe, assembly GCA_019973895.1. Taxonomy (NCBI): domain Eukaryota; kingdom Viridiplantae; phylum Streptophyta; class Magnoliopsida; order Asterales; family Asteraceae; genus Chrysanthemum; species Chrysanthemum seticuspe. The sequence goes on from BPTQ01000007.1 coordinate 192,599,768, forward strand.
TGATGCACTTCTGTTCATCATGTCTGATGAGATTAGTTCAGCTTCTTTAACTGATGTTTTATTTGACCTACTATACATCACAAGATTCTGCAGAGCACAAATAGCAACAACCTTCATTTCTTTTGAAGGTTGATCCTCGAGCAAATTCACTAATGCACGGCAGCCTGCAACATCATCTGTGGATCTTTCCAGAGTCTCGTTCTAAAATAAATCCCAAAGAGCAAGTGTTGCTAACAACCTAGTCTGTTATGCTTGTGTTTGTGGATCTAAGAGGTACTGAGAAAGTGGTAAGATAGCAGACTTGGTTGCTTTGGTTTCTCTGATCTTTACGTTGTTAAATACCACTTCCAGTAGCCTTGCAGCAGTTTCCTCACATTGATAATTTATTCGCTCATAATTCATGATCATTTAACTTAGGTACCGGGTTACTTGGGGTCATTTTTTATCTGTTTTTTTCTTTTATTAAGAAAATGAACCGTTTCACATTATATATAAAAAGTTGGATGATTAAAATGTTTTTGCTATGAGCAGAGGGAGAACCTTGTTCCGTGTGGACTGAAAAATGTATACAGAATGTAGCAGCAACTTCTGCCCTTGGCAGAATGATGTCATAAAGTATCCACACTGCTGAGGCTTTATTGGGGGGAGCAGTGGCCAAGTAGTGAGATCTGCACATAGAGAAGGCATATACGATACATGTTAATGTTTCTTTAAACAATCCTCATAACTGCAAGAAGCAGCACCCAGGTTGCAAAGTAACATTCATACTTAAATTGTAGACATGATCATGCTTACATTTATAGTAATATAAACACCGAAGTGTTATCATGTGTTGCCGACTTATAATAGCATACAAACACGCATGAAGTTTGAACTATTATCATTTTTTGATGACAGATATATTTTTTTTACCTGGCTGATCAAAGCTATGAAGTAACTGTGTCCACTGTGTAGGGCTGTTCTCAGTCCCCGAGAACGAAAACAATGGTTGTTTCCTGACAGCTTGCCTGAGAAATGTATCTAAAGAATCGTTCCCCTCGTCTGAGTTCATTGCATCTGGCGTATTGCGCCCAAACGTTTTGTGACAGGCATATATGCTAACAAAAACTCTTCACCACACCGAGACTGCATGAAATGATTACAAGCACAGAGTACATGAGCAACGGCAGCTATGAATGCACTTAACAAAAATATTCATTAAACGTTAACATTATGAACGTAATGTAATACTTTTATTCTATTTTAATTTAGCTTAATAGAGCTTTTTTGAGTCTCAATTCCATTTTTTTTAAATAGGGACATAAGGGTCGACTTTTATTACAACATCAATTACATCTATGATTAAATTATTCTCATCAGTCTTAATCTCACTGATGGGCCTAAAAGAGAATTGATGTTGTGTTATTGAGGCATATTTATCTGGGCATGGGTCTATGGTCGAAGCGGAATTCACAAAAATATCGCATTCATTGTTCAGAAGACTCGTGATTTATAAGATAATACTGCCCAACTAACGTGTGCGCAACTTGTATGCATAACTTAAAGTCAGTTAAAGCTAAAAATCAATCTATAAAACCACACATTGAAGCTGTGATAATCAGACGTTGCAGCTACACGTAAACTTACTTTGCATCTAACACGGTTTCAGTATCGCTTCTGTTAAACTCATCAAACCTCGAACAATCAGTAAAACTACATCTGGGAAGATACAAAGATTTGAATGTCTTAGACAGTTTTCTGATGGAACTCTAAATCTTGTCCCCGAACTAATCGTGACCAAGAAACAGTTGATGCGGTCATATACTACATGAACGTGTCGAGAAGGGAGCACACCTAAGACTGAGTTTGTTAGAGATCGCTCATTGCCATTTGGCGGAACAAGTCACAAAGAGATCGAAGAGTTCTTAATGTGTGTGATTTCTGAACAAACGGGAATTTCCATCAACAAAATTTTGACAACTGAAGGTTTGACATCCTATGGGATTGATTCGATTGGTGTCGTCAGAGCTGCACAAAAGCTTTTGGATTTCCTTGGGGTTCCTATTGGGGCAGTTGATGTATTCACAAACACATGCATTTCAGACTTAGCAAGCTTCTCCGAGAGTCTTCCCATGGCATCTCCTGATACCACAGTATCAAAATCATGATTGTACTTCATTACTTTAATAGAACTCCCATATATCAGAAAAAAAAGAAGGTCCAATTTAGTTTCAGTTCATGCTAGATGGTGACTAATCAACGAAATTAAGAAAGCAAAAATGAATGGACGTCAAAGACGAACTACCGCTTTAGAAATATTGGGTTCATTTGCACAAAGTCGAATTTACCTAAAAATGTCCTTGGCGTATCAATGAGTGTTACAATTGAATTAAGACAACAAAATTAAACCTTACTTTGGATATGCAAATGGCATGCTTTACTAAAATGCTCAACTGTTGAGGCAAGACTTGAAATTCAGGTGTTGGTATATTAACATAAAGCAAAATGTTACAGCCATTCACAATCAAAACATACATAGGAAATAAGAAGTTACAAGTGCAAGTTTAATAGGTGCACCAGAAAAGCAGGACCTAAAGAAAGGATTGTTCATCATAATCAGAACTGCTTGTTTAGCTAGTGTCATGGTCAAGATGCAGTCAATGCTCGATACAATGGTTCTAACCTCTGGTGCTGCCCAAACATAAAAATTAATGTGTATAAAGATTGAAAGATAAGGAAAGAAAACATATTGATGACTAACCAGTGGCAGTTGTATTAAACAATCCAGCCTGTATTACTTTAGCATCAATGCCCATCTTCTGCTCCGCCCACTCCAATATCGCCTCTTCAACTGACCCAAAACTGACCAAAACAAAGACCCTCACTTCCTTTTTCTGACCAATACGATATGTTCTATCCTCTGCTTGCTGGTCTATCTGTGGAACCCAATCAATATCAAAGAAAATAACAGTATCTGCATCTAAATCATTAGCACACATACCACCGTGAATGTTTGAAAAAATTTCTGGTCTCTTCATCATGAGTATTCATTAATCCAGCATGCGACAATTTTGATCACCATAAAAGCAATCATCATTGCTTAATTATCGCAAGTAAATTTGAAATTTTCCTATCTCACCGTTTTAACAAAGAGGTTGCTATGGGAAGTTTTATCATCCCAGACCAACAACTTAACAAAACACGAACCCCTTCTTGGGATTTTTGCTTTAACAATTCACCAAGTGTCAAGTCCCTGCCTCGGAGCAATGGTCGAGTAGGCTCTATAATTAGCTTAACTCTATGAAAAATAGACCAACCCACGATATATATCATTTTATGAGCTGATGATACAGCATGACATATATCCTCCCAACACAAATTATGCTCAAAAACCTTACATCATCTAGTTCGATTTTTGGCATATTAGATTCATGCCTGATGTGAGCATCCAAGTGTCACCTAAGAACCTTTCCTCACCGGAAAATATGTGTCCCAAATGCCTTAAATGGACACTAACTAAATCATATGTTTATTCTTTCTGAGATAAATGTAAAATTACCCGTCTATTCTTATTGCTTAAGTAATACCCTTGTTCCATGCTTCACGTACAACTGCCTCCTCAATTGTTTCATCGTTTTCCCAACCACCCTAATAAAAAAAATGGTAAATCAAACAAACAATATAGTAATAACATACCAAATAAGATTAAGGACTACTAATGGTAACTAAATCATTAGTTAGTCATGCGTGTAAAAAGAAAGAATTCAAATTGACCAGAAACATATATAATTAAGAATTCAATGAAAAATGATTAAAATGTTGAGATCAAGAGGTTACACATTTGTTACTTTTTGGATTGATACATGTAGGAACACCATTTTATAGAAAGTTAGTGCAATTCCAAGTGGCATTTACGCGTTCAAGTAACCACATATTTTATCACTATTAATAGATGTGAGATATATACGCACATCATACCATTTACCGGTAAAAATTCCCACCATTGATGTACTTTGTGTTGAACCTAAGACCTTGATAGATCTTTGAGCGCTCGTGAATCGTTAGCAATGTTTATGTAATCACAAACACACTAACAGAAAGTCTCTATTACTTGTATTCTAAAGCGGAAATCAAACACAAGTAAGAACACAGATTACTAAGAATACTTTGATCCTCTATGGATCTTTTAATAATACTAAAACTTGTTTTTCAAACTCGTACCTCATACATACTAATGTGTTCCTTTTATAGACAATGAACCCTAAACCGTTTCACAAGAAACGTATAATCATAAAACTAAAAGAGATATACATTATCACTTCCTAATAAAGCTCATGCATATCCTAACTAACTATAAAATACGCGGAATAACTATATCCGAATAAACAAGCTACACGGTTTTACTACTTCCGCAGAAACACTTCTTCAGCAGAATCCATGAACTTCAGCAGAATCCGTCAGCAGTATCTTCAACAGAATTCTTATTTAGAGAATTCCCAACAATCCTCCCCTAATCTTGAATTTGACATGGTTAAGTTCAAGATTCTTGATAGATCTTTAACACTTTAGAACAAGAGGATTGTATTCGAACATCAACAGCAATGAAGCAAAACAACCACATCTCTATGATGGCAAAACTTTGAAACTTCAGATCTTTGCAGCAACAAATGATAAAGTGTACATCAAAACATATTAGTTTCATACTATTCTCATCACATCTAGGTGTGTTAACTCCTGTGAGAGGTGAATCATTGAAACTAATGGATTTGATGTCTCTTTACCAGTAGCTATTACTACTGGAGTAGCCAAATGTTTAAGTTTGAAAACTATGGTACACTGATAACCATCGATTATTAGCAAATCAGCAGCTATCAACGGATTTGAAATGTCTTTACCTGTAGCCGTTTGCTCAGGACTAGTCAATTTTTAGGTGAAAAGAATCACCTTTGGTGAATTGATAACCCAATATGGTATTCCACTGCCTTTACCACAAGCCATATACTTGTGGGCTAGCCAATTCTTGGATTCCAAAAAGGAATAAGCCATGGTGAATTGATGACCATACAACCCTCAGCAATTAAGCATGGGTGAGTTGCATACCCTATGGTTTTTAGCAAACCATTACAGCTATCAATAGATTTGATGTGTCTTTACCAAAGCTGTACCCTTTGGACTAGCCAACTCTTTGATGGACACAAGGCACATCTGGTGAGTTGATAACCATCAACAGAGTTACATACAACAAACCTGAAAGAAAGAAGTAAGACAAAGAAAGAATATACAAAGATTTTTTTTTATTATTTTTTTAAGAATGAAACAAAGAAATAAAGAAATGAGAATAGAAACAAAGAAATAAATAATACAAGATACCAGAATCAAGTAGAAGCTTGGTGTTGCAGAAGCTTGGACTTAATCAACCCAATCAATTGTTCAGCATGAGTCATATCATTCCCTACTGGATTAGGAGGAACTTCCAATTTCCTTCTAAGCATACGTTTCATCAGTTTAATGGACAAAGTATAATGCTAATCAGAAAACATACACACAGAAATTCCAAACTTTGTCTCCACAACATGCACATTGGGGATAGGGTAAAATCTCCAAGTATCAACCTTCCACTTATGTGAATTCTTCCAAATTGAATACCCTTTACCATTTGGAGACTGAGAATCAAAAAGAACATGAAGATCTCCCAATCAGTACAAACTAGAACCCAGTGGTGTATGAGTGGCATAAAACTGTGTGACAAGACCATGGAGAGTAATCAAATCTTGCCTATCCACCAAATGAAGGATATCTTTCAAGAAAGTAAACTGCATAGAGGAGTTATCTATCCTATATATGGTGTTAAGCTGTCCATCAGTCAATATCCATTATGTCAATACACCATAAGAACCCTCAGGAAAAGTTGCAGAAGAACCCGCATTGAGATATGTTGTATCAGCAGCCTTAAGGTCCAAATGCTTAGAAGAACCACCCTTGTGAGATTTATGAACTCCAGAGGCATGTGTCCCAGCTAATCTCACAGATCTCCTAATGGCAATGTGTCTCCTTTTGGACATCCTTTTCCCCCTCCTACCAGGTACATAAATGCCCACAGAAAAAGAAGCGGGTACCTTCTCAGAGGCACCAGAGGCATCTTCAGTAGGAGTAGAAGAGGTAGAAGCAGAGGAAATTGAAACAGAACCACCCATTGCATACAATTTATCAAGCTCTTCTCTGGCCTGATTAGCTCTAGCAGCTTCTTATTCAGCTCTCCTAACCATGTCTGCTCCTTCTTGATCAGCAGATGCAGAAGAAGGAATAGTATCAGGCTCAATATTGCTAGTAGTTCCCTGTGGATCCATAGATGTATCAGCAGCACTGGGTGAAGCTTCAGGAGAAACAACAATAGGTTCAGCACATTGTACTCTCTCAGTAGAAGGAGCACCTTCAGTAGATTCCTTAGCAGAAACAACATGAGTGCTCAGTTGTGCGCTATCATCATCAAAAGAATCCACAATCTCAACTGTCTTGGGTCTTTTGGCTTTTGGAGCAATCATACCACCAACAATCCTTTTCAATTGAGAAGCTTGTGTAATATGCTTCATAATCTGATGATACATCCTGATCAAGTCAGATTCAGATAAAGCCCAGACTTGCTTCCTTGTCAAACCAGATTGATAGAGAGCAGTACTCTGATTATACACCACATTTCTCATATAAGTTTTCTTCTGTGCTGCAGTCTGTGGTTTCTCCTTCTTAGCTTTAGCCTTTTGTGCAGCAATTTCTTTTCTCTTTGCCGCTGCAGCTTTCTTCTTTTGTTGTCCAATAGCCATCATTTGTGTAGCAAAGTTTTCACTATCAAAATCAGCTCCTAATATGCTTTGAGCAAGAGTAGGATTTGAAGCAGCTTGAATAGTGTAAGAATCCCATTGCTCATCAGTAAAATGAATGGATTGTGCATCCAATTCTCTTTATCTTTCAGGAGGAAAATTGGTAGTAAACTGAGTTGTAAGCTTTTGTGCCAATGCTTGACTTTTAATCAAACCTTCATATTCTTTTAGCATTCTGGCTTACTCTAGCCTTTCCTTTTCAGTTACAAGATCTGAACCAAGATCTTCATCAACCATAACTCCTTTTCCTTTGTTAGAAATATCCATAGCAAGAACATTGGTAGCAGGCTCATGAGAAGAATCATCATGAGAAATATCAACAATTGGAAGTGTGTGAATATTCTCAGAAGAAACACCAATGGGAGCATCAGAAGTAACATGTTGAGAAGGATCTTCAACAGGTGTAGGAGAGACAGCAGCATCAGAATCCAGAACAAAAGTTCTCCCAGCAACAAATATGACATGTGGATCTGCTGAAGACATAGGACCTAGTTGTGCTTGCACAGATGATACATGACCTTGTTCAGAAGCAACATCAGCCATTTGTGCATCAGTCATAAGATGATCACCAGCAATTGTAGCATTAGCAACACTCGGCACCTTAAAAGATTCAGTGGAATCCTTTCTCAAATATTGTCTTCTCCTTCTTCGTTTAAACTGAATAGGTTCCTTTTGTTTTGAGGATTCAGCAGCAATGGGAGAAGAATCATTAGTCTGTTGAGCAACTTCAGCCAAGAATTCAAGAGAATCCAAATGAATATCCTCCTGTTCTTCATCAGAGGTAACCACAAACTTCCTTTTGCTGTTCTCCCCAAGTTATGCTTCTAACTCCAGAACCTTCTTTTTCAATGCCAGAATCTCACCACCAAGTGAGGATTTGGTATCTGCAAGCTCCTTTTTGAGATCATCAATCTCTTTCACATACCTGTTCAGCAAAGCATATACAGAGGTAAGTGTAATAGGGTCCTCAGCTCCACCAGAAGATTGCTCAGTGGTAATGGGAGCTTCATTGGGCCTTTCAGGAGAAACATGGACATGCTCAAAAATAGGAGAGCTTTCATCAATTGGCTCTCTAACTGGACTAGGTGTGGTCAGTCTAGTAAACTCGGGTTCACGCTCATCAGGAGAAACATGAGTAGGTGATGGACTAGGACTAGGTGACACAGGTAATGGTGTAGGTGGAGGTTGGTCAGGAGAAATAGGTGATGCTTCAGCAGTTATCGAGGGTCCCTTATCAATGGCAACTGATGGATTAACAGCAGCATTAGGAGAAGGTGGAGCACCACCAGCATTACCCTCACCAGCAGCATCATTGCCATGAGGCAACATAGCTTCTCGCAAAGGGTGATGTGCCCCAACATAATGAGTTTTCATGGAAGCAAACAATTTATCACTAAGAGCTCCTATGGAGCAAAACACTCTGTCTTGGGTTGAAATGTCTAAAATAATTTGTAAAAACCTTGGGTACATAAGAAACTTATGCTTTTTCTTTAGAATATTTTCAACCATATTATCAAAAATAAACTTAGAGAAATTATAAGTTAAACCCTTTGAAAGACATACAATACCACAACCCAATTGGGTAGAAAATTGATCCTATCCTCCTGACTTGTTGCTTATGCACTGAAGTAATGTATGCACCAAAAACCTCCACATGGGGCAAAACTTATTCTTGTGCCACATATATGTGTTAGTACTTTGGTATCCAACAGCTCTTAACCCAGCAAGTATCTCTTCAGTGTTGGTGTGATATACCCCATCTTCATCATCCAAACGAAGTTGTGTCCTAATAAAATCCACAGTCACCACATACACAGTTCCATCAATCGTTGCTACAATTTCTGTATCACTTCGTTTGATAGCAGATGCCCAAAATTGTGTTACCAACGATTCAAAGATCACATTTGGAGAATGTGTTAGAGCATAATGAATCTTGGAACGCTTCAAGAAATCAACCATCGGTTCATACAGTTCATGTCCCTTTGCTTTTCCGAGAAAAGCAACCTTGTTGTGATCTTTCTTAAATGGAAGTGCCGCCATTAGAAGAAATTGTGAGAATAGGTTATGAATCAAGCAAATGGAAATGTGTTTAAATTGATTGAAGAGGGAATCAGTTTATTTTAGGCGAAGATTATGCGAAGTAGGTTGAAAATAGAAGTTACCCAATTATGGTCAAAAATATCGGAACAAATCATTGACCAGATATGATGTGTAAAGTAACTCCAACCAATTTCAAAATTAACGCTTCAGCATAAATGATGGTCAATCTGCCGAAGGAAGTCAATCAGCAGAATCAACTCAAGTGTAAAAGTATCTTCAGTAAATATTGTTAGGTCACCATTCTATCACATCAATATGTATTTCTAGAGAGATAAAGTTTTAGAAAGAGAAAGTGGAAGGAACTAATGAATGATTAATGAAAATGATAATTGCAATTAGAAACAAAACCCTCTCCCTTCAAGGGAGGGGGTATTTATAGTGTTTACATAAGTAGAGGTGTTTTCCCTTGGTTCTAGAAGAACCTTCTATCACAGCTCATGGGCTTACTACATGAGCTGTGAAATCAATTACAAACATTTATAAACCATATTTATTAACGACCTATTACAAATGAAATGACCTACACTTGATAATAAAACATGTTCCTAACAATCTCCCCCTAAGGGTTGGTCATCATTTGTTGTCTTGCTTAGGTCGTTCGACGTCTTGAACTTCTTTGGCGTTCATAGCTTGTGACGTCTTTGATTCTTTGCATCTTTGTTCTTTGTTCTTGTCATTGTGATCAGTTGTGAAATCTGCCTTTAATCAACATCTTTGTTGTTAGTGTTGAAAGTCTTTTCCAGCATGCTCATACTTCTGGTGAAGTTTGTGATTCATATATTTGAAGCTCTCATTCTTTAACTTTGATCTTTATCTATAACTTTGCAGATTCTTTGACTTTGACGTAGAATCTTTCTTAAATTTTCTTTGCTTTTTGAGAGAACTTCAATTAGTGTTGATGTTGGTATGAGCATGTGAAGAATCTGCACGATCTTTTCCACCCGTGAGCATCCATAAGAAGAAAACATAAAACATGGGTTAGAAATAATCCAGCGCTTACAAGTTTGAACTTCGAAAGTGTTAACAGCATAGTGTGAAAACACATCTCTAATTCTCACAAAGGCTGTTCCTGAACTGGAGTCCCACAAGTGAGATAACGCGATGTACCGAAATACACCTACAGTTCAGATGAGTCGCTGAGGTACACCGAAGCATCACCCCACGACTGTAGACCGTTTGAGACACACTAAGCGTAACCCACAAGGAGTTACCGTAGTGACCTGCTTTCAAGGCTGTTTGATGTTGACCCTGGCAGGAGTTTCCATTCAATCACTGAGGATCACAATTGTGAATCCCCTCATAAATGTTCAGGCAGATTGCTAAGATCTGCGTGGGACTCTGGAATATGTCACTTGTGTCCTTATAGTTTGAACAAACAAGTGATGAAATATAAGGTGTTCCTAAGAGATATTTTGATGAATCTCATGGCTCTAGACTCGATTAGTGTGTTTAGATTTTCCTGAGCGGAGACAAGGAAGAGGGTCTCCTTCTTCAATACCAACAATCTCTAAGAGAGAGTCGATAGATTACGTAGGGTTCCCTGTGAGAATGAAACAAGCTCTTTTGAGAGAACTTGAGTGGCTTAGAAGGTTTAGTGCATTGCGTCACTGGGTCCATGACGACTTTGTCTTCAATACCAGTGTCATCTTGTGACAACCAGTAGCATATGAATTGAACCCGGTGTCTGCCCTAAGTTGAATAATTTGGAGGGCTATTTCTTTTCACCCTTTTCTTTAACTTTTCTTTTTAATTCTTCAACCCCTTCTTTCTCCGATTCTCATTTTCTCCTTTTTCAATCATACCTAAGGACTTCTAAATACTAACTATTTGTGGTGTCCTTGGGTAGATCCCTCCGGCTCTGGCGGATCATAGGACGTTTATTCCTAAACTTAGTCACCTTTTAACTCCATGACTATCCTATGTTTCCACAAAAACTTTTCTTGAAAATCTCTCAAGATGTTTATGATGAAAAACATGTTTTGGTAACACCTTGAGAGTTTTTGGTTTTTCAAAAATACTCCCCCTCCACATGTGCTTATGAGTTTTGACTGAAATCTGCACAGTGAGCATAGAGCTCGCACTTTTGAATTGATCGACTCTTGATAGACAATTCCCCGCGAGACACGGTTACGTTGTATAGTTAAAGAGTTCCATTATCAGCTTTTAGGTGACAACTAGGTCTAATAACTACCTTGAAGATGTTAACTCTCCTTGAAAAAGGAGGTTAGACCCGTCAAAGTTCATGACTATCAAGAGTGTCTCGGATTGATACCTTCTACTAGGACAAGTTTTATTTGAAACAAGTCTTTTCGATTACTGACATTTCAAAGATCGTCAATTCATTGCTGATATCTGAGTCGAGCAGGTTATGAGATTTCATAACTTCCTGATCAACAATTTTAATCACATTTCTCCCCCTCAAAAATAGCATATGTATGATGTTTTTGAAAACATGTTGATTAAAATATGCTTTTTGAGATATTTGAAATTCCTTTGGGAAGAAACGGATTTCAAGAAAATTTGATTTTGAACAAAGATTTTGTTTTGCAAAACAGTTGAAGCTTTCGCTCCTTTAATTAGGATTGAGGCACTGAAGCGTACCACAGGGTCCTTTCGTGGAATAAGATTTTGTTTTCGTTAAACAAAAGTACTCCCCCTCAAATACAGAAACATATTTGAGAGATAGCCTTCTTGGGCCGAATTGTAACCATATTATTAATTGTAAACATATTATTTCGAGCTCAAGGTTTGAAGAAACAACTGCAAGCAATGAATGTTATTTGAAAAATTCAACATCACAGAAAAATTTATTGTAATATGTTTGAGCGCTATGTGTGTTTTTTTTTTTTTTTTTTTTTTTTTTTTTTTTTTTTTTTTTTTTTTAAGAAAGAAATGGAAAATCATTTTGGATTTTGTAAAGATTTTATATTTTTGTATTTTGATTTTGAAATATGTATTTACAAAGAAATATGATTTGGTGTTTGACTTTTTAAGAACGTTTGAGTAAATTTTCCAGATCTTCTGGAATTAACACCGCATGCCAATTTGATGGACAAGCTCAGTAAACCTTGCAGGTGCCAAGGCTTTGGTGAACAAATCTGCCAATTGGTATTGAGTACCGACAAAGTATAATTCAATTGTACCCTTTTCGACATGCTCTTTGATGAAATGATATTGGAGAGCGATATGCTTTGACTTGGAATGCTGAACCGTGTTGCAGGAGATGGCAATGGCACTCTTGGAGTCACAGTACATTGGTATCTTGTTGAATACAAAGCCATAGTCCATCAGTTGTGATCTCATCCAAATTATTTGAGCACAACATGCTGACATGGCAACATATTCTGCTTCTGTTGATGACATGGATGTACAGTCTTGTTTCTTTGACTGCCAAGACACAAGTTTATCTCCGAGAAACTGAACACCACCAGATGTACTTTTGCGTGTATCTAAACACCCTGCGTGATCAGCATCTGAAAATGCGATTAGAGCAAAGCCAGAATCCTTCGGATACCAGATACCTAAGTGAATGGTTCCCTTTACGTAGCGAAGGATTCTTTTAGCCTCATTGAGGTGTCTTTCAGTTGGTCTTGACTGATAACGGGAGCAAAGATATATAGCAAATACAATGTCAGGTCTGCTGGCTGTTAGATACATGAGAGACCCAATAATACTTTGGTATTTTGTAGGGTCAATAATTTTCCCATGTAAATCAGCGTCCAGCTTTGGTGAGGTTGCAGACATAGGTGTGTTATAAGTATCACAACTGGTCATTCCATGTTTCTTTAAGATTTCAAGAGCATATTTGGACTGATTTAGAAATATGCCACGGGGAGATTGATGAACCTGAAGTCCTAAGAAGAACTTTAGTTCACCTATCATGGACATTTCAAAATTTTGTTTCATTAATTTTGCAAAAGCGTTTGAGTACTTTTTATGTGTTGAACCAAAAATGATATCATCAACATAAATTTGAACAATCAAATTATCCTCCCCGTGACGTTGAATGAAAAATGTTGGATCAACAGTTCCTTTGGTAAACTGATTAGCGAGAAGAAATTTTGACAGTTTGTCGTACCAGACCCTTGGGGCTTGTTTAAGACAATAAAGAGCCTTTTTGAGCTTGTACACGTAGTTAGGATGTTATGAATCAACGAATCCTTCCGGTTGACCCACATAAACTTCTTCATGGAGTTGACCATTCAGAAATGCCGTTTTCACATCCATTTGATAAACTATGATATTCTTGTGTGCATCATATGCCAGAAATATCCGTACAGCTTCAAGTCGAGCTACTGGTGCAAACGATTCTTCATAATCGATTCCTTCTTCTTGAGAATACCCTTTAGCCACAAGACGAGATTTGTGCGAATAATATTGCCTTCAGCATCCAGTTTGTTTTTCCAGATCCACTTGAGTCCAATGACATAAATCCCATCTGGTCTTGGAACAAGTTCCCAGACTTCGAGACGTTTAAACTGATTCAACTCTTCTTGCATTGATTCAATCCAATTGTCATATGTCATAGCTTCTTTGATGTTTCGTGGTTCATCTTGACAAACGGTGAGTGCATAAACACAAGTTTCAGCATCAGTATGAAGTCGTTGTCTCGTCATGACTGGGTTAGAAGGATCGCCAATCACATTTACTAAGGGATGATCTTTTATCCATTTATGTGTCGAAGGCTGATGATTGAATGTTTCATGCATATTAGACGGATCCAAATTGCGTGAAGATGACTCGCCAATGTCAGGAATGGTTGGAGCTGGAGCAAATGGATTGAAGAAAGCATTCCCGTCATAATCTGCGGGTGCTGGTACTTCTTAATTTTGTGTTTCATCAGTTGTGTCAGTGTTGGAGGCAATGTGTTCTTCAGTTGATTGAGAATCATTCAGTGGTGCATCTGGTGCAACGGTTGTTGTTGTTGGAGCAGGTGTATCGGGTATTATAATATTATCAGGTTGTGCAGCGGAAACAGTCGATACATCTGGAGCACTACTGTAAGATATAACTTTTCACATACACATCAAACCATAACACAAAGTAGCATATAGATGGAATTCTAGAGAGAGAAAGTTAGAGGTTAAGGGAACTTAGAGAGAGAAAGTGAAAGATATTATTATGAGCTCCAACTCTCTACCTTGGGAGGTAGAGAGTATTTATAGTCTTACACAAATCGCCACACTTTGGGCTGTGGATCAGGCATACAGTGGGTAAAGACCCGTCCGTCCTCCACGGTGTTACTTAACTAAATTACTACTTAACTTAAAAGAACTACGACTACGAGCTTTCTAACGATTACATATACTTGAGGTGACCGACTCTTTAATACTGGGAATTTCTAATTCCTAACAATCTCCCCCTAAGGGAGGTCACCTCAATAATGTACCAAAATTACATTGAATACAAATAGATATAACATTTAACAATTGATCTTGCATTCTTGATGTAGTCCTTTGCTCCTAAGCTCGTAGTCAATGATTCTTCACAATGCATGTTTGGTTATTCCAAGTGGAGGTCTTTTACTGATCCACGTGATGATAATATTGAGCCATCATTTGAGATCATCAGCTATCAACAATCTCTGAGACATCCATTGTGGTGTTTGTGACTTTGAGACCGACATGCTCACATTTTGGATCATGATCTCTTCTTATCAGAGTAGCGGAAGCTTTAGTTGATTCATGATATTGGCAGCAGCGTAGCAGAAGCATGGAGTGAAAATATCAGAGACATTGATGCACTAATCATGATTTCTTTTTGAGATGAATGTGTTAAGTGAGCATGCGGCTATGGATTGACCGCTTCATTCTGATCAGCTGCAAACGTCGGGCGTACCTGCATACAACAGTTAGCAACAAATCGCACGAAAGAGTCTTTGATCACTTTCGATGAATTGAGGTACACGGCCCACGGTTCCCCGTTGATCAGTACAAGTACTGCCTGTGATCAGGTAGGATTCCTAAGAATCTCCTTGACAGGGTTTCGCAGCTGTTCTAGCTGTTCTCAAACCGGAACATCTCAAAGAAGACAGCACGGAGTGAGTGAACCAGCGAATTTTAAGTCCACTGATTGATGAAAAGAGATTTGAAAAACAATCGTGTATTGCTCAAGAGAAATTGTTTTTGCAATACAACGAAGGTTTTATTGAAAATCAATTATCAATCATAAAAATACCTTTTGGTTTGAAAAAAGAGTACACAGTCGATGTGCTAAAGAAAAGAGTTTTTAAGCACAAAGACTGGTTTTTCAAAGGTATCCGTCAATCCCTAACCTGAACCAGGATTGATTCAAGAAATTGAATCGCCCCATTGTTTCTGTTCAGTTGTCACATGGTTGATCTATATGATAGATCTCACATGCCACCTACCAGGAGCTTGTTTGATGTTGGCTCCAGAGAAAAAAGTTTGGTTTTCCATAAAAATACTAACTATTAACTAAAAGTTATTTTGGAAGCAACATAACGTTTTTGTTAAAGAGAACTCGTTATGTGCTAACAAAAAGTTTAGAGAAAAGTAGTTAGTCACCTGAATTTT
Organism: Chrysanthemum seticuspe; assembly: GCA_019973895.1. NCBI lineage: Eukaryota > Viridiplantae > Streptophyta > Magnoliopsida > Asterales > Asteraceae > Chrysanthemum > Chrysanthemum seticuspe. The sequence continues at coordinate 192,615,258 of BPTQ01000007.1, forward strand.
AAGCGACCAAGTGAGTGAGGCAC